>JAMKCF010000011.1:2500-145000 GCA_023634235.1 Pisaster brevispinus
TAACCCTAACCCTAACCCTACCCTAACCCTAACCCTAACCCTAACCCTAACCCTAACCCTAACCCTAACCCTAACCCTAACCCTAACCCTAACCCTAACCCTAACCCTAACCCTAACCCTAACCCTAACCCTAACCCTAACCCTAACCCTAACCCTAACCCTAACCCCTAACCCTAACCCTAACCCTAACCCTAACCCTAACCCTAACCCTAACCCTAACCCTAACCCTAACCCCTAACCCTAACCCTAACCCTAACCCTAACCCTAACCCTAACCCTAACCCTAACCCTAACCCTAACCCTAACCCTAACCCTAACCCTAACCCTACCCTAACCCTAACCCTAACCCTAACCCTAACCAGTTTGACCAATCAATCAAACCACCAAACCACCAAACGATCGAACGACCAGTTGACCAATCAATCAAACAACCAAAGACCAAACGATCGAACGACTAGTTGATTAAACAATCAAACAACCAAACGACAAAACGATCGAGCGACCAGTTGACCAATCAATCAAACGACCAAACGACCAAACGATCGAACGACCAGTTGACCAAACCAATCATTCAAACGATCAAACCACCAAACGATCGAACGACCAGTTGACCAATCAATCAAACACCCAAACGACCAAACGATCGAACGACTAGTTGACCAATCAATCAAACGACCAAACCACCAAACGATCGAACGACTAGTTGATTAAACAATCAAACAATCAAACGACCAAACGATCGAGGGACCAGTTGACCAATCAATCAAACGACCAAACGACCAAACAATCGAACGACCAGTTGACCAAACAATCAATCAAACGACCAAACCACCAAACGATCGAACGACCAGTTGACCAATCAATCAAACAACCAAACGACCAAACGATCGAACGACTAGTTGACCAATCAATCAAACCACCAAACCACCGAACGATCGAACGACCAGTTGATCAATCAATCAAACGACCAAACCACCAAACGATCGAACGACTAGTTGATAAAACAATCAAACGACCAAAAGACCAAACGATCGAGCGACCAGTTGACCAATCAATCAAATGACCAAACGACCAAACGATCGAACGACCAGTTGACCAATCAATCAAACGACCAAACCACCAAACGATCGAACGACCAGTTGACCAATCAACAATCAAACGACCAAACGATCGAGGGACCAGTTGACCAATCAATCAAACGACCAAACGACCAAACAATCGAACGACCAGTTGACCAAACAATCAATCAAACGACCAAACCACCAAACGATCGAACGACCAGTTGACCAATCAATCAAACAACCAAACGACCAAACGATCGAGCGACCAGTTCACCAATCAATCAAACGACCAAACGATAGAACGACCAGTTGACCAAACCAATCAAACATTCAAACGACCAAACGATCGAACGACTAGTTGATTAAACAATCAAACGACCAAAAGACCAAACGATCGAGCGACCAGTTGACCAACAAATCAAACGACCAAACGACCAAACGATCGAACGACCAGTTGACCAATCAATCAAACGACCAAACCACCAAACGATCGAACGACCAGTTGACCAATCATTCAAACAACCAAACGACCAAACGATCTAACGACTAGTTGACCAATCAATCAAACGACCAAACCACCAAACGATCGAACGACCAGTTGACCAATCAATCAAACGACCAAACCACCAAACGATCGAACGACCAGTTGACCAATCAATCTAAAACCAAACGACCAAACGATCGAACGACTAGTTGATTAAACAATCAAACAACCAAACGATCGAGCAACCAGTTGACCAATCAATCAAACGACCAAACGACCAAACCATCGAACGACCAGTTGACCAAATCAATCAATCAAACGACCAAACCACCAAACGATCGAACGACCTGTTGACCAATCAATCAAACAACCAAACGACCAAACGATCGAACGACTAGTTGATTAAACAATCAAACGACCAAAAGACCAAACGATCGAGCGACCAGTTGACCAATCAATCAAATGACCAAACGACCAAACGATCGAACGACCAGTTGACCAATCAATCAAACGACCAAACCACCAAACGATCGATCGACCAGTTGACCAAACAAACAACCAAACGACCACACGATCGAACGACTAGTTGATTAAACAATCAAACAACCAAACGACCAAACGATCGAGCGACCAGTTGACCAAACCAATCATTCAAACGACCAAAGCACCAAACGATCGAACGACCAGTTGACCAATCAATCAAACGACCAAACGACCAAACGATCGAACGACCAGTTGACCAACCAATCAAACGACCAAACGACCAAACGATCGAACGACCAGTTGACCAAACCAATCATTCAAACGACCAGTTGACCAACCAATCAAACGACAAAACGACCAAACGATCGAGCGACCAGTTGACCAATCAATCAAACGACCAAACCACCAAACGATCGAACGACCAGTTGACCAAACCAATCAATCAAACGACCAAACCACCAAACGATCGAACGACCAGTTGACCAATCAATCAAACATTCAAACGACCAAACGATCGAACGACTAGTTGATTAAACAATCAAACGACCAAAAGACAAAACGATCGACCGACCAGTTGACCAACAAATCAAACGACCAAACGACCAAACGATCGAACGACCAGTTGACCAATCAATCAAACGACCAAACCACCAAACGATCGAACGACCAGTTGACCAATCAATCAAACAACCAAACGACCAAACGATCTAACGACTAGTTGACCAA
The DNA here is from genome assembly GCA_023634235.1 of Pisaster brevispinus. NCBI lineage: Eukaryota > Metazoa > Echinodermata > Asteroidea > Forcipulatida > Asteriidae > Pisaster > Pisaster brevispinus. The sequence goes on from JAMKCF010000011.1 coordinate 5,254, forward strand.
TCAATCAAACGACCAAACCACCAAACGATCGAACGACCAGTTGACCAATCAATCAAACGACCAAACCACCAAACGATCGAACGACCAGTTGACCAATCAAACAAAAAACCAAACAACCAAACGATCGAACGACTAGTTGATTAAACAATCAAACAACCAAACGATCGAGCAACCAGTTGACCAATCAATCAAACGACCAAACGACCAAACGATCGAACGACCAGTTGACCAAATCAATCAATCAAACGACCAAACCACCACACGATCGAACGACCAGTTGACCAATCAATCAAACAACCAAACGACCAAACGATCGAACGACTAGTTGATTAAACAATCAAACGACCAAAAGACCAAACGATCGAGCGACCAGTTGACCAATCAATCAAATGACCAAACGACCAAACGATCGAACGACCAGTTGACCAACCAATCAAACGACCAAACGACCAAACGATCGAACGACCAGTTGACCAAACCAATCATTCAAACGACCAAAGCACCAAACGATCGAACGACCAGTTGACCAATCAATCAAACGACCAAACGACCAAACGATCGAACGACCAGTTGACCAACCAATCAAACGACCAAACGACCAAACGATCGAACGACCAGTTGACCAAACCAATCATTCAAACGACCAAAGCACCAAACGATCGAACGACCAGTTGACCAATCAATCAAACAACCAAACGACCAAACGATCGAACGACTAGTTGACCAATCAATCAAACGACCAAACGACCAAACGATCAAGTGACCAGTTGACCAATCAATCAAACGACCAAACGACCAAACGACCAAACGATCGAACGACCAGTTGACCAAACCAATCAATCAAACGACCAAACCCCCAAACGATCGAACGACCAGATGACCAATCAATCAAACAACCAAACGACCAAACGTTCGAACGACTAGTTGACCAATCAATCAAACGACCAAACCACCAAACGATCGAACGACCAGTTGACCAATCAATCAAACGACCAAACCACCAAACGATCGAACGACCAGTTGATCAATCAATCAAACGACCAAACCACCAAAGGATCGAACGACCAGTTGACCAAACCAATCAATCAAACGACCAAACCACCAAACGATCGAACGACCAGTTGACCAATCAATCAAATAACCAAACGACCAAACGATCGAACGACTAGTTGATTAAACAATCAAACGACCAAAAGACCAAACGATCGAGCGACCAGTTGACCAATCAATCAAACGACCAAACCAACAAACGATCGAACGACCAGTTGACCAATCAATCAAACGACCAAACCACCAAACGATCGAACGACCAGTTGACCAATCAATCAAACGACCAAACGGCCAAACGATCGAGGGACCAGTTGACCAATCAATCAAACGACCAAACGACCAACCGATCGAACGACCAGTTGACCATCAATCAAACGACCAAACCACCAAACGATCAAACGACCAGTTGACCAATCAATCAAACAACCAAACGACCAAACGATCGAACGACTAGTTGATTAAACAGTCAAACGACCAAAAGACCAAACGATCGAGCGACCAGTTGACCAATCAATCAAACGACCAAACGACCAAATGATCGAACGACCAGTTGACCATCAATCAAACGACCAAACCACCAAACGATCGAACGACCAGTTGACCAATCAATCAAACAACCAAACGACCAAACGATCGAACGACTAGTAGATTAAACAATCAAACAACCAAACGACCAAACGATCGAGCGACCAGTTGACCAATCAATCAAACGACCAAACCACCAAACGATCGAACAACCAGTTGACCACTCATTCAAACGACCAAACCACCAAACGATCGAATGACCAGTTGACCAATCAATCAAACAACCAAACGATCCAGCGACCAGTTGACCAATCAATCAAACGACCAAACCACCAAACGATCGAATGACCAGTTGACCAATCAATCAAACCACCAAACCACCAAACGATCGAACGACCAGTTGACCAATCAATCAAACAACCAAAGACCAAACGATCGAACGACTAGTTGATTAAACAATCAAACAACCAAACGACAAAACGATCGAGCGACCAGTTGACCAATCAATCAAACGACCAAACGACCAAACGATCGAACGACCAGTTGACCAAACCAATCATTCAAACGATCAAACCACCAAACGATCGAACGACCAGTTGACCAATCAATCAAACAAACAAACGACCAAACGATCGAACGACTAGTTGACCAATCAATCAAACGACCAAACCACCAAACGATCGAACGACTAGTTGATTAAACAATCAAACAATCAAACGACCAAACGATCGAGGGACCAGTTGACCAATCAATCAAACGACCAAACGACCAAACAATCGAACGACCAGTTGACCAAACAATCAATCAAACGACCAAACCACCAAACGATCGAACGACCAGTTGACCAATCAATCAAACAACCAAACGACCAAACGATCGAACGACTAGTTGACCAATCAATCAAACGACCAAACCACCGAACGATCGAACGACCAGTTGATCAATCAATCAAACGACCAAACCACCAAACGATCGAACGACTAGTTGATTAAACAATCAAACGACCAAAAGACCAAACGATCGAGCGACCAGTTGACCAATCAATCAAATGACCAAACGACCAAACGATCGAACGACCAGTTGACCAATCAATCAAACGACCAAACCACCAAACGATCGAACGACCAGTTGACCAATCAACAATCAAACGACCAAACGATCGAGGGACCAGTTGACCAATCAATCAAACGACCAAACGACCAAACAATCGAACGACCAGTTGACCAAACAATCAATCAAACGACCAAACCACCAAACGATCGAACGACCAGTTGACCAATCAATCAAACAACCAAACGACCAAACGATCGAGCGACCAGTTCACCAATCAATCAAACGACCAAACGACCAAACGATAGAACGACCAGTTGACCAAACCAATCAAACATTCAAACGACCAAACGATCGAACGACTAGTTGATTAAACAATCAAACGACCAAAAGACCAAACGATCGAGCGACCAGTTGACCAACAAATCAAACGACCAAACGACCAAACGATCGAACGACCAGTTGACCAATCAATCAAACGACCAAACCACCAAACGATCGAACGACCAGTTGACCAATCATTCAAACAACCAAACGACCAAACGATCTAACGACTAGTTGACCAATCAATCAAACGACCAAACCACCAAACGATCGAACGACCAGTTGAACAATCAATCAAACGACCAAACCACCAAACGATCGAACGACCAGTTGACCAATCAATCTAAAACCAAACGACCAAACGATCGAACGACTAGTTGATTAAACAATCAAACAACCAAACGATCGAGCAACCAGTTGACCAATCAATCAAACGACCAAACGACCAAACCATCGAACGACCAGTTGACCAAATCAATCAATCAAACGACCAAACCACCAAACGATCGAACGACCTGTTGACCAATCAATCAAACAACCAAACGACCAAACGATCGAACGACTAGTTGATTAAACAATCAAACGACCAAAAGACCAAACGATCGAGCGACCAGTTGACCAATCAATCAAATGACCAAACGACCAAACGATCGAACGACCAGTTGACCAATCAATCAAACGACCAAACCACCAAACGATCGATCGACCAGTTGACCAAACAAACAACCAAACGACCACACGATCGAACGACTAGTTGATTAAACAATCAAACAACCAAACGACCAAACGATCGAGCGACCAGTTGACCAATCAATCAAACGACCAAACCACCAAACGATCGATCGACCAATTGACCAATCAATCAAACGACCAAACCACCAAACGATCGAACGACCAGTTGACCAATCAATCAAACGACCAAACCACCAAACGATCGAACGACCAGTTGACCAATCAATCAAACAACCAAACGACCAAACGATCGAACAACCAGTTGACCATCAATCAAACGACAAAACCACCAAACGATCAAACGACCAGTTGACCAATCAATCAAACGACCAAACGACCAAACGATCAAACGACCAGTTGAACAATCAATCAAACGACCAAACGACCAAACGATCGTACGACCAGTTGACCAAACCAATCATTCAAACGACCAAACCACCAAACGATCGAACGACCAGTTGACCAATCAATCAAACAACCAAACGACCAAACGATCGAACGACTAGTTGACCAATCATTCAAACGACCAAACCACCAAACGATCGAACGACTAGTTGATTAAAAAATCAAACAATCAAACGACCAAATAATCGAGGGACCAGTTGACCAATCAATCAAACGACCAAACGACCAAACGATCGAACGACCAGTTGACCAAACAATCAATCAAACGACCAAACCACCAAACGATCGAACGACCAGTTGACCAATCAATCAAACAACCAAACGACCAAACGATCGAACGACTAGTTGACCAATCAATCAAACGACCAAACCACCGAACGCTCGAACGACCAGTTGATCAATCAATCAAACGACCAAACCACCAAACGATCGAACGACTAGTTGATTAAACAATCAAACAACCAAACGACCAAACGATCAAGCGACCAGTTGACCAATCAATCAAACGACCAAACGACCAAACGACCAAACGATCGAACGACCAGTTGACCAAACCAATCAATCAAACGACCAAACCCCCAAACGATCGAACGACTAGTTGACCAATCAATCAAACGACCAAACCACCAAACGATCGAAGGACCAGTTGACCAATCAATCAAACGACCAAACCACCAAACGATCGAACGACCAGTTGATCAATCAATCAAACGACCAAACCACCAAAGATCGAACGACCAGTTGACCAAACCAATCAATCAAACGACCAAACCACCAAACGATCGAACGACCAGTTGACCAATCAATCAAATAACCAAACGACCAAACGATCGAACGACTAGTTGATTAAACAATCAAACGACCAAAAGACCAAACGATCGAGCGACCAGTTGACCAATCAATCAAACGACCAAACGATCGAACAACCAGTTGACCACTCATTCAAACGACCAAACCACCAAACGATCGAATGACCAGTTGACCAATCAATCAAACAACCAAACGATCCAGCGACCAGTTGACCAATCAATCAAACGACCAAACCACCAAACGATCGAATGACCAGTTGACCAATCAATCAAACCACCAAACCACCAAACGATCGAACGACCAGTTGACCAATCAATCAAACAACCAAAGACCAAACGATCGAACGACTAGTTGATTAAACAATCAAACAACCAAACGACAAAACGATCGAGCGACCAGTTGACCAATCAATCAAACGACCAAACGACCAAACGATCGAACGACCAGTTGACCAAACCAATCATTCAAACGATTAAACCACCAAACGATCGAACGACCAGTTGACCAATCAATCAAACAACCAAACGACCAAACGATCGAACGACTAGTTGACCAATCAATCAAACGACCAAACCACCAAACGATCGAACGACTAGTTGATTAAACAATCAAACAATCAAACGACCAAACGATCGAGGGACCAGTTGACCAATCAATCAAACGACCAAACGACCAAACAATCGAACGACCAGTTGACCAAACAATCAATCAAACGACCAAACCACCAAACGATCGAACGACCAGTTGACCAATCAATCAAACAACCAAACGACCAAACGATCGAACGACTAGTTGACCAATCAATCAAACGACCAAACCACCGAACGATCGAACGACCAGTTGATCAATCAATCAAACGACCAAACCACCAAACGATCGAACGACTAGTTGATTAAACAATCAAACGACCAAAAGACCAAACGATCGAGCGACCAGTTGACCAATCAATCAAATGACCAAACGACCAAACGATCGAACGACCAGTTGACCAATCAATCAAACGACCAAACCACCAAACGATCGAACGACCAGTTGACCAATCAACAATCAAACGACCAAACGATCGAGGGACCAGTTGACCAATCAATCAAACGACCAAACGACCAAACAATCGAACGACCAGTTGACCAAACAATCAATCAAACGACCAAACCACCAAACGATCGAACGACCAGTTGACCAATCAATCAAACAACCAAACGACCAAACGATCGAGCGACCAGTTCACCAATCAATCAAACGACCAAACGACCAAACGATCGAACGACCAGTTGACCAAACCAATCAAACATTCAAACGACCAAACGATCGAACGACTAGTTGATTAAACAATCAAACGACCAAAAGACCAAACGATCGAGCGACCAGTTGACCAACAAATCAAACGACCAAACGACCAAACGATCGAACGACCAGTTGACCAATCAATCAAACGACCAAACCACCAAACGATCGAACGACCAGTTGACCAATCATTCAAACAACCAAACGACCAAACGATCTAACGACTAGTTGACCAATCAATCAAACGACCAAACCACCAAACGATCGAAAAACCAGTTGACCAATCAATCAAACGACCAAACCACCAAACGATCGAACGACCAGTTGACCAATCAATTTAAAACCAAACGACCAAACGATCGAACGACTAGTTGATTAATAATAATAAATAATAATAATAATAAATCTTATAAAGCGCTGGTATCTAGGAAAAAACTATTCACTGCGCTAAAACAGCGCAAACAACCAAACAACCAAACGATCGAGCAACCAGTTGACCAATCAATCAAACGACCAAACGACCAAACGATCGAACGACCAGTTGACCAAATCAATCAATCAAACGACCAAACCACCAAACGATCGAACGACCAGTTGACCAATCAATCAAACAACCAAACGACCAAACGATCGAACGACTAGTTGATTAAACAATCAAACGTCCAAAAGACCAAACGATCGAGCGACCAGTTGACCAATCAATCAAATGACCAAACGACCAAACGATCGAACGACCAGTTGACCAATCAATCAAACGACCAAACCACCAAACGATCGAACGACCAGTTGACCAAACAAACAACCAAACGACCACACGATCGAATGACTAGTTGATTAAACAATCAAACAACCAAACGACCAAACGATCGAGCGACCAGTTGACCAATCAATCAAACGACCAAACCACCAAACGATCGATCGACCAATTGACCAATCAATCAAACGACCAAACCACCAAACGATCGAACGACCAGTTGACCAATCAATCAAACGACCAAACCACCAAACGATCGAACGACCAGTTGACCAATCAATCAAACAACCAAACGACCAAACGATCGAACAACCAGTTGAGCATCAATCAAACGACAAAACCACCAAACGATCAAACGACCAGTTGACCAATCAATCAAACGACCAAACGACCAAACGATCGAACGACCAGTTGAACAATCAATCAAACGACCAAACGACCAAACGATCGAACGACCAGTTGACCAAACCAATCATTCAAACGACCAAACCACCAAACGATCGAACGACCAGTTGACCAATCAATCAAACAACCAAACGACCAAACGATCGAACGACTAGTTGACCAATCATTCAAACGACCAAACCACCAAACGATCGAACGACTAGTTGATTAAAAAATCAAACAATCAAACGACCAAATGATCGAGGGACCAGTTGACCAATCAATCAAACGACCAAACGACCAAACGATCGAACGACCAGTTGACCAAACAATCAATCAAACGACCAAACCACCAAACGATCGAACGACCAGTTGACCAATCAATCAAACAACCAAACGACCAAACGATCGAACGACTAGTTGACCAATCAATCTAACGACCAAACCACCGAACGCTCGAACGACCAGTTGATCAATCAATCAAACGACCAAACCACCAAACGATCGAACGACTAGTTGATTAAACAATCAAACAACCAAACGACCAAACGATCAAGCGACCAGTTGACCAATCAATCAAACGACCAAACGACCAAACGACCAAACGATCGAACGACCAGTTGACCAAACCAATCAATCAAACGACCAAACCCCCAAACGATCGAACGACCAGATGACCAATCAATCAAACAACCAAACGACCAAACGATCGAACGACTAATTGACCAATCAATCAAACGACCAAACCACCAAACGATCGAACGACCAGTTGACCAATCAATCAAACGACCAAACCACCAAACGATCGAACGACCAGTTGATCAATCAATCAAACGACCAAACCACCAAAGATCGAACGACCAGTTGACCAAACCAATCAATCAAACGACCAAACCACCAAACGATCGAACGACCAGTTGACCAATCAATCAAATAACCAAACGACCAAACGATCGAACGACTAGTTGATTAAACAATCAAACGACCAAAAGACCAAACGATCGAGCGACCAGTTGACCAATCAATCAAACGACCAAACGACCAAACGACCAAACGATCGAACGACTAGTTGACCAAACCAATCAATCAAACGACCAAACCCCCAAACGATCGAACGACCTGATGACCAATCAATCAAACGACCAAACGATCGAACGACCAGTTGACCAAACCAATCAATCAAACGACCAAACCCCCAAACGATCGAACGACCTGATGACCAATCAATCAAACGAACAAACCACCAAACGATCGAACGACCAGTTGATCAATCAATCAAACGACCAAACCACCAAACGATCGAACGACCAGTTGACCAAACCAATCAATCAAACGACCAAACCACCAAACGATCGAACGAACAGTTGACCAATCAATCAAATAACCAAACGACCAAACGATCGAACGACTAGTTGATTAAACAATTAAACGACCAAAAGACCAAACGATCGAGCGACCAGTTGACCAATCAATCAAACGACCAAACCACCAAACGATCGAACGACCAGTTGACCAATCAATCAAACAACCAAACGACCAAACGATCGAACGACTAGTTGATTAAACAATCAAACGACCAAAAGACCAAACGATCGAGCGACCAGTTGACCAATCAATCAAAAGACCAAACGACCAAACGATCGAACGACCAGTTGACCATCAATCAAACGACCAAACCACCAAACGATCAAACGACCAGTTGACCAATCAATCAAACAACCAAACGACCAAACGATCGAACGACTAGTTGATTAAACAATCAAACGACCAAAAGACCAAACGATCGAACGACCAGTTGACCAAACCAATCAATCAAACGACCAAACCACCAAACGATCGAATAACCAGTTGACCAATCAATCAAACGACCAAACGACCAAACGATCGAACGACCAGTTGACCAATCAATCAAACGACCAAACCACCAAACGATCGAACGACCAGTTGACCAATCAATCAAACAACCAAACGACCAAACAATCGAACGACTAGTTGATTAAACAATCAAACAACCAAACGACCAAACGATCGAGAGACCAGTTGACCAATCAATCAAACGACCAAACCACCAAACGATCGAACAACCAGTTGACCAATCAATCAAACGACCAAACCACCGAACGCTCGAACGACCAGTTGATCAATCAATCAAACGACCAAACCACCAAACGATCGAACGACTAGTTGATTAAACAATCAAACAACCAAACGACCAAACGATCAAGCGACCAGTTGACCAATCAATCAAACGACCAAACGACCAAACGACCAAACGATCGAACGACCAGTTGACCAAACCAATCAATCAAACGACCAAACCCCCAAACGATCGAACGACCAGATGACCAATCAATCAAACAACCAAACGACCAAACGATCGAACGACTAATTGACCAATCAATCAAACGACCAAACCACCAAACGATCGAACGACCAGTTGACCAATCAATCAAACGACCAAACCACCAAACGATCGAACGACCAGTTGATCAATCAATCAAACGACCAAACCACCAAAGATCGAACGACCAGTTGACCAAACCAATCAATCAAACGACCAAACCACCAAACGATCGAACGACCAGTTGACCAATCAATCAAATAACCAAACGACCAAACGATCGAACGACTAGTTGATTAAACAATCAAACGACCAAAAGACCAAACGATCGAGCGACCAGTTGACCAATCAATCAAACGACCAAACGATCGAACAACCAGTTGACCACTCATTCAAACGACCAAACCACCAAACGATCGAATGACCAGTTGACCAATCAATCAAACAACCAAACGATCCAGCGACCAGTTGACCAATCAATCAAACGACCAAACCACCAAACGATCGAATGACCAGTTGACCAATCAATCAAACCACCAAACCACCAAACGATCGAACGACCAGTTGACCAATCAATCAAACAACCAAAGACCAAACGATCGAACGACTAGTTGATTAAACAATCAAACAACCAAACGACAAAACGATCGAGCGACCAGTTGACCAATCAATCAAACGACCAAACGACCAAACGATCGAACGACCAGTTGACCAAACCAATCATTCAAACGATTAAACCACCAAACGATCGAACGACCAGTTGACCAATCAATCAAACAACCAAACGACCAAACGATCGAACGACTAGTTGACCAATCAATCAAACGACCAAACCACCAAACGATCGAACGACTAGTTGATTAAACAATCAAACAATCAAACGACCAAACGATCGAGGGACCAGTTGACCAATCAATCAAACGACCAAACGACCAAACAATCGAACGACCAGTTGACCAAACAATCAATCAAACGACCAAACCACCAAACGATCGAACGACCAGTTGACCAATCAATCAAACAACCAAACGACCAAACGATCGAACGACTAGTTGACCAATCAATCAAACGACCAAACCACCGAACGATCGAACGACCAGTTGATCAATCAATCAAACGACCAAACCACCAAACGATCGAACGACTAGTTGATTAAACAATCAAACGACCAAAAGACCAAACGATCGAGCGACCAGTTGACCAATCAATCAAATGACCAAACGACCAAACGATCGAACGACCAGTTGACCAATCAATCAAACGACCAAACCACCAAACGATCGAACGACCAGTTGACCAATCAACAATCAAACGACCAAACGATCGAGGGACCAGTTGACCAATCAATCAAACGACCAAACGACCAAACAATCGAACGACCAGTTGACCAAACAATCAATCAAACGACCAAACCACCAAACGATCGAACGACTAGTTGACCAATCAATCAAACGACCAAACCACCGAACGATCGAACGACCAGTTGACCAATCAATCAAACGACCAAACCACCAAACGATCGAACGACCAGTTGACCAATCAATCTAAAACCAAACGACCAAACGATCGAACGACTAGTTGATTAAACAATCAAACAACCAAACGATCGAGCAACCAGTTGACCAATCAATCAAACGACCAAACGACCAAACGATCGAACGACCAGTTGACCAAATCAATCAATCAAACGACCAAACCACCAAACGATCGAACGACCAGTTGACCAATCAATCAAACAACCAAACGACCAAACGATCGAACGACTAGTTGATTAAACAATCAAACGACCAAAAGACCAAACGATCGAGCGACCAGTTGACCAATCAATCAAATGACCAAACGACCAAACGATCGAACGACCAGTTGACCAATCAATCAAACGACCAAACCACCAAACGATCGAACGACCAGTTGACCAAACAAACAACCAAACGACCACACGATCGAACGACTAGTTGATTAAACAATCAAACAACCAAACGACCAAACGATCGAGCGACCAGTTGACCAATCAATCAAGCGACCAAACCACCAAACGATCGATCGACCAATTGACCAATCAATCAAACGACCAAACCACCAAACGATCGAACGACCAGTTGACCAATCAATCAAACGACCAAACCACCAAACGATCGAACGACCAGTTGACCAATCAATCAAACAACCAAACGACCAAACGATCGAACAACCAGTTGAGCATCAATCAAACGACAAAACCACCAAACGATCAAACGACCAGTTGACCAATCAATCAAACGACCAAACGACCAAACGATCGAACGACCAGTTGAACAATCAATCAAACGACCAAACGACCAAACGATCGAACGACCAGTTGACCAAACCAATCATTCAAACGACCAAACCACCAAACGATCGAACGACCAGTTGACCAATCAATCAAACAACCAAACGACCAAACGATCGAACGACTAGTTGACCAATCATTCAAACGACCAAACCACCAAACGATCGAACGACTAGTTGATTAAAAAATCAAACAATCAAACGACCAAATGATCGAGGGACCAGTTGACCAATCAATCAAACGACCAAACGACCAAACGATCGAACGACCAGTTGACCAAACAATCAATCAAACGACCAAACCACCAAACGATCGAACGACCAGTTGACCAATCAATCAAACAACCAAACGACCAAACGATCGAACGACTAGTTGACCAATCAATCTAACGACCAAACCACCGAACGCTCGAACGACCAGTTGATCAATCAATCAAACGACCAAACCACCAAACGATCGAACGACTAGTTGATTAAACAATCAAACAACCAAACGACCAAACGATCAAGCGACCAGTTGACCAATCAATCAAACGACCAAACGACCAAACGACCAAACGATCGAACGACCAGTTGACCAAACCAATCAATCAAACGACCAAACCCCCAAACGATCGAACGACCAGATGACCAATCAATCAAACAACCAAACGACCAAACGATCGAACGACTAATTGACCAATCAATCAAACGACCAAACCACCAAACGATCGAACGACCAGTTGACCAATCAATCAAACGACCAAACCACCAAACGATCGAACGACCAGTTGATCAATCAATCAAACGACCAAACCACCAAAGATCGAACGACCAGTTGACCAAACCAATCAATCAAACGACCAAACCACCAAACGATCGAACGACCAGTTGACCAATCAATCAAATAACCAAACGACCAAACGATCGAACGACTAGTTGATTAAACAATCAAACGACCAAAAGTCCAAACGATCGAGCGACCAGTTGACCAATCAATCAAACGACCAAACGACCAAACGACCAAACGATCGAACGACCAGTTGACCAAACCAATCAATCAAACGACCAAACCCCCAAACGATCGAACGACCTGATGACCAATCAATCAAACGACCAAACGATCGAACGACCAGTTGACCAAACCAATCAATCAAACGACCAAACCCCCAAACGATCGAACGACCAGTTGATCAATCAATCAAACGACCAAACCACCAAACGATCGAACGACCAGTTGACCAAACCAATCAATCAAACGACCAAACCACCAAACGATCGAACGACCAGTTGACCAATCAATCAAATAACCAAACGACCAAACGATCGAACGACTAGTTGATTAAACAATTAAACGACCAAAAGACCAAACGATCGAGCGACCAGTTGACCAATCAATCAAACGACCAAACCACCAAACGATCGAACGACCAGTTGACCAATCAATCAAACAACCAAACGACCAAACGATCGAACGACTAGTTGATTAAACAATCAAACGACCAAAAGACCAAACGATCGAACGACCAGTTGACCAAACCAATCAATCAAACGACCAAACCACCAAACGATCGAATAACCAGTTGACCAATCAATCAAACGACCAAACGACCAAACGATCGAACGACCAGTTGACCAATCAATCAAACGACCAAACCACCAAACGATCGAACGACCAGTTGACCAATCAATCAAACAACCAAACGACCAAACGATCGAACGACTAGTTGATTAAACAATCAAACAACCAAACGACCAAACGATCGAGAGACCAGTTGACCAATCAATCAAACGACCAAACGACCAAACGATCGAACGACCAGTTGACCAAACCAATCAATCAAACGACCAAACCACCAAACGATCGAACGACCAGTTGACCAATCAATCAAACAACAAAACGACCAAACGATCGAACGACTAGTTGACAAATCAATCAAACGACCAAACCACCAAACGATCTAACGACCAGTTGACCAATCAATCAAACGACCAAACCACCAAACGATCGAACGACCAGTTGACCAATCAATCAAACGACCAAACCACCAAACGATCGAACGACCAGTTGACCAAACCAATCAATCAAACGACCAAACCACCAAACGATCGAACGACCAGTTGACCAATAAATCAAACAACCAAACGACCAAACGATCGAACGACTAGTTGATTAAACAATCAAACGACCAAAAGACCATACGATCGAACGACCAGTTGAACAAACCAATCAATCAAACGACCAAACCACCAAACGATCGAACGACCAGTTGACCAATCATTCAAACGACCAAACCACCAAACGATCGAACGACTAGTTGATTAAACAATCAAACAACCAAACGACCAAACGATCGAGCGAACAGTTGACCAATCAATCAAACGACCAAACCACCAAACGATCGAAAAACCAGTTGACCAATCAATCAAACAACCAAACGACCAAACGATCGAGCGACCAGTTGACCAATCAATCAAACGACCAAACGACCAAACGATCGAACGACCAGTTGACCAATCAATCAAACGACCAAACCACCAAACGATCGAACGACCAGTTGACCAATCAATCAAACAACCAAACGACCAAACGATCGAATGACTAGTTGATTAAACAATCAAACGACCAAAAGACCAAACGATCGAACGACCAGTTGACCAAACCAATCAATCAAACGACCAAACCACCAAACGATCGAACAACCAGTTGACCAATCAATCAAACAACCAAACTACCAAACGATCGAACGACTAGTTGATTAAACAATCAAACGACCAAAAGACCAAACGATCGAACGACCAGTTGACCAAACCAATCAATCAAACGACCAAACCACCAAACGATCGAACGACCAGTTGACCAATCAATCAAACGACCAAACGGCCAAACGATCGAGCGACCAGTTGACCAATCAATCAAACGACCAAACCACCAAACGATCGAACGACCAGTTGACCAAACCAATCAATCAAACGACCAAACCACCAAACGACCGAACGACCAGTTGACCAATCAATCAAACAATAAAACGACCAAACGATTGAACGACTAGTTGATTAAACAGTCAAACGACCAAAAGACCAAACGATCGAGCGACCAGTTGACCAATCAATCAAACGACCAAACGACCAAATGATCGAACGACCAGTTGACCATCAATCAAACGACCAAACAACCAAACGATCGAACGACCAGTTGACCAATCAATCAAACAACCAAACGATCGAACGACTAGTAGATTAAACAATCAAACAACCAAACGACCAAACGATCGAGCGACCAGTTGACCAATCAATCAAACGACCAAACCACCAAACGATCGAACAACCAGTTGACCAATCAATCAAACGACCAAACCACCAAACGATCGAACGACCAGTTGACCAATCAATCAAACAACCAAACGACCAAACGATCGAACGACTAGTTGATTAAACAATCAAACAACCAACCGACCAAACGATCGAACGACCAGTTGACCAATCAATCAAACGACCAAACTACCACACGATCGAACGACCAGTTGACCAAACCAATCAATCAAACGACCAAACCACCAAACGATCGAACGACCAGTTGACCAATCAATCAAACAACCAAACGACCAAACGATCGAACGACTAGTTGACAAATCAATCAAACGACCAAACCACCAAACGATCTAACGACCAGTTGACCAATCAATCAAACGACCAAACCACCAAACGATCGAACGACCAGTTGACCAATCAATCAAACGACCAAACCACCAAACGATCGAACGACCAGTTGACCAAACCAATCAATAAAACGAGCAAACCACCAAACGATCGAACGACCAGTTGACCAATCAATCAAACAACCAAACAACCAAACGATCGAACGACTAGTTGATTAAACAGTAAACGACCAAAAGACCAAACGATCGAACGACCAGTTGACCAAACCAATCAATCAAACGACCAAACCACCAAACGATCGAACGACCAGTTGACCATTCATTCAAACGACCAAACCACCAAACGATCGAACGACTAGTTGATTAAACAATCAAACAACCAAACGACCAAACGATCGAGAGACCAGTTGACCAATCAATCAAACGACCAAACCACCAAACGATCGAACAACCAGTTGACCAATCAATCAAACGACCAAACCACCAAACGATCGAACGACCAGTTGACCAGTCAATCAAACAACCAAACCACCAAACGATCGAACGACTAGTTGATTAAACAATCAAACAACAAAACGACCAAACGATCGAGCGACCAGTTGACCAATCAATCAAACGACCAAACGACCAAACGATCGAACGACCAGTTGACCAAACCAATCAATCAAACGACCAAACCACCAAACGATCGAACGACCAGTTGACCAATCAATCAAACAACAAAACGACCAAACGATCGAACGACTAGTTGACAAATCAATCAAACGACCAAACCACCAAACGATCTAACGACCAGTTGACCAATCAATCAAACGACCAAACCACCAAACGATCGAACGACCAGTTGACCAATCAATCAAACGACCAAACCACCAAACGATCGAACGACCAGTTGACCAAACCAATCAATCAAACGACCAGACCACCAAACGATCGAACGACCAGTTGACCAATCAATCAAACAACCAAACGACCAAACGATCGAACGACTAGTTGATTAAACAATCAAACGACCAAAAGACCATACGATCGAACGACCAGTTGAACAAACCAATCAATCAAACGACCAAACCACCAAACGATCGAACGACCAGTTGACCAATCATTCAAACGACCAAACCACCAAACGATCGAACGACTAGTTGATTAAACAATCAAACAACCAAACGACCAAACGATCGAGCGAACAGTTGACCAATCAATCAAACGACCAAACCACCAAACGATCGAAAAACCAGTTGACCAATCAATCAAACAACCAAACGACCAAACGATCGAGCGACCAGTTGACCAATCAATCAAACGACCAAACGACCAAACGATCGAACGACCAGTTGACCAATCAATCAAACGACCAAACCACCAAACGATCGAACGACCAGTTGACCAATCAATCAAACAACCAAACGACCAAACGATCGAATGACTAGTTGATTAAACAATCAAACGACCAAAAGACCAAACGATCGAACGACCAGTTGACCAAACCAATCAATCAAACGACCAAACCACCAAACGATCGAACAACCAGTTGACCAATCAATCAAACAACCAAACGACCAAACGATCGAACGACTAGTTGATTAAACAATCAAACGACCAAAAGACCAAACGATCGAACGACCAGTTGACCAAACCAATCAATCAAACGACCAAACCACCAAACGATCGAACGACCAGTTGACCAATCAATCAAACGACCAAACGGCCAAACGATCGAGCGACCAGTTGACCAATCAATCAAACGACCAAACCACAAAACGATCGAACGACAAGTTGACCAAACCAATCAATCAAACGACCAAACCACCAAACGATCGAACGACCAGTTGACCAATCAATCAAACAACAAAACGACCAAACGATTGAACGACTAGTTGATTAAACAGTCAAACGACCAAAAGACCAAACGATCGAGCGACCAGTTGACCAATCAATCAAACGACCAAACGACCAAATGATCGAACGACCAGTTGACCATCAATCAAACGACCAAACAACCAAACGATCGAACGACCAGTTGACCAATCAATCAAACAACCAAACGACCAAACGATCGAACGACTAGTAGATTAAACAATCAAACAACCAAACGACCAAACGATCGAGCGACCAGTTGACCAATCAATCAAACGACCAAACCACCAAACGATCGAACACCCAGTTGACCAATCAATCAAACGACCAAACCACCAAACGATCGAACGACCAGTTGACCAATCAATCAACAACCAAACGACCAAACGATCGAACGACTAGTTGATTAAACAATCAAACAACCAACCGACCAAACGATCGAGCGACCAGTTGACCAATCAATCAAACGACCAAACTACCACACGATCGAACGACCAGTTGACCAAACCAATCAATCAAACGACCAAACCACCAAACGATCGAACGACCAGTTGACCAATCAATCAAACAACCAAACGACCAAACGATCGAACGACTAGTTGACAAATCAATCAAACGACCAAACCACCAAACGATCTAACGACCAGTTGACCAATCAATCAAACGACCAAACCACCAAACGATCGAACGACCAGTTGACCAATCAATCAAACGACCAAACCACCAAACGATCGAACGACCAGTTGACCAAACCAATCAATCAAACGAGCAAACCACCAAACGATCGAACGACCAGTTGACCAATCAATCAAACAACCATACAACCAAACGATCGAACGACTAGTTGATTAAACAGTAAACGACCAAAAGACCAAACGATCGAACGACCAGTTGACCAAACCAATCAATCAAACGACCAAACCACCAAACGATCGAACGACCAGTTGACCATTCATTCAAACGACCAAACCACCAAACGATCGAACGACTAGTTGATTAAACAATCAAACAACCAAACGACCAAACGATCGAGCGACCAGTTGACCAATCAATCAAACGACCAAACCACCAAACGATCGAACAACCAGTTGACCAATCAATCAAACGACCAAACCACCAAACGATCGAACGACCAGTTGACCAATCAATCAAACAACCAAACGACCAAACGATCGAACGACTAGTTGATTAAACAATCAAACGACCAAACCACCAAACGATCGAACGACCAGTTGACCAATCATTCAAACGACCAAACCACCAAACGACCAAACGATCGAACGACCAGTTGATTAAACAATCAAACAACCAAACGACCAAACGATCGAGCGACCAGTTGACCAATCAATCAAACGACCAAACGACCAAACGATCGAACGACCAGTTGACCAAACCAATCAATCAAACGACCAAACCACCAAACGATCGAACGACCAGTTGACCATTCATTCAAACGACCAAACCACCAAACGATCGAACGACTAGTTGATTAAACAATCAAACAACCAAACGACCAAACGATCGAGTGACCAGTTGACCATTTAATCAAACGACCAAACCACCAAACGATCGAACAACCAGTTGACCAATCAATCAAACGACCAAACCACCAAACGATCGAACGACCAGTTGACGAATCAATCAAACAACCAAACGACCAAACGATCGAACGACTAGTTGATTAAACAATCAAACAACCAACCGACCAAACGATCGAGCGACCAGTTGACCAATCAATCAAACGACCAAACGACCACACGATCGAACGACCAGTTGACCAAACCAATCAATCAAACGACCAAACCACCAAACGATCGAACGACCAGTTGACCAATCAATCAAACAACCAAACGACCAAACGATCGAACGACTAGTTGACAAATCAATCAAACGACCAAACCACCAAACGATCTAACGACCAGTTGACCAATCAATCAAACGACCAAACCACCAAACGATCGAACGACCAGTTGACCAATCAATCAAACGACCAAACCACCAAACGATCGAACGACCAGTTGACCAAACCAATCAATCAAACGAGCAAACCACCAAACGATCGAACGACCAGTTGACCAATCAATCAAACAACCAAACAACCAAACGATCGAACGACTAGTTGATTAAACAGTAAACGACCAAAAGACCAAACGATCGAACGACCAGTTGACCAAACCAATCAATCAAACGACCAAACCACCAAACGATCGAACGACCAGTTGACCATTCATTCAAACGACCAAACCACCAAACGATCGAACGACTAGTTGATTAAACAATCAAACAACCAAACGACCAAACGATCGAACGACCAGTTGACCAATCAATCAAACAACCAAACGACCAACCGATCGAACGACTAGTTGATTAAACAATCAAACGACCAAAAGACCAAACGATCGAGCGACCAGTTGACCAATCAATCAAACGACCAAACCACCAAACGATCGAACAACCAGTTGACCAATCAATCAAACGACCAAACCACCAAACGATCGAACGACCATTTGACCAATCAATCAAACAACCAAACGACCAAACGATCGAACGACTAGTTGATTAAACAATCAAACGACCAAAAGACCAAACTATCGAACGACCAGTTGACCATCAATCAAACGACAAAACCACCAAACGATCAAACGACCAGTTGACCAATCAATCAAACGACCAAACGACCAAACGATCGAACGACCAGTTGACCAATCAATCAAATGACCAAACGACCAAACGATCGAACGACCAGTTGACCAATCAATCAAACAACCAAACGACCAAACGATCGAACGACTAGTTGATTAAACAATCAAACGACCAAACCACCAAACGATCGAACCACCAGTTGACCAATCAATCAAACAACCAAACGACCAAACGATCGAACGACTAGTTGATTAAACAATCAAACAACCAAACGACCAAACGATCGAGCGACCAGTTGACCAATCAATCAACGACCAAACCACCAAACGATCGAACGACCAGTTGACCAAACCAATCAATCAAACGACCAAACCACCAAACGATCGAACGACCAGTTGACCAATCAATCAAACAACTAAACGACCAAACGATCGAACGACCAGTTGACCAAACCATTCAATCAAACGACCAAACCACCAAACGATCGAACGACCAGTTGACCAATCAATCAAACAACCAAACGACCAAACGATCGAACGACTAGTTGATTAAACAATCAAACAACCAAACGACCAAACGATCGAGCGATCAGTTGACCAATCAATCAAACGACCAAACGACCAAACGATCGAACGACGAGTTGACCAAACCAATCAATCAAACGACCAAACCACCAAACGATCGAACGACCAGTTGACCAATCAATCAAACAAACGACCAAACCACCAAACGATCGAACGACCAGTTGATTAAACAATCAAACGACCAAAAGACCAAACGATCGAGCGACCAGTTGACCAATCAATCAAACGACCAAACGACCAAACGATCGAACGACCAGTTGACCAATCAATCAAACGACCAAACCACCAAACGATCGAAAGACCAGTTGACCAATCAATCAAACGACCAAACGATCGAACGACTAGTTGATTAAATAATCAAACGACCAAAAGACCAAACGATCGAACGACCAGTTGACCAATCAATCAAACAACCAAACGACCAAACGATCGAACGACTAATTGACCAAACCAATCAATCAAACGACCAAATCACCAAACGATCGAACGACCGGTTGACCAATCAATCAAACGACCAAACGACCAAACGATCGAACGACTAGTTGACCAATCAATCAAACGACCGAACGACCAAACGATCGAACGACTAGTTGACCAATCAATCAAACGACCAAACCACCAAACGATCGAACGACCAGTTGACCAATCAATCAAACGACCAAACCACCAAACGATCGAACGACCAGTTGACCAAACCAATCAATCAAACAACCAAACCACCAAACGATCGAACGACCAGTTGACCAATCAATCAAACAACCAAACCACCAAACGATCGAACGACCAGTTGACCAATCAATCAAACAACCAAACCACCAAACGATCGAACGACCAGTTGATCAAACCAATCAATCAAACGACCAAACCACCAAACGATCGAACGACCAGTTTACCAATTAATCAAACAACCAAACGACCAAACGATCGAACGACTAGTTGATTAAACAATCAAACGACCAAACGACCAAACGATCGAACGACCAGTTAACCAATCAATCAAACGACCAAACCACCAAACGATCGAACGACCAGTTGACCAATCAATCAAACGACCAAACCACCGAAAGATCGAACGACCAGTTGACCAATCAATCAAACAACCAAACGACCAAACGATCGAACGACGAGTTGATTAAACAATCAAACGACCAAAAGACCAAACGATCATACGACGAGTTGACCAAACCAATCAATCAAACCACCAAACAACCAAACGATCGAACGACCAGTTGACCAATCAATCAAACAACCAAACGACCAAACCACCAAACGATCGAACGACCAGTTGACCAATCAATCAAACAACCAAACGACCAAACGATCGAACGACCAGTTGACCAATCAATCAAACGACCAAACGACCAAACGATCGAACGACCAGTTGACCAATCATTCAAACGACCAAACCACCGAACAATCGAACGACCAGTTGACCAATCAATCAAACGACCAAACCACCAAACGATCGAACGACCAGTTGACCAAACCAATCAATCAAACGACCAAACCACCAAACGATCGAACGACCAGTTGACCAATCAATCAAACAACTAAACGACCAAATGATCGAACGACTAGTTGATTAAACAATCAAACGACCAAAAGACCAAACGATCGAACGACCAGTTGACCAAACCAATCTATCAAACGACCAAACCACCAAACGATCGAACGACCAGTTGACCAATCAATCAAACAACTAAACGACCAAACGATCGAACGACTAGTTGATTAAACAATCAAACAACCAAAAGACCAAACGATCGAGCGACCAGTTGACCAATCAATCAAACGACCAAACGACCAAACGATCGAACGACCAGTTGACCAAATCAATCAATCAAACGACCAAACCACCAAACGATCGAACGACCAGTTGACCAATCAATCAAACAACTAAACAACCAAACGATCGAACGACCAGTTGACCAAACCATTCAATCAAACGACCAAACCACCAAACGATCGAACGACCAGTTGACCAATCAATCAAACAACCAAACGACCAAACGATCGAACGACTAGTTGATTAAACAATCAAACAACCAAACGACCAAACGATCGAGCGACCAGTTGACCAATTAATCAAACGACCAAACGACCAAACGATCGAACGACCAGTTGACCAAACCAATCAATCAAACGACCAAACCACCAAACGATCGAACGACCAGTTGACCAATCAATCAAACAAACGACCAAACCACCAAACGATCGAACGACCAGTTGATTAAACAATCAAACGACCAAAAGACCAAACGATCGAGCGACCAGTTGACCAATCAATCAAACGACCAAACGACCAAACGATCGAACGACCAGTTGACCAATCAATCAAACGACCAAACCACCAAACGATCGAACGACCAGTTGACCAATCATTCAAACGACCAAACCACCGAACGATCGAACGACCAGTTGACCAATCATTCAAACGACCAAACCACCGAACAATCGAACGACCAGTTGACCAATCAATCAAACGACCAAACCACCAAACGATCGAACGACCAGTTGACCAAACCAATCAATCAAACGACCAAACCACGAAACCATCGAACGACCAGTTGACCAATCAATCAAACAACTAAACGACCAAATGATCGAACGACTAGTTGATTAAACAATCAAACGACCAAAAGACCAAACGATCGAACGACCAGTTGACCAAACCAATCTATCAAACGACCAAACCACCAAACGATCGAACGACCAGTTGACCAATCAATCAAACAACTAAACGACCAAACGATCGAACGACTAGTTGATTAAACAATCAAACAACCAAAAGACCAAACGATCGAGCGACCAGTTGACCAATCAATCAAACGACCAAACGACCAAACGATCGAACGACCAGTTGACCAATCAATCAAACGACCACACCACCAAACGATCGAACGACTAGTTGATTAAACAATCAAACAACCAAACGACCAAACGATCGAGCGACCAGTTGATGATCAATCAAACGACCAAACCACCAAACGATCGAACGACCAGTTGACCAAACAAATCAATCAAACGACCAAACCACCAAACGATCGAACGACCAGTTGACCAATCAATCAAACAACCAAACGACCAAACGATCGAACGACTAGTTGATTAAACAATCAAACGACCAAAAGACCAAACGATCATACGACGAGTTGACCAAACCAATCAATCAAACGACCAAACCACCAAACGATCGAACGACCAGTTGACCAATCAATCAAACAACCAAACGACCAACCGATCGAACGACTAGTTGATTAAACAATCAAACGACCAAAAGACCAAACGATCGAGCGACCAGTTGACCAATCAATCGAAAGACCAAACGACCAAACGATCGAACGACCAGTTGACCAATCAATCAAACGAGCAAACCACCAAACGATCGAACGACCAGTTGACCAATCAATCAAACGACCAAAAGACCAAACGATCTAACGACTAGTTGACCAATCAATCAAACGACCAAACCACCAAACGATCGAACGACCAGTTGACCAAACCAATCAATCAAACAACCAAACCACCAAACGATCGAACGACCAGTTGACCAATCAATCGAAAGACCAAACGACCAAACGATCGAACGACCAGTTGACCAATCAATCAAACGAGCAAACCACCAAACGATCGAACGACCAGTTGACCAATCAATCAAACGACCAAAAGACCAAACGATCTAACGACTAGTTGACCAATCAATCAAACAACCAAACGACCAAACGATCGAACGACCAGTTGACCAATCAATCAAACAACCAAACGACCAAACGATCGAACGACCAGTTGACCAATCAATCAAACGACCAAACCACCAAACGATCGAACGACCAGTTGACCAATCATTCAAACGACCAAACCACCGAACAATCGAACGACCAGTTGACCAATCAATCAAACGACCAAACCACCAAACGATCGAACGACCAGTTGACCAAACCAATCAATCAAACGACCAAACCACCAAACGATCGAACGACCAGTTGACCAATCAATCAAACAACTAAACGACCAAATGATCGAACGACTAGTTGATTAAACAATCAAACGACCAAAAGACCAAACGATCGAACGACCAGTTGACCAAACCAATCTATCAAACGACCAAACCACCAAACGATCGAACGACCAGTTGACCAATCAATCAAACAACTAAACGACCAAACGATCGAACGACTAGTTGATTAAACAATCAAACAACCAAAAGACCAAACGATCGAGCGACCAGTTGACCAATCAATCAAACAACCAAACGACCAAACGATCGAACGACCAGTTGACCAATCAATCAAACGACCACACCACCAAACGATCGAACGACTAGTTGATTAAACAATCAAACAACCAAACGACCAAACGATCGAGCGACCAGTTGATGATCAATCAAACGACCAAACCACCAAACGATCGAACGACCAGTTGACCAAACAAATCAATCAAACGACCAAACCACCAAACGATCGAACGACCAGTTGACCAATCAATCAAACAACCAAACGACCAAACGATCGAACGACTAGTTGATTAAACAATCAAACGACCAAAAGACCAAACGATCATACGACGAGTTGACCAAACCAATCAATCAAACGACCAAACCACCAAACGATCGAACGACCAGTTGACCAATCAATCAAACAACCAAACGACCAACCAATCGAACGACTAGTTGATTAAACAATCAAACGACCAAAAGACCAAACGATCGAGCGACCAGTTGACCAATCAATCGAAAGACCAAACGACCAAACGATCGAACGACCAGTTGACCAATCAATCAAACGAGCAAACCACCAAACGATCGAACGACCAGTTGACCAATCAATCAAACGACCAAAAGACCAAACGATCTAACGACTAGTTGACCAATCAATCAAACGACCAAACCACCAAACGATCGAACGACCAGTTGACCAAACCAATCAATCAAACAACCAAACCACCAAACGATCGAACGACCAGTTGACCAATCAATCGAAAGACCAAACGACCAAACGATCGAACGACCAGTTGACCAATCAATCAAACGAGCAAACCACCAAACGATCGAACGACCAGTTGACCAATCAATCAAACGACCAAAAGACCAAACGATCTAACGACTAGTTGACCAATCAATCAAACAACCAAACGACCAAACGATCGAACGACCAGTTGACCAATCAATCAAACAACCAAACGACCAACCGATCGAACGACTAGTTGATTAAACAATCAAACGACCAAAAGACCAAACGATCGAGCGACCAGTTGACCAATCAATCGAACGACCACACGACCAAACGATCGAACGACCAGTTGACCAATCAATCAAACGAGCAAACCACCAAACGATCGAACGACCAGTTGACCAATCAATCAAACGACCAAACGACCAAACGATCGAACGACTAGTTGACCAATCAATCAAACGACCAAACCACCAAACGATCGAGCGACCAGTTGACCAATCAATCAAACGGACGACCAAACCACCAAACGATCGAACGATCAGTTGACCAAACCAATCAATCAAACAACCAAACCACCAAACGATCGAACGACCAGTTGACCAATCAATCAAACAAACAAACGACCAAACGATCGAACGACTAGTTGATTAAACAATCAAACGACCAAAAGACCAAACGATCATACGACGAGTTGACCAAACCAATCAATCAAACGACCAAACCACCAAACGATCGAACGACCAGTTGACCAATCAATCAAACAACCAAACGACCAACCGATCGAACGACTAGTTGATTAAACAATCAAACGACCAAAAGACCAAACGATCGAGCGACCAGTTGACCAATCAATCAAACGACCAAACGACCAAACGATCGAACGACCAGTTGACCAATCAATCAAACGAGCAAACCACCAAACGATCGAACGACCAGTTGACCAATCAATCAAACGACCAAACCACCAAACGATCGAGCGACCAGTTGACCAATCAATCAAACGACCAAACGACCAAACGATCGAACGACCAGTTGACCAATCAATCTAACGACCAAACCACCAAACGATCGAACGACCAGTTGACCAATCAATCAAACAACCAAACGACCAACCGATCGAACGACTAGTTGATTAAACAATCAAACGACCAAAAGACCAAACGATCGAGCGACCAGTTGACCAATCAATCAAACGACCAAACGACCAAACGATCGAACGACCAGTTGACCAATCAATCAAACGACCAAACGACCAAACGATCGAACGACTAGTTGACTAAAGAATCAAAAAACCAAATGACCGAACAATCGAACGACGAGTTGACTAATCGATCAATCGACAAAACGACCAAACGATCGAACGAGCAGTTTACCAAACAATCAAACGACCAAACGACCAAACGATCAAACGACTAGATGACCAATCAATCAAACGACCAAACGACCAAACTACCAAACGATCGAACGACCAGTTGACCAATCAATCAAACGACCAAACGACCAAACGATCGAACGACTAGTTGACTAATCGATCAAACGACCAAAAGACCAAACGATCGAACGACTAGTTGACTAAACAATCAAACAACCAAACGACCAAACGATCGAACGACTAGTTGACCAAACAATCAAACTGCCAAACGACCGAACGATCGAAGAACCAGTTGACCAATCAATCAAACGACCAAACGACCAAACGATCGAACGAGCAGTTTACCAAACAATCAAACGACCAAACGACCAAACGATCGAACGACTAGATGACCAATCAATCAAACGACCAACCGACCAAACGACCAAACGATAGAATGACCAGTTGGCGAATCAATCAAACGACCAAACCACCAAACGATCGAACGACTCGTTCACTAAAGAATCAAACAACCAAATGACCAAACAATCGAACGACGAGTTGACTAATCGATCAATCGACCAAACGACCAAACGATCGAACGACTAGTTGACCAATCGATCAAACGACCAAACGACCAAACGATCGAACGACTAGATGACCAATCAATCAAACGACCAAACGACCAAACGACCAAACGATCGAACGACCAGTTGACCAATCAATCAAACGACCAAACGACCAAACGATCGAACGACTAGTTGACTAATCGATCAAACGACCAAAAGACAAAACGATCGAACGACTAGTTGACCAATCGATCAAACGACCAAACGACCAAACGATCGAACGACTAGATGACCAATCAATCAAACGACCAAACGACCAAACGACCAAACGATCGAACGACCAGTTGACCAATCAATCAAACGACCAAACGACCTAACGATCGAACGAGCAGTTTACCAAACAATCAAACGACCAAACGACCAAACGACCAAACGATCGAATGACCAGTTGACGAATCAATCAAACGACCAAACCACCAAACGATCGAACGACTCGTTCACTAAAGAATCAAACAACCAAATGACCAAACAATCGAACGACGAGTTGACTAATCGATCAATCGACCAAACGACCAAACGATCGAATCACTAGTTGACCAATCGATCAAACGACCAAACGACCAAACGGTCGAACGATGAGTTGACTAATCGATCAATCGACAAAACGACCAAACGATCGAACGAGCAGTTGACCAATCAATCAAACAACCAAACGACCAACCGATCGAACGACTAGTTGATTAAACAATCAAACGACCAAAAGACCAAACGATCGAGCGACCAGTTGACCAATCAATCAAACGACCAAACGACCAAACGATCGAACGACCAGTTGACCAATCAATCAAACGACCAAACGACCAAACGATCGAACGACTAGTTGACTAAAGAATCAAAAAACCAAATGACCAAACAATCGAACGACGAGTTGACTAATCGATCAATCGACAAAACGACCAAACGATCGAACGAGCAGTTTACCAAACAATCAAACGACCAAACGACCAAACGATCAAACGACTAGATGACCAATCAATCAAACGACCAAACGACCAAACTACCAAACGATCGAACGACCAGTTGACCAATCAATCAAACGACCAAACGACCAAACGATCGAACGACTAGTTGACTAATCGATCAAACGACCAAAAGACCAAACGATCGAACGACTAGTTGACTAAACAATCAAACAACCAAACGACCAAACGATCGAACGACTAGTTGACCAAACAATCAAACTGCCAAACGACCGAACGATCGAAGAACCAGTTGACCAATCAATCAAATGACCAAACCACTAAACGATCGAACGACCAGTTGACCAAGCAATCAAACAACTAAACGACCAAACGATCGAACGACTAGTTGATTAAACAATCAAACAACCAAAAGACCAAACGATCGAGCGACCAGTTGACCAATCAATCAAACGACCAAACCACCGAAAGATCGAACGACCAGTTGACCAATCAATCAAACGACCACACCACCAACCGATCGAACGACTAGTTGATTAAACAATCAAACGACCAAAAGACCAAACGATCGAGCGACCAGTTGACCAATCAATCGAAAGACCAAACGACCAAACGATCGAACGACCAGTTGACCAATCAATCAAACGAGCAAACCACCAAACGATCGAACGACCAGTTGACCAATCAATCAAACAACCAAACGACCAACCGATCGAACGACTAGTTGATTAAACAATCAAACGACCAAAAGACCAAACGATCGAGCGACCAGTTGACCAATCAATCGAAAGACCAAACGACCAAACGATCGAACGACCAGTTGACCAATCAATCAAACGAGCAAACCACCAAACGATCGAACGACCAGTTGACCAATCAATCAAACGACCAAAAGACCAAACGATCTAACGACTAGTTGACCAATCAATCAAACGACCAAACCACCAAACGATCGAACGACCAGTTGACCAAACCAATCAATCAAACAACCAAACCACCAAACGATCGAACGACCAGTTGACCAATCAATCAAACAACCAAACGACCAAACGATCGAACGACCAGTTGACCAATCAATCAAACAACCAAACGACCAACCGATCGAACGACTAGTTGATTAAACAATCAAACGACCAAAAGACCAAACGATCGAGCGACCAGTTGACCAATCAATCGAACGACCACACGACCAAACGATCGAACGACCAGTTGACCAATCAATCAAACGAGCAAACCACCAAACGATCGAACGACCAGTTGACCAATCAATCAAACGACCAAACGACCAAACGATCGAACGACTAGTTGACCAATCAATCAAACGACCAAACCACCAAACGATCGAGCGACCAGTTGACCAATCAATCAAACGGACGACCAAACCACCAAACGATCGAACGATCAGTTGACCAAACCAATCAATCAAACAACCAAACCACCAAACGATCGAACGACCAGTTGACCAATCAATCAAACAAACAAACGACCAAACGATCGAACGACTAGTTGATTAAACAATCAAACGACCAAAAGACCAAACGATCATACGACGAGTTGACCAAACCAATCAATCAAACGACCAAACCACCAAACGATCGAACGACCAGTTGACCAATCAATCAAACAACCAAACGACCAACCGATCGAACGACTAGTTGATTAAACAATCAAACGACCAAAAGACCAAACGATCGAGCGACCAGTTGACCAATCAATCAAACGACCAAACGACCAAACGATCGAACGACCAGTTGACCAATCAATCAAACGAGCAAACCACCAAACGATCGAACGACCAGTTGACCAATCAATCAAACGACCAAACAACCAAACGATCGAGCGACCAGTTGACCAATCAATCAAACGACCAAACGACCAAACGATCGAACGACCAGTTGACCAATCAATCTAACGACCAAACCACCACACGATCGAACGACCAGTTGACCAATCAATCAAACAACCAAACGACCAACCGATCGAACGACTAGTTGATTAAACAATCAAACGACCAAAAGACCAAACGATCGAGCGACCAGTTGACCAATCAATCAAACGACCAAACGACCAAACGATCGAACGACCAGTTGACCAATCAATCAAACGACCAAACGACCAAACGATCGAACGACTAGTTGACTAAAGAATCAAAAAACCAAATGACCGAACAATCGAACGACGAGTTGACTAATCGATCAATCGACAAAACGACCAAACGATCGAACGAGCAGTTTACCAAACAATCAAACGACCAAACGACCAAACGATCAAACGACTAGATGACCAATCAATCAAACGACCAAACGACCAAACTACCAAACGATCGAACGACCAGTTGACCAATCAATCAAACGACCAAACGACCAAACGATCGAACGACTAGTTGACTAATCGATCAAACGACCAAAAGACCAAACGATCGAACGACTAGTTGACTAAACAATCAAACAACCAAACGACCAAACGATCGAACGACTAGTTGACCAAACAATCAAACTGCCAAACGACCGAACGATCGAAGAACCAGTTGACCAATCAATCAAACGACCAAACGACCAAACGATCGAACGAGCAGTTTACCAAACAATCAAACGACCAAACGACCAAACGATCGAACGACTAGATGACCAATCAATCAAACGACCAACCGACCAAACGACCAAACGATCGAATGACCAGTTGACGAATCAATCAAACGACCAAACCACCAAACGATCGAACAACTCGTTCACTAAAGAATCAAACAACCAAATGACCAAACAATCGAACGACGAGTTGACTAATCGATCAATCGACCAAACGACCAAACGATCGAACGACTAGTTGACCAATCGATCAAACGACCAAACGACCAAACGATCGAACGACTAGATGACCAATCAATCAAACGACCAAACGACCAAACGACCAAACGATCGAACGACCAGTTGACCAATCAATCAAACGACCAAACGACCAAACGATCGAACGACTAGTTGACTAATCGATCAAACGACCAAAAGACCAAACGATCGAACGATTAGTTGACTAAACAATCAAACAACCAAACGACCAAACGATCGAACGACTAGTTGACCAAACAATCAAACTGCCAAACGACCGAACGATCGAAGAACCAGTTGACCAATCAATCAAACGACCAAACGACCTAACGATCGAACGAGCAGTTTACCAAACAATCAAACGACCAAACGACCAAACGATCGAACGACTAGATGACCAATCAATCAAACGACCAAACGACCAAACGACCAAACGATCGAATGACCAGTTGACTAATCAATCAAACGACCAAACCACCAAACGATCGAACGACTCGTTCACTAAAGAATCAAACAACCAAATGACCAAACAATCGAACGACGAGTTGACTAATCGATCAATCGACCAAACGACCAAACGATCGAACGACTAGTTGACCAATCGATCAAACGACTAAACGACCAAACGGTCGAACGATGAGTTGACTAATCGATCAATCGACAAAACGACCAAACGATCGAACGAGCAGTTGACCAATCAATCAAACAACCAAACGACCAACCGATCGAACGACTAGTTGATTAAACAATCAAACGACCAAAAGACCAAACGATCGAGCGACCAGTTGACCAATCAATCAAACGACCAAACGACCAAAACGATCGAACGACCAGTTGACCAATCAATCAAACGACCAAACGACCAAACGATCGAACGACTAGTTGACTAAAGAATCAAAAAACCAAATGACCAAACAATCGAACGACGAGTTGACTAATCGATCAATCGACAAAACGACCAAACGATCGAACGAGCAGTTTACCAAACAATCAAACGACCAAACGACCAAACGATCAAACGACTAGATGACCAATCAATCAAACGACCAAACGACCAAACTACCAAACGATCGAACGACCAGTTGACCAATCAATCAAACGACCAAACGACCAAACGATCGAACGACTAGTTGACTAATCGATCAAACAACCAAAAGACCAAACGATCGAACGACTAGTTGACTAATCGATCAAACGACCAAAAGACCAAACGATCGAACGATTAGTTGACTAAACAATCAAACAACCAAACGACCAAACGATCGAACGACTAGTTGACCAAACAATCAAACTGCCAAACGACCGAACGATCGAAGAACCAGTTGACCAATCAATCAAACGACCAAACGACCTAACGATCGAACGAGCAGTTTACCAAACAATCAAACGACCAAACGACCAAACGATCGAACGACTAGATGACCAATCAATCAAACGACCAAACGACCAAACGACCAAACGATCGAATGACCAGTTGACGAATCAATCAAACGACCAAACCACCAAACGATCGAACGACTCGTTCAGTAAAGAATCAAACAACCAAATGACCAAACAATCGAACGACGAGTTGACTAATCGATCAATCGACCAAACGACCAAACGATCGAACGACTAGTTGACCAATCGATCAAACGACCAAACCACCAAACGGTCGAACGATGAGTTGACTAATCGATCAATCGACAAAACGACCAAACGATCGAACGAGCAGTTGACCAATCAATCAAACGACCAAACGACCAAACGATCGAACGACTAGATGACCAATCAATCAAACGACCAAACGACCAAACGACCAAACGATCGAATGACCAGTTGACGAATCAATCAAACGACCAAACCACCAAACGATCGAACGACTCGTTCACTAAAGAATCAAACAACCAAATGACCAAACAATCGAACGACGAGTTGACTAATCGATCAATCGACCAAACGACCAAACGATCGAACGACTAGTTGACCAATCGATCAAACGACCAAACGACCAAACGGTCGAACGATGAGTTGACTAATCGATCAATCGACAAAACGACCAAACGATCGAACGAGCAGTTTACCAAACAATCAAACGACCAAACGACCAAACGATCGAACGACTAGATGACCAATCAATCAAACGACCAAACGACCAAACGACCAAACGATCGAACGACCAGTTGACCAATCAATCAAACGACCAAACGACCAAACGATCGAACGACTAGTTGACTTATCGATCAAACGACCAAAAGACCAAACGATCGAACGACTAGTTGACTAAACAATCAAACAACCAAACGACCAAACGATCGAACGACTAGTTGACCAAACAATCAAACTGCCAAACGACCGAACGATCGAAGAACCAGTTGACCAATCAATCAAACGACCAAACGACCAAACGATCGAACGAGCAGTTTACCAAACAATCAAACGACCAAACGACCAAACGATCGAACGACTAGATGACCAATCAATCAAACGACCAAACGACCAATCGACCAAACGATCGAATGACCAGTTGACGAATCAATCAAACGACCAAACCACCAAACGATCAAACGACCAAAAGACCAAACGAACGAACGACTAGTTGACCAAACAATCAAACAATCAAACGATCGAACGACGAGTTGATTAAACAATCAAACAACCAAACGACCAAACGATCGAGTGACCAGTTTACCAATCAATCAAACGACCACACCACCAAACGATCGAACGACGAGTTGAACAATCAATCAATCAACCAAAAGACCAAACGATCGAACGACTAGTTGACCAATCAATCAGCGACCAAGCGACCAAACGATCGAACGACCAGTTGACCAATCAATCAAACGACCAAACGACCAAACGATCGAACTTCTAGTTGACCAATCAATCAATCAACCAAACCACCAAACGATCGAACGACTAGTTGACCAATCGATCAAACGACCAAACGAACAAACGATCGAACAATGAGTTGACCAATCAATCAAACGACCTAACCACCAAACGATCGAACGACCAGTTGACCAATCAATCAAACGAGCAAACCACCAAACGATCGAACGACTCGTTGATTAAACCAATCAATCAAACGACCAAACCACCAAATGATCGAACGACCAGTTGACCAATCAATCAAACAACCAAACGACCAAACGATCGAACGACTAGTTGATTAAACAATCAAACGACCAAAAGACCAAACGATCGAGCGACCAGTTGACAAATCAATCAAACGACCAAACGACTAAACGATCGAACGACTAGTTGATTAAACAATCAAACAACCAAACGACCAAACGATCGAGCGACCAGTTGACCAATCAATCAAACGACCAAACCACCAAACGATCGAACGACCAGTTGACCAATCAATCATACAACCAAACGACCAAACGATCGAATGACTAGTTGACCAAACCAATCAATAAAACGACCAAACCACCAAACGATCGAACGACCAGTTGACCAATCAATCAAACAACCGAACGACCAAACGATCGAACGACTAGTTGATTAAACAATCAAACGACCAAACCACCAAACGATCGAGCGACCAGTTGACCAATCAATTAAACGACCAAACCACCAAACGATCGAACGACCAGTTGACCAATCAATCATACAACCAAACGATCAAACGATCGAATGACTAGTTGATTAAACAATCAAACAACCAAACGACCAAACGATCGAGCGACCAGTTGACCAATCAATCAAACGACCAAACGACAAAACGATCGAACGACCAGTTGACCAAACCAATCAATCAAACGACCAAACCACCAAACGATCGAACGACCAGTTGACCAATCAATCAAACAACCAAACGACCAAACGATCGAACGACTAGTTGATTAAACAATCAAACGAACAAAAGACCAAACGATCGAACGACCAGTTGACCAAACCAATCAATAAAACGACCAAACCACCAAACGATCGAACGACCAGTTGACCAATCAATCAAACAACCGAACGACCAAACGATCGATAGACCAGTTGACTAAACAAATCAATCAAACGACCAAACCACCAAACGATCGAACGACCAGTTGACCAATCAATCAAACAACCAAACAACCAAACGACCGAACGACTAGTTGACCAATCAATCAAACGACCAAACCACCAAATGATCGAACGACCAGTTGACCAATCAATCAAACGACCAAACCACCGAACGATCGAACGACCAGTTGACCAATCAATCAAACGACCAAACCACCAAACGATCGAAAGACCAGTTGACCAATCAATCAAACAACCAAACGACCAAACGATCGAACGACTAGTTGATTAAACAATCAAACGACCAAACGACCAAACGATCGAGCGACCAGTTGACCAATCAATCAAACGACCAAACGACCAAACGATCGAACGGCCAGTTGACCAATCAATCAAACGACCAAACCACCAAACGATCGAACGACCAGTTGACCAATCAATCAAACAACCGAACGACCAAACGATCGAACAACTAGTTGATTAAACAAACAAGCAACCAAACGACCAAACGATCGAGCGACCAGTTGACCAATCAATCAAACGACCAAACCACCAAACGATCGAACGACCATTTGACCAATCAATCAAACGACCAAACCACCAAACGATCGAACGACCAATTGACCAATCAATCAAACAACCAAACGACCAAACGATCGAACGACTAGTTGACCAATCAATCAAACGACCAAACGACCAGACGATCGAACGACCAAACGACCTAACCAATCAATCAAACGACCAAACCACCAAACGATCGAACGACCAGTTGACCAATCAATCAAACGACCTAATGACCAAACGATCGAACGACTAGTTGACCAATCAATCAAACGACCAAACCACCAAACGATCGAACGACTAGTTGACCAAACAATCAAACTGCCAAACGACCGAACGATCGAAGAACCAGTTGACCAATCAATCAAACGACCAAACGACCAAACGATCGAACGAGCAGTTTACCAAACAATCAAACGACCAAACGACCAAACGATCGAACGACTAGATGA
Source organism: Pisaster brevispinus (assembly GCA_023634235.1). Classification (NCBI taxonomy): domain Eukaryota; kingdom Metazoa; phylum Echinodermata; class Asteroidea; order Forcipulatida; family Asteriidae; genus Pisaster; species Pisaster brevispinus. The sequence continues at coordinate 41,622 of JAMKCF010000011.1, forward strand.
CCAATCAATCAAACGACCAAACGACCAAACGATCGAACGACTAGATGACCAATCAATCAAACGACCAAACGACCAATCGACCAAACGATCGAATGACCAGTTGACGAATCAATCAAACGACTAGTTGACCAAACAATCAAACAATCTAACGATCGAACGACGAGTTGATTAAACAATCAAACAACCAAACGACCAAACGATCGAACGACCAGTTGACCAATCAATCAAACAACCAAACGACCAAACGATCGAACGACTAGTTGATTAAACAATCAAACGACCAAAAGACCAAACGATCATACGACGAGTTGACCAAACCAATCAATCAAACGACCAAACCACCAAACGATCGAACGACCAGTTGACCAATCAATCAAACAACCAAACGACCAACCGATCGAACGACTAGTTGATTAAACAATCAAACGACCAAAAGACCAAACGATCGAGCGACCAGTTGACCAATCAATCGAACGACCAAACGACCAAACGATCGAACGACCAGTTGACCAATCAATCAAACGAGCAAACCACCAAACGATCGAACGACCAGTTGACCAATCAATCAAACGACCAAACGACCAAACGATCGAACGACTAGTTGACCAATCAATCGAACGACCACACGACCAAACGATCGAACGACCAGTTGACCAATTAATCAAACGAGCAAACCACCAAACGATCGAACGACCAGTTGACCAATCAATCAAACGACCAAACGACCAAACGATCGAACGACTAGTTGACCAATCAATCAAACGACCAAACCACCAAACGATCGAGCGACCAGTTGACCAATCAATCAAACGGACGACCAAACCACCAAACGATCGAACGACCAGTTGACCAAACCAATCAATCAAACAACCAAACCACCAAACGATCGAACGACCAGTTGACCAATCAATCAAACAAACAAACGACCAAACGATGGAACGACTAGTTGATTAAACAATCAAACGACCAAAAGACCAAACGATCATACGACGAGTTGACCAAACTAATCAATCAAACGACCAAACCACCAAACGATCGAACGACCAGTTGACCAATCAATCAAACAACCAAACGACCAACCGATCGATCGACTAGTTGATTAAACAATCAAACGACCAAAAGACCAAACGATCGAGCGACCAGTTGACCAATCAATCAAACGACCAAACGACCAAACGATCGAACGACCAGTTGACCAATCAATCAAACGAGCAAACCACCAAACGATCGAACGACCAGTTGACCAATCAATCAAACGACCAAACCACCAAACGATCGAGCGACCAGTTGACCAATCAATCAAACGACCAAACGACCAAACGATCGAACGACCAGTTGACCAATCAATCTAACGACCAAACCACCAAACGATCGAACGACCAGTTGACCAATCAATCAAACAACCAAACGACCAACCGATCGAACGACTAGTTGATTAAACAATCAAACGACCAAAAAAACAAACGATCGAGCGACCAGTTGACCAATCAATCAAACGACCAAACGACCAAACGATCGAACGACCAGTTGACCAATCAATCAAACGACCAAACGACCAAACGATCGAACGACTAGTTGACTAAAGAATCAAAAAACCAAATGACCAAACAATCGAACGACGAGTTGACTAATCGATCAATCGACAAAACGACCAAACGATCGAACGAGCAGTTTACCAAACAATCAAACGACCAAACGACCAAACGATCAAACGAGTAGATGACCAATCAATCAAACGACCAAACGACCAAACTACCAAACGATCGAACGACCAGTTGACCAATCAATCAAACGACCAAACGACCAAACGATCGAACGACTAGTTGACTAATCGATCAAACGACCAAAAGACCAAACGATCGAACGACTAGTTGACTAAACAATCAAACAACCAAACGACCAAACGATCGAACGACTAGTTGACCAAACAATCAAACTGCCAAACGACCGAACGATCGAAGAACCAGTTGACCAATCAATCAAACGACCAAACGACCAAACGATCGAACGAGCAGTTTACCAAACAATCAAACGACCAAACGACCAAACGATCGAACGACTAGATGACCAATCAATCAAACGACCAACCGACCAAACGACCAAACAATCGAATGACCAGTTGACGAATCAATCAAACGACCAAACCACCAAACGATCGAACGACTCGTTCACTAAAGAATCAAACAACCAAATGACCAAACAATCGAACGACGAGTTGACTAATCGATCAATCGACCAAACGACCAAACGATCGAACGACTAGTTGACCAGTCGATCAAACGACCAAACGACCAAACGATCGAACGACTAGATGACCAATCAATCAAACGACCAAACGACCAAACGACCAAACGATCGAACGACCAGTTGACCAATCAATCAAACGACCAAACGACCAAACGATCGAACGACTAGTTGACTAATCGATCAAACGACCAAAAGACCAAACGATCGAACGATTAGTTGACTAAACAATCAAACAACCAAACGACCAAACGATCGAACGACTAGTTGACCAAACAATCAAACTGCCAAACGACCGAACGATCGAAGAACCAGTTGACCAATCAATCAAACGACCAAACGACCTAACGATCGAACGAGCAGTTTACCAAACAATCAAACGACTAAACGACCAAACGATCGAACGACTAGATGACCAATCAATCAAACGACCAAACGACCAAACGACCAAACGATCGAATGACCAGTTGACGAATCAATCAAACGACCAAACCACCAAACGATCGAACGACTCGTTCACTAAAGAATCAAACAACCAAATGACCAAACAATCGAACGACGAGTTGACTAATCGATCAATCGACCAAACGACCAAACGATCGAACGACTAGTTGACCAATCGATCAAACGACCAAACGACCAAACGGTCGAACGATGAGTTGACTAATCGATCAATCGACAAAACGACCAAACGATCGAACGAGCAGTTTACCAAACAATCAAACGACCAAACGACCAAACGATCGAACGACTAGATGACCAATCAATCAAACGACCAAACGACCAAACGACCAAACGATCGAACGACCAGTTGACCAATCAATCAAACGACCAAACGACCAAACGATCGAACGACTAGTTGACTTATCGATCAAACGACCAAAAGACCAAACGATCGAACGACTAGTTGACTAAACAATCAAACGACCAAACGACCAAACGATCGAACGACTAGATGACCAATCAATCAAACGACCAAACGACCAATCGACCAAACGATCGAATCACCAGTTGACGAATCAATCAAACGACCAAACCACCAAACGATCAAACGACCAAAAGACCAAACGATCGAACGACCAGTTGACCAAACAATCAAACAATCAAACGATCGAACGACGAGTTGATTAAACAATCAAACAACCAAACGACCAAACGATCGAGCGACCAGTTTACCAATCAATCAAACGACCACACCACCAAACGATCGAACGACGAGTTGACCAATCAATCAGCGACCAAACGACCAAACGATCGAACGACCAGTTGACCAATCAATCAAACGACCAAACGACCAAACGATCGAACTTCTAGTTGACCAATCAATCAATCAACCAAACCACCAAACGATCGAACGACTAGTTGACCAATCGATCAAACGACCAAACGAACAAACGATCGAACAATGAGTTGACCAATCAATCAAACGACCTAACCACCAAACGATCGAACGACCAGTTGACCAATCAATCAAACGAGCAAACCACCAAACGATCGAACGACTCGTTGATTAAACAATCAAACAACCAAACGACCAATCGATCGAAGGACCAGTTGACCAATCAATCAAACAACCAAACGACCAAACGATCGAACGACCAGTTGACCAATCAATCAAACGACCAAACGACCAGACGATCGAACTTCTAGTTGACGAATCAATCAATCAACCAAAACACCAAACGATCGAACGACTAGTTGACCAATCGATCAAACGACCAAACGAACAAACGATCGAACGATGAGTTGACTAATCGATCAATCGACAAAACGACCAAACGATCGAACGAGCAGTTTACCAATCAATCAAACGACCAAACCACCAAACGATCGAATGACTCGTTGACTAAACAATCAAACAACCAAATGACCAAACAATCGAACGACGAGTTGACTAATCAATCAATCGACCAAAAGACCAAACGATCGAACGACCTGATTACTAAACAATCAAACGACCAAAAGACCAAACGATCGAGCGACCAGTTGACCAATCAATCAAACGACCAAACGACCAAACGATCGAACGACCAGTTGACCAATCAATCAAACGACCAAACGACCAAACGATCGAACGACTAGTTGACTAAAGAATCAAAAAACCAAATGACCAAACAATCGAACGACGAGTTGACTAATCGATCAATCGACAAAACGACCAAACGATCGAACGAGCAGTTTACCAAACAATCAAACGACCAAACGACCAAACGATCAAACGACTAGATGACCAATCAATCAAACGACCAAACGACCAAACTACCAAACGATCGAACGACCAGTTGACCAATCAATCAAACGACCAAACGACCAAACGATCGAACGACTAGTTGACTAATCGATCAAACGACCAAAAGACCAAACGATCGAACGACTAGTTGACCAAACAATCAAACTGCCAAACGACCGAACGATCGAAGAACCAGTTGACCAATCAATCAAACGAACAAACGACCAAACGATCGAACGAGCAGTTTACCAAACAATCAAACGACCAAACGACCAAACGATCGAACGACTAGATGACCAATCAATCAAACGACCAACCGACCAAACGACCAAACGATCGAATGACCAGTTGACGAATCAATCAAACGACCAAACCACCAAACGATCGAACGACTCGTTCACTAAAGAATCAAACAACCAAATGACCAAACAATCGAACGACGAGTTGACTAATTGATCAATCGACCAAACGACCAAACGATCGAACGACTAGTTGACCAGTCGATCAAACGACCAAACGACCAAACGATCGAACGACTAGATGACCAATCAATCAAACGACCAAACGACCAAACGACCAAACGATCGAACGACTAGTTGACTAATCGATCAAACGACCAAAAGACCAAACGATCGAACGATTAGTTGACTAAACAATCAAACAACCAAACGACCAAACGATCGAACGACTAGTTGACCAAACAATCAAACTGCCAAACGACCGAACGATCGAAGAACCAGTTGACCAATCAATCAAACGACCAAACGACCAAACGATCGAACGAGCAGTTTACCAAACAATCAAACGACCAAACGACCAAACGATCGAACGACTAGATGACCAATCAATCAAACGACCAAACGACCAAACGACCAAACGATCGAACGACCAGTTGACCAATCAATCAAACGACCAAACGACCAAACGATCGAACGACTAGTTGACTAATCGATCAAACGACCAAAAGACCAAACGATCGAACGACTAGTTGACCAAACAATCAAACTGCCAAACGACCGAACGATCGAAGAACCAGTTGACCAATCAATCAAACGAACAAACGACCAAACGATCGAACGAGCAGTTTACCAAACAATCAAACGACCAAACGACCAAACGATCGAACGACTAGATGACCAATCAATCAAACGACCAACCGACCAAACGACCAAACGATCGAATGACCAGTTGACGAATCAATCAAACGACCAAACCACCAAACGATCGAACGACTCGTTCACTAAAGAATCAAACAACCAAATGACCAAACAATCGAACGACGAGTTGACTAATTGATCAATCGACCAAACGACCAAACGATCGAACGACTAGATGACCAATCAATCAAACGACCAAACGACCAAACGACCAAACGATCGAACGACCAGTTGACCAATCAATCAAACGACCAAACGACCAAACGATCGAACGACTAGTTGACTAATCGATCAAACGACCAAAAGACCAAACGATCGAACGATTAGTTGACTAAACAATCAAACAACCAAACGACCAAACGATCGAACGACTAGTTGACCAAACAATCAAACTGCCAAACGACCGAACGATCGAAGAACCAGTTGACCAATCAATCAAACGACCAAACGACCAAACGATCGAACGAGCAGTTTACCAAACAATCAAACGACCAAACGACCAAACGATCGAACGACTAGATGACCAATCAATCAAACGACCAAACGACCAAACGACCAAACGATCGAATGACCAGTTGACGAATCAATCAAACGACCAAACCACCAAACTTAGTGAACGACTCGTTCACTAAAGAATCAAACAACCAAATGACCAAACAATCGAACGACGAGTTGACTAATCGATCAATCGACCAAACGACCAAACGATCGAACGACTAGTTGACCAGTCGATCAAACGACCAAACGACCAAACGATCGAACGACTAGATGACCAATCAATCAAACGACCAAACGACCAAACGACCAAACGATCGAACGACCAGTTGACCAATCAATCAAACGACCAAACGACCAAACGATCGAACGACTAGTTGACTAATCGATCAAACGACCAAAAGACCAAACGATCGAACGATTAGTTGACTAAACAATCAAACAACCAAACGACCAAACGATCGAACGACTAGTTGACCAAACAATCAAACTGCCAAACGACCGAACGATCGAAGAACCAGTTGACCAATCAATCAAACGACCAAACGACCAAACGATCGAACGAGCAGTTTACCAAACAATCAAACGACCAAACGACCAAACGATCGAACGACTAGATGACCAATCAATCAAACGACCAAACGACCAAACGACCAAACGATCGAATGACCAGTTGACGAATCAATCGAACGACCAAACCACCAAACGATCGAACGACTCGTTCACTAAAGAATCAAACAACCAAATGACCAAACAATCGAACGACGAGTTGACTAATCGATCAATCGACCAAACGACCAAACGATCGAACGACTAGTTGACCAGTCGATCAAATGACCAAACGACCAAACGATCGAATGACCAGTTGACGAATCAATCGAACGACCAAACCACCAAACGATCGAACGACTCGTTCACTAAAGAATCAAACAACCAAATGACCAAACAATCGAACGACGAGTTGACTAATCGATCAATCGACCAAACGACCAAACGATCGAACGACTAGTTGACCAATCGATCAAACGACCAAACGACCAAACGGTCGAACGATGAGTTGACTAATCGATCAATCGACAAAACGACCAAACGTTAGAACGAGCAGTTTACCAAACAATCAAACGACCAAACGACCAAACGATCGAACGACTAGATGACCAATCAATCAAACGACCAAACGACCAAACGACCAAACGATCGAACGACCAGTTGACCAATCAATCAAACGACCAAACGACCAAACGATCGAACGACTAGTTGACTAATCGATCAAACGACCAAAAGACCAAACGATCGAACGACTAGTTTACCAAACAATCAAACGACCAAACGACCAAACGATCGAACGACTAGTTGACCAGTCGATCAAACGACCAAACGACCAAACGATCGAACGACTAGATGACCAATCAATCAAACGACCAAACGACCAAACGACCAAACGATCGAACGACCAGTTGACCAATCAATCAAACGACCAAACGACCAAACGATCGAACGACTAGTTGACTAATCGATCAAACGACCAAAAGACCAAACGATCGAACGATTAGTTGACTAAACAATCAAACAACCAAACGACCAAACGATCGAACGACTAGTTGACCAAACAATCAAACTGCCAAACGACCGAACGATCGAAGAACCAGTTGACCAATCAATCAAACGACCAAACGACCAAACGATCGAACGAGCAGTTTACCAAACAATCAAACGACCAAACGACCAAACGATCGAACGACTAGATGACCAATCAATCAAACGACCAAACGACCAAACGACCAAACGATCGAACGACCAGTTGACCAATCAATCAAACGACCAAACGACCAAACGATCGAACGACTAGTTGACTAATCGATCAAACGACCAAAAGACCAAACGATCGAACGACTAGTTGACCAAACAATCAAACTGCCAAACGACCGAACGATCGAAGAACCAGTTGACCAATCAATCAAACGAACAAACGACCAAACGATCGAACGAGCAGTTTACCAAACAATCAAACGACCAAACGACCAAACGATCGAACGACTAGATGACCAATCAATCAAACGACCAACCGACCAAACGACCAAACGATCGAATGACCAGTTGACGAATCAATCAAACGACCAAACCACCAAACGATCGAACGACTCGTTCACTAAAGAATCAAACAACCAAATGACCAAACAATCGAACGACGAGTTGACTAATTGATCAATCGACCAAACGACCAAACGATCGAACGACTAGTTGACCAGTCGATCAAACGACCAAACGACCAAACGATCGAACGACTAGATGACCAATCAATCAAACGACCAAACGACCAAACGACCAAACGATCGAACGACCAGTTGACCAATCAATCAAACGACCAAACGACCAAACGATCGAACGACTAGTTGACTAATCGATCAAACGACCAAAAGACCAAACGATCGAACGATTAGTTGACTAAACAATCAAACAACCAAACGACCAAACGATCGAACGACTAGTTGACCAAACAATCAAACTGCCAAACGACCGAACGATCGAAGAACCAGTTGACCAATCAATCAAACGACCAAACGACCAAACGATCGAACGAGCAGTTTACCAAACAATCAAACGACAAAACGACCAAACGATCGAACGACTAGATGACCAATCAATCAAACGACCAAACGACCAAACGACCAAACGATCGAATGACCAGTTGACGAATCAATCAAACGACCAAACCACCAAACTTAGTGAACGACTCGTTCACTAAAGAATCAAACAACCAAATGACCAAACAATCGAACGACGAGTTGACTAATCGATCAATCGACCAAACGACCAAACGATCGAACGACTAGTTGACCAGTCGATCAAACGACCAAACGACCAAACGATCGAACGACTAGATGACCAATCAATCAAACGACCAAACGACCAAACGACCAAACGATCGAACGACCAGTTGACCAATCAATCAAACGACCAAACGACCAAACGATCGAACGACTAGTTGACTAATCGATCAAACGACCAAAAGACCAAACGATCGAACGATTAGTTGACTAAACAATCAAACAACCAAACGACCAAACGATCGAACGACTAGTTGACCAAACAATCAAACTGCCAAACGACCGAACGATCGAAGAACCAGTTGACCAATCAATCAAACGACCAAACGACCAAACGATCGAACGAGCAGTTTACCAAACAATCAAACGACCAAACGACCAAACGATCGAACGACTAGATGACCAATCAATCAAACGACCAAACGACCAAACGACCAAACGATCGAATGACCAGTTGACGAATCAATCGAACGACCAAACCACCAAACGATCGAACGACTCGTTCACTAAAGAATCAAACAACCAAATGACCAAACAATCGAACGACGAGTTGACTAATCGATCAATCGACCAAACGACCAAACGATCGAACGACTAGTTGACCAGTCGATCAAATGACCAAACGACCAAACGATCGAATGACCAGTTGACGAATCAATCGAACGACCAAACCACCAAACGATCGAACGACTCGTTCACTAAAGAATCAAACAACCAAATGACCAAACAATCGAACGACGAGTTGACTAATCGATCAATCGACCAAACGACCAAACGATCGAACGACTAGTTGACCAATCGATCAAACGACCAAACGACCAAACGGTCGAACGATGAGTTGACTAATCGATCAATCGACAAAACGACCAAACGTTAGAACAAGCAGTTTACCAAACAATCAAACGACCAAACGACCAAACGATCGAACGACTAGATGACCAATCAATCAAACGACCAAACGACCAAACGACCAAACGATCGAACGACCAGTTGACCAATCAATCAAACGACCAAACGACCAAACGATCGAACGACTAGTTGACTAATCGATCAAACGACCAAAAGACCAAACGATCGAACGACTAGTTTACCAAACAATCAAACGACCAAACGACCAAACGATCGAACGACTAGTTGACCAGTCGATCAAACGACCAAACGACCAAACGATCGAACGACTAGATGACCAATCAATCAAACGACCAAACGACCAAACGACCAAACGATCGAACGACCAGTTGACCAATCAATCAAACGACCAAACGACCAAACGATCGAACGACCTGATTACTAAACAATCAAACGACCAAAAGACCAAACGATCGAGCGACCAGTTGACCAATCAATCAAACGACCAAACGACCAAACGATCGAACGACCAGTTGACCAATCAATCAAACGACCAAACGACCAAACGATCGAACGACTAGTTGACTAAAGAATCAAAAAACCAAATGACCAAACAATCGAACGACGAGTTGACTAATCGATCAATCGACAAAACGACCAAACGATCGAACGAGCAGTTTACCAAACAATCAAACGACCAAACGACCAAACGATCAAACGACTAGATGACCAATCAATCAAACGACCAAACGACCAAACTACCAAACGATCGAACGACCAGTTGACCAATCAATCAAACGACCAAACGACCAAACGATCGAACGACTAGTTGACTAATCGATCAAACGACCAAAAGACCAAACGATCGAACGACTAGTTGACCAAACAATCAAACTGCCAAACGACCGAACGATCGAAGAACCAGTTGACCAATCAATCAAACGAACAAACGACCAAACGATCGAACGAGCAGTTTACCAAACAATCAAACGACCAAACGACCAAACGATCGAACGACTAGATGACCAATCAATCAAACGACCAACCGACCAAACGACCAAACGATCGAATGACCAGTTGACGAATCAATCAAACGACCAAACCACCAAACGATCGAACGACTCGTTCACTAAAGAATCAAACAACCAAATGACCAAACAATCGAACGACGAGTTGACTAATTGATCAATCGACCAAACGACCAAACGATCGAACGACTAGTTGACCAGTCGATCAAACGACCAAACGACCAAACGATCGAACGACTAGATGACCAATCAATCAAACGACCAAACGACCAAACGACCAAACGATCGAACGACTAGTTGACTAATCGATCAAACGACCAAAAGACCAAACGATCGAACGATTAGTTGACTAAACAATCAAACAACCAAACGACCAAACGATCGAACGACTAGTTGACCAAACAATCAAACTGCCAAACGACCGAACGATCGAAGAACCAGTTGACCAATCAATCAAACGACCAAACGACCAAACGATCGAACGAGCAGTTTACCAAACAATCAAACGACCAAACGACCAAACGATCGAACGACTAGATGACCAATCAATCAAACGACCAAACGACCAAACGACCAAACGATCGAACGACCAGTTGACCAATCAATCAAACGACCAAACGACCAAACGATCGAACGACTAGTTGACTAATCGATCAAACGACCAAAAGACCAAACGATCGAACGACTAGTTGACCAAACAATCAAACTGCCAAACGACCGAACGATCGAAGAACCAGTTGACCAATCAATCAAACGAACAAACGACCAAACGATCGAACGAGCAGTTTACCAAACAATCAAACGACCAAACGACCAAACGATCGAACGACTAGATGACCAATCAATCAAACGACCAACCGACCAAACGACCAAACGATCGAATGACCAGTTGACGAATCAATCAAACGACCAAACCACCAAACGATCGAACGACTCGTTCACTAAAGAATCAAACAACCAAATGACCAAACAATCGAACGACGAGTTGACTAATTGATCAATCGACCAAACGACCAAACGATCGAACGACTAGATGACCAATCAATCAAACGACCAAACGACCAAACGACCAAACGATCGAACGACCAGTTGACCAATCAATCAAACGACCAAACGACCAAACGATCGAACGACTAGTTGACTAATCGATCAAACGACCAAAAGACCAAACGATCGAACGATTAGTTGACTAAACAATCAAACAACCAAACGACCAAACGATCGAACGACTAGTTGACCAAACAATCAAACTGCCAAACGACCGAACGATCGAAGAACCAGTTGACCAATCAATCAAACGACCAAACGACCAAACGATCGAACGAGCAGTTTACCAAACAATCAAACGACCAAACGACCAAACGATCGAACGACTAGATGACCAATCAATCAAACGACCAAACGACCAAACGACCAAACGATCGAATGACCAGTTGACGAATCAATCAAACGACCAAACCACCAAACTTAGTGAACGACTCGTTCACTAAAGAATCAAACAACCAAATGACCAAACAATCGAACGACGAGTTGACTAATCGATCAATCGACCAAACGACCAAACGATCGAACGACTAGTTGACCAGTCGATCAAACGACCAAACGACCAAACGATCGAACGACTAGATGACCAATCAATCAAACGACCAAACGACCAAACGACCAAACGATCGAACGACCAGTTGACCAATCAATCAAACGACCAAACGACCAAACGATCGAACGACTAGTTGACTAATCGATCAAACGACCAAAAGACCAAACGATCGAACGATTAGTTGACTAAACAATCAAACAACCAAACGACCAAACGATCGAACGACTAGTTGACCAAACAATCAAACTGCCAAACGACCGAACGATCGAAGAACCAGTTGACCAATCAATCAAACGACCAAACGACCAAACGATCGAACGAGCAGTTTACCAAACAATCAAACGACAAAACGACCAAACGATCGAACGACTAGATGACCAATCAATCAAACGACCAAACGACCAAACGACCAAACGATCGAATGACCAGTTGACGAATCAATCAAACGACCAAACCACCAAACTTAGTGAACGACTCGTTCACTAAAGAATCAAACAACCAAATGACCAAACAATCGAACGACGAGTTGACTAATCGATCAATCGACCAAACGACCAAACGATCGAACGACTAGTTGACCAGTCGATCAAACGACCAAACGACCAAACGATCGAACGACTAGATGACCAATCAATCAAACGACCAAACGACCAAACGACCAAACGATCGAACGACCAGTTGACCAATCAATCAAACGACCAAACGACCAAACGATCGAACGACTAGTTGACTAATCGATCAAACGACCAAAAGACCAAACGATCGAACGATTAGTTGACTAAACAATCAAACAACCAAACGACCAAACGATCGAACGACTAGTTGACCAAACAATCAAACTGCCAAACGACCGAACGATCGAAGAACCAGTTGACCAATCAATCAAACGACCAAACGACCAAACGATCGAACGAGCAGTTTACCAAACAATCAAACGACCAAACGACCAAACGATCGAACGACTAGATGACCAATCAATCAAACGACCAAACGACCAAACGACCAAACGATCGAATGACCAGTTGACGAATCAATCGAACGACCAAACCACCAAACGATCGAACGACTCGTTCACTAAAGAATCAAACAACCAAATGACCAAACAATCGAACGACGAGTTGACTAATCGATCAATCGACCAAACGACCAAACGATCGAACGACTAGTTGACCAGTCGATCAAATGACCAAACGACCAAACGATCGAATGACCAGTTGACGAATCAATCGAACGACCAAACCACCAAACGATCGAACGACTCGTTCACTAAAGAATCAAACAACCAAATGACCAAACAATCGAACGACGAGTTGACTAATCGATCAATCGACCAAACGACCAAACGATCGAACGACTAGTTGACCAATCGATCAAACGACCAAACGACCAAACGGTCGAACGATGAGTTGACTAATCGATCAATCGACAAAACGACCAAACGTTAGAACAAGCAGTTTACCAAACAATCAAACGACCAAACGACCAAACGATCGAACGACTAGATGACCAATCAATCAAACGACCAAACGACCAAACGACCAAACGATCGAACGACCAGTTGACCAATCAATCAAACGACCAAACGACCAAACGATCGAACGACTAGTTGACTAATCGATCAAACGACCAAAAGACCAAACGATCGAACGACTAGTTTACCAAACAATCAAACGACCAAACGACCAAACGATCGAACGACTAGTTGACCAGTCGATCAAACGACCAAACGACCAAACGATCGAACGACTAGATGACCAATCAATCAAACGACCAAACGACCAAACGACCAAACGATCGAACGACCAGTTGACCAATCAATCAAACGACCAAACGACCAAACGATCGAACGACTAGTTGACTAATCGATCAAACGACCAAAAGACCAAACGATCGAACGATTAGTTGACTAAACAATCAAACAACCAAACGACCAAACGATCGAACGACTAGTTGACCAAACAATCAAACTGCCAAACGACCGAACGATCGAAGAACCAGTTGACCAATCAATCAAACGACCAAACGACCAAACGATCGAACGAGCAGTTTACCAAACAATCAAACGACCAAACGACCAAACGATCGAACGACTAGATGACCAATCAATCAAACGACCAAACGACCAAACGACCAAACGATCGAACGACCAGTTGACGAATCAATCGAACGACCAAACCACCAAACGATCGAACGACTCGTTCACTAAAGAATCAAACAACCAAATGACCAAACAATCGAACGACGAGTTGACTAATCGATCAATCGACCAAACGACCAAACGATCGAACGACTAGTTGACCAATCGATCAAACGACCAAACGACCAAACGGTCGAACGATGAGTTGACTAATCGATCAATCAACAAAACGACCAAACGTTAGAACGAGCAGTTTACCAAACAATCAAACGACCAAACAACCAAACGACCAAACGATCGAACGACTAGATGACCAATCAATCAAACGACCAAACGACCAAACGACCAAACGATCGAACGACCAGTTGACCAATCAATCAAACGACCAAACGACCGAACGATCGAACGACTAGTTGACTAATCGATCAAACGACCAAAAGACCAAACGATCGAACGACTAGTTGACTAAACAATCAAACAACCAAACGACCAAACGATCGAACGACTAGTTGACCAAACAATCAAACTGCCAAACGACCGAACGATCGAAGAACCAGTTGACCAATCAATCAAACGACCAAACGACCAAACGATCGAACGAGCAGTTTACCAAACAATCAAACGACCAAACGACCAAACGATCGAACGACTAGATGACCAATCAATCAAACGACCAAACGACCAATCGACCAAACGATCGAATGACCAGTTGACGAATCAATCAAACGACCAAACCACCAAACGATCAAACGACCAAAAGACCAAACGATCGAACGACTAGTTGACCAAACAATCAAACAATCAAACGATCGAACGACGAGTTGATTAATCAATCAAACAACCAAACGACCAAACGATCGAGCGACCAGTTTACCAATCAATCAAACGACCACACCACCAAACGATCAAACGACCAAAAGACCAAACGATCGAACGACTAGTTGACCAATCAATCAAACGACCAAACGACCAAACGATCGAACGAGCAGTTTACCAAACAATCAAACGACCAAACGACCAAACGATCGAACGACTAGATGACCAATCAATCAAACGACCAAACGACCAATCGACCAAACGATCGAATGACCAGTTGACGAATCAATCAAACGACCAAACCACCAAACGATCAAACGACCAAAAGACCAAACGATCGAACGACTAGTTGACCAAACAATCAAACAATCAAACGATCGAACGACGAGTTGATTAATCAATCAAACAACCAAACGACCAAACGATCGAGCGACCAGTTTACCAATCAATCAAACGACCACACCACCAAACGATCGAACGACGAGTTGACCAATCAATCAATCAACCAAAAGACCAAACGATCGAACGACTAGTTGACCAATCAATCAGCAACCAAACGACCAAACGATCGAACGACCAGTTGACCAATCAATCAAACGACCAAACGACCAAACGATCGAACTTCTAGTTGACCAATCAATCAATCAACCAAACCACCAAACGATCGAACGACTAGTTGACCAATCGATCAAACGACCAAACGAACAAACGATCGAACAATGAGTTGACCAATCAATCAAACGACCAAACCACCAAACGATCGAACGACCAGTTGACCAATCAATCAAACGAGCAAACCACCAAACGATCGAACGACTCGTTGATTAAACAATCAAACAACCAAACGACCAATCGATCGAAGGACCAGTTGACCAATCAATCAAACGACCAAACGACCAGACGATCGAACTTCTAGTTGACCAATCAATCAATCAACCAAAACACCAAACGATCGAACGACTAGTTGACCAATCGATCAAACGACCAAACGAACAAACGATCGAACGATGAGTTGACTAATCGATCAATCGACAAAACGACCAAACGATCGAACGAGCAGTTTACCAATCAATCAAACGACCAAACCACCAAACGATCGAATGACTCGTTGACTAAACAATCAAACAACCAAATGACCAAACAATCGAACGACGAGTTGACTAATCAATCAATCGACCAAAAGACCAAACGATCGAACGACCTGATTACTAAACAATCAAACGACCAAACGACCAAACGATCAAACGATAAAACGATCAAACAATCAAACGACCAGTTGACCAAACGACCAAACGATCAACCGACTAAACGATGGAACGACCAAACGACCAAACGATCGAACGACCAGTTGACAAACGACCAGTTGACCATACGACCAAACGAAAAAACGATCGAACAGCCAGTTGACCAAACTATCAATCAACCAAACGACCAATCGATCGAACGACCAAACGACTAAACGATCGAACGACCAGTTGAGGGACGACTAAATCACCAAACGACCAAATGACAAAACGATCGAAAGACCAGTTGACCAAACGACCAAACGATCAAACGACAAAACGATCGAACGACCTACTTATGTAGCCCTCGCCCACGCCCACGCCCTAGCCCTAGCCCAAACCCTTACCCTAGCCAGTATGTTTTATCCCTATTTTGCTCAAAGTTGAAACAAATCACAAGGGTTAAGTCCAGCATTTTTTATCAAACTTTTGCCCAAAATTAAAATCACTATTGGTAGGTTCAGCATTTTTGTGATTTTTTTTTAAACAAAATTTAGTAAAAATTACAAGGGGTAAATCGAGCATTTTTTACAAAATTGGTCTGAAATAGAAAAAAAAATCACATGCGATAAGTCCAGATCTTTTAGATTGAAAAACTTACAAGGGGTGAGTCCAGTTTTTATGGCAAAAAGAGGCAACAAATTGTACAAAATGGGTTGCAATGGGTTAGTCAGCTTTTTTTTTGGGGGGGGGGTTCAAAATTTGGAAAATTCACAAGTGTTAGGGCCAGCGGTTTATCAAAACTGGGCAAAACTGTTGAAAAGATTACAAGGGGAATGTCCGGCACATTCAAAATTTGGCAAAACAATTGAACAAAGTCTCAAAAGGTAAGTCCAGCATTTTTTTTTTTTAATTTGCAAAAAAAATGACTTAGCATAGCATTTTTATCAATTTTTTGAAAAGTTTAAAATAAACTACAAAGGGGCAAGTCCAGCATTTTTATCAAAAGTGGGCTAAAATTTGCAAAAGAAATCATAAGGGCCGAGTCCATCATTGTTATAAAAATTTTGCCAATTGCGGAAAAGCTGCAAGGGGTAAGTGCAGCATTTTTCTGAAGTATGGCTGCAAAATTTTAAAAATCACAATCAGTCAGTCCAGTACTTTTATCAAACCTTGGTCCAAACTTTGATAAAACAACAACCGATGAGTCCAGCACGTTCATCAAAATTAGCTGAAAAAATCACAATAAGTACGCCTAAGTCCAGCATTTTCATGAAATGTGGCATCAAAATGAGAGCAGAGGTATGGGAAATCCTGGTCCCACCCCCTGGATCCTTACCTGTTCTATAGTAATAATCGTCGCTTTTAAAGGGAGGGCATACCTTTGGCAATTACTCAAAAAATGAAAGACCATAAAAAATTACTTTGTGAGAAGCACTGCAGCTGTTGATAATGTATAACATTTTGACAAACGACTCTCTTCTAAGGAGTGTGGTACCTTTTTACTTTTAGAGAAAGGGACTCTAAACAAAATCAATCTGAGTGACGCGTCTCAGAATGTTCATTCTAGTTGCGGATTATTCCTCCTGCGTGGACATAGCTGCTCCAGTTTTTCTGGGATATCTCAAAGACGCTTCCATCTTTTGAAATGTTAATTTCACAGATTAGCTTTATTGTACATATCTACATTTACAAAGGATTAAAACAATTGAACGATTTAAAAGAACACAAAAAGTATACTTTGCCCTTTAGAGCAGTCTTTTCGGAAGCTAATAAGTAATGTCATCGTGCTTCCCAGCTATTCTCCCCGAATAAACAAAATAAATCAATCAATAAAATACACAACAGTTAAATAAAATAGCAAAAAAATAAACACCACGGCCCTACTGACGGGCCGACGGGCTCTCTACTCGGACGACTACTACAGATTGAAAAAAAGGTCACACCTGTGACTTTATGTACATCTGACGTGGTGAGTGTTCTTTAAATTTAAAGAGGTGAACTCCACAAGTTAGACGCCTATAATGGGGGCATAAAGTGTTTTTCATAGATGGGTGACATCCAGGTACCCCTTCCAGCTAGAGCACTACTAATCCCAGCCGTACCACTCCAAGTCTCTATTACGAAGTTACCCATAAAGAACTTGTCAATAAAATGGTAGGTCGGGTCAACTGCAATAAAAACCCTTGTATAGTAACTACTGATATCATGTTATAAATTAGAAGATAAACACATGCAACATTATTCTGAATGCTAAGCCTGTTATGGGTTGTAAATTATAAACCCCTTGCATATGACGTCACACCCTCAAAAAGCGCCCTCACTGAGGCCAAAAGGAGACAGATCATTGGGCAGTAGCTGTTCCTTTGTGCGTAAAAACGTGCGCGTGACCACAGCGTACCCGTAGCGTTTCGCGTTATGCAAGGGGTCTATTGTAATGCAATATTGTGTACTGATCACCCGTGAACCATTTATCAGGGCACGATAGTCCACGCACCGAAATACTAATTTATATTCTTTACACTGCTAAAAATTGATAAGTTTACATGTTTAATATACATAAATTTGGCCAAGTGGGAATTATTTAGTAAGACAAAAATCATGTCATTTGACCCAATAGAACAACTCCGCACAATGAACATGAGAACATTGCACAATTTCTACAGTCAAAATGTCTACAGTAATTTTACGGTGATTTGTTAACCTTTAGCAGCAGGGATTCAACATTTTCTGCAAATTTTACAGGCACCGTATAAACGATTCACACTACATGAACGGTATAACGTAACATAATGTGCAGTAAAATGTATGATTAAACTCCCGCAAATTGTACTGCAGTTGTTTGGCGCCAATGATGTTGCGTAAATCACCGTAAAACTATAAACCCTTCGCAGATGACGTCACTTTTGAAGAACCTTCACGCAAACATCATGCACGTTACAAGAATTGTGCGAACTTGTGCTACGAAACTCAACACTGGATGTCGCTACACGGACGCATTCATCAGAGCCGTATATCTGGATAGTTGTGACAACTTGTGATTAGAAGCCATTTTGACTAAACAAAATGTATATATATATATATAAAACATAAAATAAAACACGCACGGGCGAATGCAGAGTGCCAGACAGAGTTTGCCCAAAGGGTAGTGCTGCATGGAAATGGGGTCCAGCGACCACGTGACAGAATAAAAACAGGTCATTCCATGTCACAAGTCTCCCAATATACGGCTCTGGCATTTTATATGTAGAAACACCTGCATGTCAGACCTCCCTCATTGCGAAAGAAATGTATCGTCATTAATAAGAAGGGTCTGACTACAACGTTTACAGTGCATAAGCATCTAGCGACCTCCACTTAAGCATGCAATCTGTTACGCTCTGAGAAATTCTGGTTCAGAATTGCTCCAGATTTCAGGTCCCGTTGGGCCTGGCCCCGTTCTGGGTCAGTATGGCCCGTTTCTGGGTCAAACTGACTCGGAGAGGAACATGTGTCAAAATGACCGAGAAGAGGTCCAAATTATCACAGAATCAAAGTCAAAATCCCATTTTCGACCAGATTCTGGATCAGCCTGACTCAGATTGACTCAGGCCCCCTTGGACTTGGAGTAAGACAATGTTTATTCAACCCAAAATGAAATCAGTATAAAAAAACGTTTCACAACGTATGAAATCACACACTTTATATTGACAAATTTATGATCTACTCTCACACAACCTTAAAGGTCCTATCACTCGATCTGAAAACAGGTTCATTATTCCACTACAATCTCTCCAAGCTGACTAGAAATATATCATAATTCAATTATACCTCTTTCACTTTGTGCGCTTCGAGATTAATTTGTAAGTTAAATACCTGAACATTATTAAGCCTCTTTAAAAACTCTGAATTTCAATTACAGCGAAGGTGTAAAGTGTTTTCTTGTACAGAGAAAATGGGAAGGGGGGGCAGAGTAACTATAACCCTGATGATTCAAAAAGACTATGTCCTTTTGGGAAGAATATTTTTGGGGTCTTTTTCAAAATACATTTAGGTGGACATTTACATGAGAAGAAGCATGAACATACCATACATTGTGCTTAAACATCGAGGGATGTCTTTGGGCGTGACATAATTGTCACCAACTATTACGCACAAAAAGAGAAGCAATATACAGCCTGAATGAAGTTTTAAAAGTGTGTCGCCTGAAAGTTTTTTTGTAAAATGCTAACAATAAAGAATACCAAGATTAAAAGGAAAAAAAGGCCCAAAAGAGAGTATTCTACTGTTGTGGGTGCACCCATGAGGTAACGTCATTCATGAGGAATCAGACGACATTGAATTAATAGCACCCTTTACAAAATAAAACAGGGAATAACTATCTGTTAATTCCGTACTGTTACGTCAATAAAAACATCTACAGACTAATAGTCCGGAGAAACGAATCCGCTAGAAACTCTCTAAATGTCTTTAAAGGGAGGGTATACTTTTGGTTATTGTCAAAGACCAGTATCCTCACTTGGTGTGCCCCAACAAATGCATAAATCAACAAACCTGTGAAAACTTGGGCTCAATTGGTCATCGAAGTTGCAAGAAAGTGATGAAAGAAAAAACACCCTTGTGCTTTTAGATGCCTTAGTTTGTTACTTAGATTTAATTTCGGGTTTTGTTTTTTTTTATCAAAGGGGGTCGTTTCTGACAATGATTTATAATTTCAAAAGCTCTCCAGTGCTTTTTGCCATGGTAAATTTGTATGTTCATTAATTTTTTGAATAATTACCAGAGGCATACCCTCCCTTTAATAATAACATTCTTTCTGCATCCATCCCATCATTTTGGCTAAACACTTTGAAATCACCTGGGGTCGATTTCACAAAGAGATAAGACTAGTCTTATCTGAAGTTAGGACCAGTAACTGGTCTTAACTCAGGACTAGTCCTATCTTCTAGCATTGCCTAGGACTAGTCCTAAGTTAGGAAGGGTTTTGTGAAATCGACCCCTGGCCCCCTAACAACTCTTGAGCGACTAATGTTTCAAACGTTTTAAAAATTGAAGATTACACTGTATGCACACACGCCTGAAAAGCTACGAAAATTTAGATTTTATTTGACAAATTCGTTTCAGTTTTCAATTTTGGCAATTCAAGCAGCCAAAGTTATTGCTATTATTTCCTTGCATACAGGAAGACAACCTCTTTCAGTATTACTATTTGGTGACAGACAATGACCATGGCAATAGCGATGATGACATTTCTGTAGTCTAGTGTAATAAATGTAGCATTGCATCGGGGAAAGATAATAAACATATGTATTTATATCTTCTTCAACACTGATATAAACGGATGTATAATTAGAACATGGCAAAAACTGTAAATTAAATAAATACAAACAAATACTAATTCGCCCGGGCGAACGTATACTAACCAACTTGGGCAGATTAGTTTTGTAACTATCCCGTGCGAAATAGTAAATTATCAGAGTGATCCAGGTGTTTTATATTTTTATTTATTTAATTTATTGTTTTTTACTTCTTCCTTTTTTCCTCTTTTTTTGCCATGTCCTATAACTTCACATCCGTAGATGTGTGATGAGCACTGTTTACTCATTATAATTTTTTCCGCAGGTCTCAGAGAGCACTCAGTAAAGTGGTTATTGTATACATTTGTTTAAAACTAAATGCAAAATAATATAAAAGCTGTAACTATTGCATCAGGGATAAAGAAAATTAATATAGAGTTTTACTAAACACCAATGTGTACACACAGTTCACACAAACATACTCACACAAATGGTTTTTTTAAAGGTTTTTTTGTGGTGTTACCGCTGCTAGTACATTCTAAAAATAAACTCGTTTAAAATTGACCCAGATTCAAGGTCAGGCTCACCTTGAACGTGGTAAAAATGGGATTTGAACGCTGATTATACGTCACCATAACCCATGAATGTGTAATTTTGACACAGATTCTGTGTCACACTAAGCAAGAAATAGTTAAGCCCCCCAAGAGACCCGGATCCGGGTCAATTATCACCCAGAAGTTTTAACATCTGCGTGACACCATACAAAAAATCACACCATTTCACCCTGCTTTACTTTTTGAGTAACAGTTTGATTTTACCGTGTAATACCTTTCTGTGAAGAACCAAATCACTTTTAGTTCACCCAATCACTTTTAAATCACCCAAAGCATTAGATAAAGACCCTTTTGACTAAATAAAATCAATTCAAGCAAAACTGTATTTTGAAATGAGCCAACATGTCTCTTTCTGCTCAATCAACCATTTCTTTGAATAACACCCTTTGTTTACACAACTTAGCAAAGCTGATTAATTGCTGTACAATTCCTATGGGAATTGCTGGAGAGCGGATCATTGTTGGATTGTGTTAGCGAAAAACAAACCCCGGATAGTGATGGGAGATTTGGCATGCTATTTGGCTAGGTGCAGTTGTAGAACTTGAGTTTTTTTTTTAATCTTTTGAAGAAAAAAAAAGGCGGAGTACCGACTTTTTAATTAAAAACTGTTACTCAATAAGTGAGCGATAGTGTCATTGAGTGTTTTAAAGTGTACATGATTCGAACTGGTCTATTGTAACCGGGCAGGCTCGGTGGTATAGCAATTAAAATATTGGAAAACAGTGGTTTGGGGTTTTAATCCTACCCGAGCATTGTACCTGCGAATTATTTGTTTCTTTTCTGCAAAACTCGGGGAAGCACTGGATACACGTTGCTTACCAAACATCGGTGTTAAGCAATAGTCATAACTATTACAAAACAATATAATTACTCTAGTGTCAACATCTTAAATACAATGATATTGTTTATAACTGATGGGACGGATAATAATCCATTTAAAAATATTAACTTTATTTATATTTGAAAATCAAGCCAGTTGTAAAATTGCATAAACAGTTTTTTGGCTGTAATTTGTGTACATCCTTTTTACAAGTATTAACCTGAAGAAAGAAGTGTGAATTGTTGACCATTATTTATTGTCTCTCAATCTTCTTGTGTTTAAGTTGTTTTGGTTTTTTTTTGTTTTTTTTTACTATTATCATTTGTACGTGTTCGTGCAATACGTGCACGAACATCTCTTGTTATTATTATTGTAAATTTGTTTTGAGGGGGGCTTTAAATTCTCACACTTAAGAAGAAGACATTTTTTGACAGAATGAAAACGATTAATTATTGTGTTTTAGGACAAATAATGTGACAAGTTATAATGACCAATTTCAACTAAAACTCAAACGAAATCGTGTAGGTTAGACAAAAGTTGTAGACTCCATACTGACAGCTTTTTCTAGATAAAAATAAATACATAAATAAAAACTACGATCAGGGAACATGAGGAAATGAAACCCTGATGTTTGTAGTAGAATCAACAAAACAGATTAAAGAAGGTCTCAAAATGACAATTTAAGTTTTGTGATGCAATTAACTCAATTTCTAATAGCGGAATCCTTTATGAAAGTGAAAACAAACTTCCAAGCCTCCGAACTCACGTAAATATGGCGTTAAATTTCATTTTCATTTGATAATCGTTCGGACCGAAATTTGAAACATAACGTCATTGGATTTTAACAGCAAATCAGTCTGTACATCCCATTGAGGAATTTAAGCCCACGCGTCAGTTAAAGGGTCGAAGTTATTGCCTGTTTGTATGAACTAAAAGTTTCCTGTGGAAAAAAGTTACCCATTAATTTAAAATGAGACGTCATTTGATTTGACAAAATTCATACTGACATTTTATACTGTTTTTACGTGAGTTTAGATACTGGTAATGTTTTTCCCATTTCAATAATGACTCTATCAAATTGAAAATAAGTGCATCCCAAAAATGGGTTCAACCTTGGGCCCCTCTCTTCAATACATACTGTAGGTGAACGTGAGTCTCAATCAGTTATTCTCGTCGCCGGTCACGTGGTGACTTTCATAATCGTAGGTTGGACTGGGGTGTTTTAGACAATTCATAGTCTGCTGAGCGTTTCCAGGTTGCATTTCTGGGAGAGGATGAAAACAGCCTACCGTTATTACCAAACTATCAGTTTGGGCTTTATGGTAATCTCACTGTATTGGGTTATCTTCCCGGCAATATCGCGTTTTGCGTGTGTTTCTTCAAATACTTTAGTACAACTGAGCTTACGGTCATAAAAAAGATATCATTGTTGTTGGGGAAGACATAAAGCCATGAAACATCTGAAGATAAAATACATTTAACAAACCGTCAAAAGAAATTATACGAATAAGACGTTTCCTCAGCTTCAAGTTACTTGTAATTCATTAACGGTGTTGCCCAACTGCTCATGTTATCAGCAAACCTATGCAACGATTGTACAAATTCGGGTATGGTTGGCAAATAAGACAATAGGCATTTTCGTCCCAAATTAAAATTTTGTTTCAATGTTAATACTAAACAAATTGTTTGTATTATATAATTTAAAAAAACTGGAAAATGTATTGATCAAAAATTGCTATGTGGTTTTTTCATTGTCAATTTTTTGTATAAATAAAAACAATTTAAATAGGATTTGATTTCATAATAACTATGATTGTCGTTTGAGTTGTTTTATCATTTTCGGAACGCGCGATACTGATAAACTGATAACAGTTTATTTATTAACAAAACTGTATTAATCGGTGACACTACCGTCCAGGAAACATTCAAAAGTCTTAGAGTCTCATCCAAAATTATGGAAGTTCCCTGGGTCTAATTTTACAAGGTGGCTGCATAAACATTGCACCTGTAGCTTCAATGTGTCCTTTTAACAAGATTTCCGTTTAAATCCAAAACCCTGCGAAGAATTCAAAGCACATGGACAACATTGGCAGTTGTCAAAGGGCAGTATCCTCACTTTGTGTGACCCCAAAAATACATGAAAAAAACAAAGAAGTGAAAGTATAAGTTCAATCGGCCGTTGGAGTCACAAGAATACAGCGAACAAACCCTATCAATGTTTTCAGTGTTTCAAAGGTCGTAATTCGGACTCGCGATACCAAAACTTATTGGTTTCCTGATTCTCATGGAAACTATACAGCATTTCAAACAAAAATGTTTCAAGGGAAAGTTTCCACCAAGACCATACTTTTATACCTCGAAGTCATGTGCAAGGCTGTGAATAAGTATGTTTTATATTTTACCAATGTTATGCCCACCCTTTGTTCTAGGTATTAGATTACTGCAGTTTACAACGATGCAGAACGAAGATCGAGAAAGTATCTTATAATGGCCACATAGACCTTATGCGCATGAAGTCATTTGAGTAGGGCGCCCTCGCCTAGAGGTTAAAAAGAGGTTGTTCGTTGGCCAATCCTGCGCGCCGCACGTACAAATCAGTGCGTTTCGATTGTTTCGTCATCTTTTTACCTCTAAGGTGGCCGCTGGATGACGTCAATGCATAAGGTCCATCTGAGCCACTTCTGGCTATCACGACCAGGTCTAGTATTGGAATCATGTACGGTGCTGAGTCTCGGTACCCTGAGGTTGGAATCCTCGTCATATCCCCTCTTGACAATATTATATAAGTTTCTTTAGGACCAAAAACGTTGTTACCAGTCTTGGTTATAATCTCGAAAAGATACCCTACCAGTCGTCCTTACCAAACTCATCCAAGGACGGTCTGTCTCGGTAGTACCCATCCCGGGTGTCTTTTGGGTGATGCCTCTCGACAAAAAGAACGTAAAAGTGAGCCCCACAGATGCCTCCCAGAAGCGGTACAAAGGTCGGTATCCACCACCAGTGGATTCCACGTGGCCTGTGTGACAATTATGGAATCGGATTCAAATTTTAGGAGAACTTCTGTGAGCTGATCAGAGCAAAAAAATTATAACAACAAATGATGCAACACAAATAACCATGTAACGAATTTCTTCTCGGCAGATGTTGTAAGTCGGAGATGAGCCTGTGTGACTGTCGACGTTTCAAGACGAATGTTGTGTTTTTCTGCAGGAGATCTTCAGGAGAATTGTTCGTCTATAGAGACGGTATTTTGCTTGCCTTAAAGGTGTCATACAGGATTGGTAAGGATATAAAACATCATTGTTAATTCTTGTCTGAAAGCTCATTGATTATGAAGTCTATAACATTATTAGGAAAAGAAAATTCTGCGAAATATTTCCCTCTGGTATGAAGTCATATTCGAGGAAAAAAGTACCAAAGTAACCCTATTTTAAAAAAGGGAAACAAAACCGCAACAGCTGAGTTCGGTTTTCAGAACCAACATTAAGGACAGTGTGTTTACACGCTGAAAATTGAGCTTGATTTGTCACCATTTTCTCCTGACTCACACAACGGATTAAGCAACAATTTTCAATGGTTTGTTATTTCATGTATAATTTCTGGTTGATCACACAAAACACGAAAACACTGGTCTGCGACTAATTGTCGGCTCTATCACTCCTGTATAATCTTTTAACTGCTGTTCATCCAATATCAAGTAATGTGTGATCCGCGAGTCATTTACGGTTTTTTAAGTGATTTTTTTGTCAAGCACTGTTTACCGAGTTCCCTGAAACTGCGTTCTGATAATACACTTCGATGCCTGCACTGCGCACCCGACTTCCAATGAGATGTATGGATTTTTTTAAGATTTCGATAAACGATAAGGCAGGGTTTGGTTATCTTACCCAAGAACCTCGCTGTGGTCATGGCACTTAACCATAATTGATTCGTCATTCGGACGGGACGTAAAGCCGTAGGTCCCGTGAAATGCATGTAAAATAACCCACTCATGAGAGGGCGTTTGCCCCCGGTGTTTTCTGGCATGGTTGGCTGCAGGTTGCACCACAGCACCTTGTAAACCCTTACAATGTGGTACAAATGAATCTAATAACTAAAGTATAGCTAGCTCTGCTTAACCCTTTCAGTCCCATATACTTTGTACACAGCTAACCCCCATATCCCGCATACTTTTCAAACACATACTTTTATTGAGTGTTTTCATTAAAAAAATCATAAAAAAATTACCATAAAATATTTTGTTACAATATTTTGGGATAATGTTTATCGGGTAATTTTCTTTATTTCTGGATAGGTTTCGTTGACCTCTGTGACCTCATTGACCTTTAACTTCCTGTGAAAGCGGAAGTTGTAAACAAAATATAAAAGCTTTTAAATTTTTGTCATTTTGGCTTCTGTTTTTCAGTATTAGTTTCGATATAATACAAAAAATAATAGTTTACATGCAATACAAGTTGTATGACATTATTGTAGCTTGGTCTGTCGATAAATTCCGTAGCTAGAATGGTTTTCCTTTGCGTTGTTGTTCATGATCTTTGGCCACGTACGCATATGCTCATGGCGGCCGCCATCTTGAAACTTTGTTTACTTTCGTTCAGATGAACTACTCAAACTTTGACGAAGTTATTAAATGGTTTTAGCTCTGATCAACTGCCAGAAAATCTATCCATATGTGGTATGGACATTTCTAAAGACATCTGCAACACTGTGGACATGTTTAAGGCCAAAGAATCTGTGAAAATTGGGAAACAAAAATAGCAAAAAAACAGAGGGCCACACGGCTATGTCGTGCATCGTTCGTGACACATGTGTGGAAATGCAAACTCGTTATGTGTGTACAGTTCCGCAAACGATAGAAAATACTTCCAAAAACCAATCAAATCAACACATTTTTCTGATTAATTATTAAATATACACACCTGAACTAATAGTATAGTATTTGCTAAGTCACCAGTAGTCAAGAAAGGAAATCACAGAGGGAAAACGAGCTACATTTTGAAGAAAATCTTTACGTCAAATTTTTTTCGATTTGGACTTCGCGCAGACTCAACCATGGAACGGAAGGTGTAAAAAGTCCCGGATGCAGTCTGCTATACCTCTCTAAACTATACCAACAGAGGGCGAATTTCATCGTGTATTTGGTGCTGTATTTTTGTTTTCATAGTGCATTTGGTGCGAGCATGACAGCAGTTATTGTGCGGCGACTGCGCAACCCGGGATATCCCGGGAGCGGGATCTGAGTGCGCGCTACGTAAACCGGGATATCCCGGGTGCGGGACTGAAAGGGATATTTCATAGATTTTAATTTTGCATCGGGGATAAAGAATATAATTTTTTTTATATATTAATTACCATCTATTAAATCGTTGAGGAACCCGCTGCTAAAATATGGGATTCGAACTGCCTCTAGCTACCGGGCAATCTCGGTGGTCTAGTTGGTAAGACACTGCTCTAGAGTGCAGAGGTTGTGGGTTCGAATCCCACCGACCCGAGTAATATGCCTGTGATTTTTTCACAGAACTTGGGAAAGTACCGAGTATACAGTGCTAACACACATCGGTGTAGGGTAAAACCAAAATTAATAAGCTCTGCATATGTTGTTAAATTTAATGAGCGTTTTGAGACGACCTTCAGACTGTGATAAAATGCTAAGAACTGCGTATTTAAGTTTACTAATTGTTGATAAACACGAATCTGGAAATGACACTGTGAAAACTGCTATGGCTCACTGGAAAGTACTTTTGATGTGGATAGTCTAATGGTTCTATAAATGGCGAATTTGGAATGGGTACGTTTTTCTTTAACTCGGTTCAACCAATTTGCTTTCTTTTTTCCCCTCAATGCCGAGAAAAGTT
Organism: Pisaster brevispinus; assembly: GCA_023634235.1. Classification (NCBI taxonomy): domain Eukaryota; kingdom Metazoa; phylum Echinodermata; class Asteroidea; order Forcipulatida; family Asteriidae; genus Pisaster; species Pisaster brevispinus. The sequence goes on from JAMKCF010000011.1 coordinate 70,791, forward strand.
CAGATAATCACCTCTCGAACAGCCTTTAAAACAAAAGTCAAACTTACATCCAAACTTGATCTCCATAACCGACCAACCATGTGAGGAGTCTACCGGTGAAGTCCCGGGCCGGATTCATAGGAGCTCCCGCGTTGTGACCCCATGTCAGTAAAATCATGGCTACCGATAGACCCACGAAAAAGGGTTCCATTCCTTTGGGTGGTTTGCCGTTTTTCTCATCAAAAAAGACCAATGTACAGTGCAGTAAGAGACCAGTATTTATTATCTGAAAATGAATGAAACCAGGAGTTGATCAAAACCTTTGTGTCTAGTGTCAACAAGCTAGTTTACCTTGGTTGACCCTTTGACTAAACTAAAATCCATCAACGACCAACCCTCCAGTCAGTTAGTTAAAACACATGAGGATCAGTCAAAATTCTCAGCAATACTTGTTGCACAGTTTGTTTCCATGGATGTGTATTACAAAGTAAGCCCTATTAAAAAGAAACCTTAAAAACAATTAAGTATTAACCTACTTGCTCAGCTAATCCGACCCAGAGACCAAAATATGGCTGTGGGTACGTAGAAAAGATACCCGCCGTTCCTGTAGAGCCAAACACCGTCCGATTCCCTCCGTCCAGATTAGCGATACCAGCTGGGTGACCAAAACATAAAAGAGCATACATTCAAATGAACGAGAAGTTTTTGTCACCAAGTATTTTAAAAAAGACCGTTATGCGGGGCGCCGGTGTCAAAAGGGATTTTGTCCCCCAGTGTATTTCCAACGTACGGTAAGGAGGAAGTTGATTCAAAAGACGGCGCTATCAGACGACATTTCTAAACAAATTAATCACCATAGGGGGAGCTGGGAAACATAATTTCCTGCCACACCAGTTTCAGTGTCTTAACGTGTGCAGATTGTGAGTGCACTGCACTGCCATAAGAGTACAGATTGCGGGCGCCCTCACTGACTTAAAACTGTGCAGATTGTAGGCACCCTTCAATGACAAAATTGTTCTCGATGTGGACGCACTTACTGCTTAGAGAGAATGTTCGTTTTAGACAGCTGCTACAGAAAGGTAGAACTGGGGAAAACAGTAAAACTGTGAACATAACATTCGTTAACTTTTTTGAGGAACAATTTCTTCGTATTTCGAGTCAAAAGTTCAGCTATGTAATAAAAATAAGTTACATAAGCGCAAATTAATAAATTTTCAAAGTTCGGTCAAGGTGCTGGAACAAGAAGAAGAGTGCACAAAAAAATGTATGTGAGCTTTGAGTAGTTCAGTCTTCAAAAGTTTCATAAATGCATCAGTAAGTCAAACTAAATGACTGGAGAGAGTATGTTCCACAGATCGGAGCCACTATTAACCAAAGGCGCCCATGACCAATTGGTTACTAGTAGGCCTACGACTGGGACCGTTGATGATACAATGGAGTTTGGCAAACAGTCAGAGTATGTCATGACAAAGAAATTTTACCATATTAAAGAATATACGTAGAATAACAAGCATTATCAGGCTTTTGAAAATCCTGAAAATTGCTTGTTATCAAAAAGACAAATTTGCGATTGCTCTATAGCCAAATATCTTTCTCATGACATGTGTGGAAAATTGCATGCTCGTGTCACCAAAGGCACAACTCCCTATCTGCCTCACTATACTCATGAGAGGTGTGGGCGTCGGATGTTGTGACGTGCCGTTTAGAGAGTCGTCTGTCAGAATGCAAAGAGATGACAGAGACACTGAGAAAATTTGTGAGGAGTGGAAGCATTTCAAGACAAAGATCATTACTTTCAACCTGATTTTATTTTCAGAGACCGGAAGCCAATGTCTCGAAGGATGGGATCAGGTTGGCTCAGTGGTTTGTTGCTGCCTTTCATCTATGTAAACCCCGATTCGAATCTCACCTCAGACCAAAGCTTTAAATGTGAATTGGGTTTTAAGTCCCTACTTGTTTGCGTGGGTTTTCCAGATTTTTATTTATTATTATTTTTTTCCCATCTAAAACAGAACACTTTTTCGCATTTCCTATTTATCATGTTATTGGCGCTAATTGCGCTGTTGATTATGTGAAAAAAAAAAAAAAAAAAAAAAAGTAATGAAATAAAGTATTACAATTTGCTATGATTAACAGTGGGCCTTTGTCAGTAGGGTCTTTAAGTTCATTCAAGGGAGTGACGTTTCAATTTTATTGTGGATGATAAGGCACGAATTACACTAACATTATATTTTAATGATAATACTCACGAGAGTATATTCCATAAACAACAAACGCCGCACTGAATGCGCCAATAAGTTGAGCAGCAATCCACAAGGGCGCCCTCTTCCATGGAAATTTTCCAACTGAAGCCAAGCCGATGGTTATAGACGGGTTGACGTGACCACCTGCACACAAACACACACACACACACACCCACACAAAACAATTAAATGATTGCAATTAAAAGGCTTTAAAATAGTCCCTTCTGCCATATTTATTAAATGTATAATTATATAAGTTTTACATTAAATTGATGTTTGGAGTTGTGCATGGTGTGGATTAGGAATGAACTAAGCTTGCGGGCACAAACATAATGTAAATCTCTTTTGGGAGGAGTGTCATATCTGAAAAGAGCCGTCGGGGTCCCAAACAGTACACTCTGCTCGTCTTCCGAAACAGCTCTTTTCAGAGGCAACACTCCTCCCGAAAACGATTTACATATGGTTTTACCCCCAAGATATTACCGTGCTTAATACTCGTGGAGTGATTGACGAGTATTTTTGTACGGTGCCGATCAGTACAACCAACGTTGTTCAAGCATCACACACTGCCTTTAAACCTTAACTGTTCAAAAGGATGAATTTTGTGATCATAAGTAAATGTCTAGTGTGTGTCGTACAACTCTGTGAACATGTGCCCTGTATTGAATTCGTGTAAATGCCATGCATTTTAAGCTGTAATTTGCCAAATAAATACTGTAAGTGCTAATAAAAATGTTAGGAGCAATCACTTTGGAACAAGTTCAAAGCTGACTTCCTACACTTTATTTTGGTTACAACCTGAGCTTTCACACACCAGCGGCGTAGCCAGGACTTTTCGGGGGTGGGGGGGGGGCAGGAGAATTGGTTTATCAGTGGGGGGGGGGGGGTCGTCATGCTTTTATTTTGGAAGGGGGACGCCGCAGGGGTCCACCATCCTCTTATGGCATTTTGTGAGTGACGCGGTAACGATCCCGATTGCGATCGTTCACTACATAATGATTACACAAACACGCATTTTCCTTGTTTTCTCTCTTCTTTTTCTTGTTCTTTTTGTAAGCACTATCGCGATTTTTATTGTGGGGGGGGGGCACCTTGGGGGTACACTCGAAAGTTGTGGGGGCCCTGCCCACCCCCCCCCCCGGCTACGCCGCTGTCACACAAATAAATGTAAGTTCATGAGGTGTGTTGTTACCAAAACAATTGTCTTTGAGGACCTACATCTTGGCCCTGCAACTACAAAGTTTGAAATTTGGCCGATCTAATCGGCCCTGGACACTGTCATGACGAAATTTCCTTTCTCCTTATTAGCAGAATTCTCGATGTTTTACCAAACTGAATATTCACCTGAGATTCCAACTCCCGTGTAAATTCCAAAAGCCACACCCATCCCCGATGACAGGGCGGTTGATACAGGTGTCCCGGATGTCCAACCACTCACAAAGGCTTGGGCCAATCCGCCGTCTACAAATAACTGTGTGATAAAACGGGAGTCAGGAGAAGGTACAGAAAGGTCAAATTAAAAATAACAAATCAAGCTATTCATTTGTACACCGTTTACACTCGGTGAAAACTATTAGTACTGAACTCCCCAACAAAATACTCTCAGAATTATGGCAAGGTATTAAAAACCTACTTGATGCGGTATAATTCGGAATTAAGGTATGGTCATACTTTGGTAATAACCCTGAAGGGAAATTGTGAAAATTTTTATCCGAAAGCCTACTTATTATAAAGATGATAACGCTAGTAAGCATCCAGCTAAATTATTTCGTTTGGTGTGCCCCCCCCCCCCCCGTTGATACCGTGGAAGTTACGTCTAAATCTTTGAGCATTATTTTCATTCTTACCAATGCTGTAAACAACCTTTAACTTGAGATGTGAGACTTCAGACTCATATTTAACTAAGAATCGACTCAAGTGGATTTGGGTTTTTGAAATATGTAAACATTGTAGCTTTTCTGAACTATTTATATATATTTATTTGTTTCGATAGAGGATGTTTTTGTTTCACGCAAGAATTCGTAAAAATATTGTTTAACGCGTGACTACTTATTGCAAAACTCTTGAATATCAACAACATTATTGTCGGTTACAACAATTTATCATAAATACCACATTGTGTTTATTGGGAAGTACCCCGCCATTTCTTTCTTTTTTAATTTTTTTTTATCAAAACAATTCCCAGTTCTACAATTGCACCTAACTAAATAGCATGCCAAATGTCATATCACTATCCGGGGTTTGTTTTTCACTAACACAATCCAACAATGACCCGCTCTCTAGGAATTCCCATAGGAATTTTACAGCAATTGCTCAGCCTTGCTAAGTTGTGTAAACAAAGGGTGTTATTCGAAGAAATGGTTGATTGAGCGAAAAGAGACAAGTGGGCTCATCTCAAAATACAATGTTGCTTGAATTGATTTTATTTAGTCAAAAGGGTCTTTATCTAATTCTTTGGGTGACTGAAAAGTGATTGGGTGATTTAAAAGTGATTTGGTTCTTCACAGAAATGTATTATACGCTAAAATCAAACTGTTACTCAACAAGTAAGGCAGGGTGAAATGGTGTGATTTTTTTTGATGGTGTCACGAAGAGTTACATCATCTTTGCTCTCAAAGATGATGTTCCTGGTCTGGCAGGGCCATATTCATTTTGCAAATGGCACGTCCCTACGGGACAGTCTAAAAGTCTATATACTCTATTGAAGGGGCATCAACGCCAAGACCGGGGCAACATAGGCCATGGCCTCTGTGGCGTCGTTGAAATTTCATGACCTACTCTAGACACACAGCTGTGAAGCAGATGACACTGCCACATGGTCTAGTTCCGAATTCGCTGTGTTTTGATTGTCTAGTTCCGAATTCGCTGTGTTTTGATTGTCTAGTTCCGAATTCGCTGTGTTTTAAACACACGGAGCAGTACATGTGTAACCACAGCGTGGCGTCAGTGTGTGTGACATTCATGCAGTTATGTGAAAATACTACTGCGACACACATGCATCCGCTCAAAATGTTTATACTCACAACTAATATAAATGTTCCCACCAACTCGGCCAGCATGCCACGCACCAGGTCGCTCTGTATGGTGAGATACCGTTTGGTTATTGAGACGCAGCCCATCATGCCGTCTTAACGGTACGATGTCCCGGCTGTTGGAGTCAACAATACACCCATGTACCGTGTCCCAGGACAAGTAGAGAAAAGTCTTTAAATGTTTGACGTAACAACACCGAGTGGCTCCTGAATGGCCTGTGATATCAGTCGAGACAACAAAAACAACGACATTGTTTTTAAAGAGACCGTCTCTACAAAGTAATCAAAGATATAAACAATCAACAATCAAGTTATAAGAGATGCCCTTGCAAATGACGTCACAAGCTCAAACAGCGCCCTCACTGGGGTCAGAGGAAGACCCCTCATTAGCTGAGAGCTGTGTGTTGCGCGTCCGCTTGTTTTGTACAATCAGTCAGTTAAAATCAATTCTTCATCAATTTATATGACCTAGAACTAATTGTCGCAATTGCTCAAGAAGGGGAAAACCACCGCTTTATAAAACAGAAATTCAGAAATCGCTTCTCATAAAAATGTTTGGGTTTTATGGGGGACGACTTGATCATAAAAATCTGTTCTTAGAAGTTTGTTTGAAATGTCGCATGACGATTTTGAAAGAAAAGTCCTGAACACCGTCACAATCTGTGTGTACAACTCGTTCCAAGCGACAATCTTTGTTTTTTTTATTTTCCTATTGAAGACGATTATTTAAAAAAGATGTGTCACCACAAATTTGTTGATTGTTTTCCGATTAGCTGATTATTTCAAAGTTGATTTTTGAGTGATTTAAATGAAGACGTAGCTTGTAAAAAAGCGACTTTAGTTTGGACGTATTATGCAGGAAGAGTAGAGCTGAATAATTAGTTGCAGACAGTGTTCATGTTTTGTGTGATCAACCATCTACATGAAAAAAACAAACCTGTGAAATTTTCCGTTGTGGGAATCAGGAGAAAATAGTGAAAACCATGCACAAATTTCAACATGTAAACACATTGTCCTTAATTTGGTTGTAACAAGCGAAATCAGCTGATGCTTGGTTTCATTGGTTTGAATGGAAGAAAAACAAAGAAGGCTGCACCACGATAAAAGTCCAGAGAATGGCTCAACATACAAACACCGTTTAGGGTTACGTGTAGTCTCGGGTCCAAGACGCTCCAATTTGTGCAATCACGAATCGTAGTCACAAAAACATTTTGTCACTGCATAGGTTCTCGTAATCTGTTCGTGACTACACAACTTGAAGCGTCTTGGAGCCAAGACTAGGGTACGTGCTGATGATTACCGACAGACTAATGCCTCTATCAGCTTTCATTTGGGAAATAATCCACAAGCTAGAGCATGGACTCACCAATGTTTATCATCTGCCAGGCAGATAGCTATAGCTTTCGTTATGAAAGTAGTGTAGTACTGTAAGAGGCAAGATGCAGCATTAACGTGGGTTTCCATGCATTCCATTTGCATGGAAGTGTGCATTTGTAAGCATTGGTGTGGCTAGCACGCAACCATTAATTATGTGAGGCCAGTGCAATTTTGTCGTATTAGTCGTCAGCAATTTTTTTGGAAAGATGCTTTAGGAGCTCTCTAGATCCACTGTTTGTGACCATTATTGTGTCCGTTTGTTTGTTTAATATTTACGAATGCTAATGCTTTACAAATTGTTTACTTCTTTATTTTACTCTTCCCCCCTTTTTTTTTTACAATTCAACTAAGTCATTTTAACTACTCGAGTAACTTTGAGTCAAATAATTAACCTAAATGAATTTATATATGTTTTTATATTTATTTATTTAGACTCGTAATATAATTTTTCATTAACATTTCATAGGGCCTACAAGAATGCCTGCCGGAATTTCATTGAGTTTGGTTTCACGTTTTCGACAAGCACATAGTTAAATAATAACAAGTGCTCTTGATTTGTGGAAGAAGGTGTCTTTAAATTTATGTATTACTTCGAAATGAACATCGAGTTCCGGGAAAAAAACATGACATTGTTTGGAATCTTTTCGTGAGAGACTTATTCCTTTAGCCATAGTTATAAAAAAACAAATCTTCCAGATGGAAAATTAATCATAACTGGTCATTTCATTGAACAATTCAATAATAAAGAGACCTTTAAAGACATTTGTAATTTTAGAAGTTAATCCATACGGCTATATGGCCTCTGGTTTCATACTAAACATATCGCAATAACGAAGGCTCCATTCAACTGCACATGATTGTTGTCATTGAACCGAACTTCAATTATTATAATGGTGAATCTCTGAGTAGACTTTAGGCGCAAACCAAAAAGGGCACTGTATACACTACACAATCTCTGCACTCAAGGCTTCTCGTATACCATGAACGTGGGAGAAATCGGATTATGTGAGCCTTCGTCTAGAGGGAAGACTAGGTGTTAGAGCTTGATGTTAGATGATTTTGTTTTCTTTAAAGGTATTAGTCTTTTCAAGCATTGAGCTGAGATTAGATTGTTCAAGTAGTAGATTTCCCAAAAACCTTCTATAAACTATAGTTAGTGTCACGCAATACAGTATGCATTCGGAAGTATGCATTATGCCTGTATTTAGCAAAATAATTTACCAAAATAACATTGGAAATGATTTTTTTTTTTACAATTATTATGACTGACAACATCTACAACCCTCTGAAAGGTCTTGGGATTAATAATAATGGGTTTATAGCTTTATCCCCGGGTGTGGTAAGATTTCACCAAACCTGCTACAGACTGTAGTAGTGCTCTTGTCATACGATCAATTTGTGTTCTCCAAGGTTAAGTTGATTGCGAGCGATGTTCACTGTCATAATCAGCATGCAGTTCAGAAAGCTGGTCCGAAAGGGAAGCTTGAACGCCCTCAATACAATCATCTTACAGGCTTGGAATTTCTCCTTTGAGAAGGCAAGGCCATTTTCATGATAGAACATCTTCCTGCGGGGAATATTTGATGGGGCACCAAGGCCAAGACCTAGGGCAGCAGAGCTAGGCCATGGCCTCAGTGGCTTCTGTGCACTTCCAGGCCTTATCTCACAAAATTATGAAACTGAAGGCCCGTTTACCACAGCCGATCATTTTAATGGTTTGATTCGGCACCTGAATTTTTTTCTAAAACTTATAATTTTGTTTAAAGTCTGTCAGTGTTTTAGTCGGGATCTTATTAATAATATTATTCACTAAAGATAGAAAGTGGTTTCATATATAGGTCAAGAACGAAGACACATTGACTAGAAGGGGATTTGAACCTGTGACTTCCAGACAACGTGCGGGCGCTCTAATAGGCTATCCAGCCTTTTGTTGGCGATCTCCCTATTTTGTCAACACTTGTTCGGGTGCCAGTCAGTTTGGTTTCAACAGTAGTTTGTTATACTTGCACTAAATTATTTTACAATTTATACTTTCAATTTTACAAGTGAATTTTCCCCCTCTGGGGTCATCTCATTACTGAAAACCCCTTTAAAATGTATGCATCCATCCAAATAATGGTGATTACCATACTATTGTTAATAATGCTTACAGGTGTGATGCTGTATTCGGGACTGCAGGTTTACACAAAACATACATCATCGTCAAACTTGTGTGTACTAACAAGTGATGACCAGGCTGGCGCATGATGTAAAGCATCATTTTAGAGGGCCTCTATTGTTTTAAAAGAATTTGTGTTTTGTAAATAATCTCAAATTTAAATTCAGAGCAAGTATAGACAACTGAATCGAGACTGAAAATATATACACCTTATAGAAATGAATCTTGCCCTCGTAAAACAAACATATTCCTTGTATAAGGAAACTTGCATATATGACCCCCCCCCCCCCCGGCACACACACACACACACACCCAGTCTGAACCATTATGCCTGAACATACAACTACAGCTTATTTTGCACTCTCGAGTAAACTACAGCAATGATTACATATTCCGTGTACATGTGTACATGTATATAATGGAGGCAAATCAATCCATACAATCAGATCCTTGAAACCGAACTATCGTGTCCATGTCATCACATGTATATATACGGCAATGAGTTCAGAAGACAGGTGGAGAAAGCATAAAACCTACTACAATGCTGGTCTATAAATAGTGCTGACTGTCCTCACACACAATAATCTCAGTACTACAGGCATGCGAGCGAGAGGAGAGACGTCTGCATAAAAAGGTCCCACCACACTGTGGTTTATTAATGCGAATGCACAAACATAAAGGACACCTTTGTTATACTTATAGTAACTTGGGACCTTGCTTTGTGAAACGGCCGGTGGTTAACACGACAACTGATTTGGTTTAGACTTGATGGCAAATGTCTTACCTTTAAAATTGCTCTAGTTTCTTAACATGCCTCCCCGAGCAATGCGATCCCATGGATGCCATGCACACAACCCTACACCTACGTCGTATTGATGAGCATTTTCACGAATTAGCAGAGACGTCTATTATTAGCCGTGGACAACCTTTGACCGTAGAGGGACGGCGCTTTTATCTGATTACGAAGCCAACCTTGCGCCCGTAATGAGATTTGTGTATTGAGGGCGCTTCGCCAAATTCAACATAATCACGTTTTGGGTTGTTTGTTTATTTGGTTCATTTATCACTTACGACATTTAGGTGTTTTAGGGTGGAGGGGGCGTTGCCAGTTCGCAGATAATAATTTAAGACTCAAAGTTTGATAATCACAAAACTAAAAGAAAAACAAAACAAAACAAAACAAACAAACAAACACCCCAACAAACAAATAAACGATGGTGAAGTTTTTTTACCATCAGGTTTACATGGTTCATTAAGACTAACAACTAATTATAAGCTACGCATTCAAAAATAGGGTACGAATCAGGATCAATACACGTGTATACCAAGTGCGCAGACAGGTTTTTAGGGGGCACGGGGGCTATGCATTGCAGAAGGGGTCCAAGGGGCCTTGTTCTTCTCCCCCCTTTTTTTTAGGGTACTAGTTACTACATAATGTTGTTTGTTTGTTTGTTGGGTGTGTGTTTGTTTGTTTAGATGATATTCCTGTCAAGGGAACTCGGCAAACTCTCACAAGGGGATACAATCACCAAGCTTGCAACAGCCAATCTCTCACGTGCAAACATTGGTTTAGCGTCTATATGATTATAAATTGCACAAATCAAGACTTTGTGCTTCAGTAACTAGACGACAATACTTATTCTAATCATTGTGAAATCAGCGGTAAGCTTTGTAGGATTCGAACCCACAACCATGTGGTTGCAAGTCATGCAGTCTCTCCACTGGAGGCAGGGGTTGTTCGTTATGGGAGGCATTGAGAAACTATGAAATACAAAAACCTGTGAAAATTTTGGCTTAATCCGCTGTGTGGGTCAAGAGAAAAAAACTTTCAACGTGTAAGCACATTGTCATTCACACTAAAAAAAACATCGTTTAAGTATGAACTTCATAATCAGTTAGTTTTCAGACTAAAAATCAAACAATGTTTTTTTATTCTTACCAATCCTGTAAAACACATTTAACATAATGTACCATATGGCCAGCTATTTTTCTTTGTTTTGTGACTTCACCTGCGTGCATTGTGCTCTTCTAGTCTTTTCATTTCATTAATTTAGTCTTTTACATTCGTGAACAAGTTGTAGTGTTGTAAAGCGAGTCAGGGTTGTATCAGCGTGTGACCCTAAAAAAATAGTATTATCATTATTATGAATAATACACAGTCAACCTAAAAACGTGAGTACATGTACATCATTATATTTCAATTTAATCTATCAAAAATTCCTAAACACAATAACGCACTTTATGGTCGGTAATAAATTAAATACGACACCATCTCTACGTACGCTAAGTACAATCTAGGATATCATGAGGTATAGAAATTGTACACTGCCAATACACTTGTTCAACACTCCGGGTGTATAGATAACACCACTCGTCCACGCCCACGTAGGCTACTATTGTCAATAATGCGCTCATTTACAACGGGTTGCTATACACGTCCTCGCCGTCTCGTTGCTTCATCACGACGTCTGACATACCTGTAAATTACAAACAGGAGCAAAATTACTAGAACATACAAGCCGTGAGCAAAGCATTTCAATCAGATGGCAAATTTTCCACAGGCGAAAGTCTTAAGCTGAATTGGTTGTGAAGCAACTCGCCTGACCGTGCTTTCACATTTTGTATTTTGTTGTTTACAACTTTTTTTCAACCACTTATCGGTACTTGGTATTATATTTATTATTATTGTATTATATTTCTGGCAATGGAACGGAAGATGCCTCACATATTTAAAGTTAATCACTGTAGCTTGCAAACCTATCTAGGGCGTTTGCTGTGTGAACTAGAATCACCCTACTCTTCCACAATAAGTGTGCTGGGTTCTTCAACCTAATTACCAGTGTCGATCAATTTGAGATTGTTGTTGCAAACGTTTTTGTGGTATAGCTGCAATAATGAATTATGAGCTAAACTTAGTTCACAATCGGAACCCGGTTGCTTCGATGTGCGACTTTGTGACGTCATGCAGGACGTTTCCTGTACAATCCCTTCGCTTGGGATGGCCGATGGGCCGATGGGATGTTGGGCATGAGTGCACTACCTATATCGGCGCAATGCGCACAATCAAAATGGGCCAAACCAAATAGCGCCCTCACAATCGCATACATCCAATGACGGATGCCTGGCAACAATCTAATGCTAACGAAATATAAGGCATTATTTTACAGGGGGAAAAACATTAATTACCGTAATCATCGTCCAGTTCAGTCAACGGCATTTCAGCCTCCGGTGTATGATGGAGTTCCACGCAAAGCATGTACGTCATAGCGCCCGCTATCGCCCCAAGGCAGGGGCCAACTATAGGTACCCACCACCAATGCATTCCATTGGGTCTGCAGCAACAACAAAACAGACACACAGATTAGAAAGATGGTCATGGCGGGGCTTGTTTATAAATAAGATTTTAAACTTAATGCAGGTATAACAATCATCAAAGTTAGATTTGCTGTAACACCAAAGACAATTAATAAAAAGTAAATAATAAAAATGTTACGACACCAACGTTTTTCAGAACAACCAAAAGTTTTATAAGAGAAAAATGCAGAAATTAGACGCGTTCTTAATTTACCAGAGAGCTTGGCTTCAATATTAGGGCTTCACCTTTGTTCATAGGCCGGTGTCATATGAACTTTTGGTGCCCCCCCCCAGACTGCCCCCTCCCCCCAATTGGGAAATTAATATGGGCTGGAGGAGGTTAATTCAAAGGAGGGCGCTATCAGAAGAAGTTTGTACACAGTTCACCGTATCGGGAGGACAGAATCCCCAGGGGGACAGAATCTCCTGCCACACCGTATCCAAATTGGCGGCTGCAGCTACGGCTACGACTGTTGCCAAGGGTGTTGCTAAGGACGTTATACACTTTAACGCACATGATGACGCATAAATTTAGCCGCAGCCGTAGCTGTACGTGGCCGGCAACAGTCATAATTATTTCTTACCTATAAACCCATAACGTTTTTATGGATTGCTGAAACGTAATCAATCAATTGTGCATCGGGGACTGGTTACTTTCAATATGAAGCAACAAGCCCTCGAGCCCTATAGATTGGTCTATTTTGCTGAAAAGTACAGGGCAATCTTTTCAAGATTAGGTCTGAGCAGTTTACACGTTCAGGAATGTTTACATTTATTTTTGAACATAGCTCAAAATTCTATGGTCTAATTCTAAACCTACCACAAGTGAAAAAGAAAAAAGTTTAAGTTGTCAGCAAGTAAATTTAATTTGTTTGATTTGATTGAAGAGGCTGAGAGGCTTTTAAAAAATTTGGGGTGTTTTTGAATAATATTAGCTTTGAGTAATTGTTGCTTGCTATTGGGCGTTTATTAAAATCGTGGTACATCCCCGGGGTATCGGTTTTGGAACAGCGCCCTCGTCTGGACAAAGACGATTATCACATTCTTTTTCGAAAAATTTATACTGCGAAACCATCACTAAAATAATGACTTACACCCAAACCTCCACTCCCCATCCAGCACAGTACGTGAACAGCCTTGGAGCCAGGTCCCGGGCTGGGTTGATGGCGTAGCCGCAGTTGTACCCGAATGACAAGCCGATACCCAGCACTGACAGTCCGACCATCATTGCCGTCATACCCTTTGGTGCTCCGTCGTTGCGTTTATCCGTGATGGCCATGACGCAGCACATGAGCAGACCTGTGCCCAGAATCTATCAACGTCCAAAATATATTGATCAATTTATAATCATCATTGTCAACATCGACCAAATGGCACTTAGTGTGGAGAAAAATGTGTGGATTCAACTCAGCTTTATTTTTCTTAGTTGACCTTACAGAAAGCCAAATAATGCCTCCTACCCCAAACAAACACACATCGCCCATTTCCTAATTTTGTTCTTCCATTGTTGACTTTATAATTTTTTCAGCGACGTCCTCATTGGTTGTTCAAGTCCTCGGTTTCAATGGGTAGACGCCCCGTCCACAACCACCATTAGATAAACAATCACCACATTAACTCAACAAAAATTGCCAATTCACTGCTGAGTAAATGAGGGGGGGGTAATGAATTGAAAATGTGGAAATTGGATAAAGTATTGTGCCCCTGCCATGGGGGATTTTGCCCCCTGGTGTTTGTCCCCCATACGGTAAATAACGTGGGTTGAAGGAACTTGTAAGGGGGTGCTATCAAACGAAATTTCTACACACTAGGGGGTGGGGTTGGGGAGAATCTCCGGGGAAACGAATCTCCTGCCACACCCTCTTTCTAATTAGCCTAAAAGTAAATTTTTGGTGATCATAAGCTAATTTTCCATTATTGGATCGGATCAACTTAATAGTTCGAATTATGAATATAAATCAACTCGTGAAAATAATATATCAATATCTGAATGATAAACAGCGACCTCTTGCGGTTGGGCTAACTTGTCGAGAACGAGTTGACAGCAGGCTAGTGTCAAGTCTCCTAATGCTACAAACAGTAGAGTTGTAAACAATAGTTTGATTAGCCACCAACTCTGGAATGTCGGTAGAGGGAAGATTTATATCGCGCTAAAGACCGGGTGGGGATGATCATAAATAATTATGTCAAAATCAGGGCCGTTTACGTTTTACCAAAGTGCAGCTGTTTACATTCCTGTCGAAATAATGTAATAAACTAACCTGATCGCCAAGACCCGTCTGTAGGCTAAGGTAAGGCTTTGGGTAGGTCGCCCATATACCAGCTGAACCGTTTTCACCCAGTACCTGTCTGACACCGCCATCGAAATTGTTCAATGCGTCTAAAGGATAATATTTATGAAAAAAACAAGAAAACAATGTCTGAGATGACAACCGATAACTTTGTGCAATTGTGAACCGTGTTAATCTACCAAACCCATCTGTCCTGTAGGGAAGGCAGGCGTATATGTAGGCTATGTTTATATGAACCACGTATTTTAGCTTCTCTCTAATTTAATACCCAACATTTTGAGATAGGATGCATCGGATGTAAAATGCCATGTTACGCTCGGCAATTTACAGGCAACCAAGAAGAAAAATCCTTCACATTTCAGTTGTCTCCTTATTTTCTTGGGGATAGTGAGTCACATCGAAAAGAATGTCTTGTGTGCTATTGAAGTGTTGGTTTTACATAGATTGCAGTTATAGTTAACCCCAAGCTGCCTGAAAAAAATTGCCCTGAGTGACTAAAACGTAGGCCTATCATGAGTAGAAATACTGCGCGCTGAAATGGTGACTGTCGTTGACGGTATTTTGAATACTAACACATGGTCAGTGACCAAAACAAAGTCAACTCATCTCAAACTAAATTAAATTTCTTTTAAAAATACCCTATTGTTTAACTAATTCAACTACCGTCGCATCATTCGCCGAAAAGAGTTATGTGCTACGTAAAAGCATGCATGGTGTTAATACTTAACTAAACCATAGATTGAATGTGTTGATAAAATTGGCAATTTTGATCAGGTAATTGTGAAATTAATATTCACGATTGGGAACAATATGCTTACAAGCCTATCAGGGTGAGGGACCGTTTGAGTTTTAGCACCCGTTGACCAGTGATGAGGCTTAAAGAGGCGTTACCAACGTTATTGTTTAAGACCATGTATCTGCACTTTGTGTGGCCCAATACATGAAATAACAAACTTAACTAAACCATAGATTGAATGTGTTGATAAAATTGGCAATTTTGATCAGGTAATTGTGAAATTAATATTCACGATTGGGAACAATATGCCTATCAGGGTGAGGGACCGTTTGAGTTTTAGCACCCGTTGACCAGTGATGAGGCTTAAAGAGGCGTTACCAACGTTATTGTTTAAGACCATGTATCTGCACTTTGTGTGGCCCAATACATGAAATAACAAACCTGTGAAAGTTTAAGCTCCAACGATCATCGGAGTCACGAGAAATATTAAAATACAATAATCCTGTGTTTCCTTTTTTTTTTTTTTTTTTTTTTTCTTTTTTTTTTTTGCCCCAATTTTATATTCCTTAACAAATTCCTGCCTAGAAGAAATCGCCTGGATACCAGTCACAAATTCTACGTGTGACATGTGTGTTTTGGCTGATAATCTTATTCTAGTAAGCATAATTTTGTGGTGCATAGCTTATTTTGGTGCTAATTTTTCTATACTATTTTTTTATTAGTTTTTTTAATTGTTCGTCTCTAACATTTCTTAAATTATTGCATTTCAAGCAAAACATATCTTATTGGACCCGAAATCCGGGTCAATTCTGACCCGGGAATTGTTGGGTGCTTACTTACCCAGATAAACGCCGTAGAGGGCAGCTGAAGCTGCAAACGAACCCAACATCTGTGCCAGGATGTAGTGTGGAAGTTTCTTCCAGCTGAATTTACCAACTACAGCGAGGGCCAACGAAACAGCAGGGTTGATGTGTCCTCCTGGGGGTGGACACAAATATATATATATATATATATATATTAGAGGAAAAACTTCTGTCCTCTGCCCCCAGCCGCCCACTAGTTTGGTGGAGATTTATTGATGATATTTTCTCTATCTGGTGTGGTAGTCAAGACAGCTTGGTTGAGTTTATCGACCATATAAACTCATTCCACCCAACCATAAAGTTCACTACTGAATACTCTCTAACAAGTGTTAACTTTCTAGATGTAACTATCAGTAAATCCCCTAGCGGCATTGCTACGGATGTATACAGCAAACCCACTGACACCCACCAGTACCTTCTCTCTAACAGTTGCCACCCCAGTCACTGTAAGAAGGCAATAGCTTACAGTCAGGCCTTGCGCATAAGACGTATCTGCTCCACAGATACCCTATACAAAAGGCGCTCATCGGACCTCAGGAAACACCTTGTTTCTAGAGGTCACAGCGAACGCAGTGTTCAACTTGCCATCAAAAAGGCCCTCAGTATACCACGCCATACTCTTTTGGCCAACAAGGGGTCCAGAAAAGTCCCGACCAATAGAGTTGCCCTGGTCACCACCTACCACCCTAACCTACCCAAACTCTCCTCAATCCTCAATGGTAGAATGGATATTCTCCATTCATCTAAGAGGATGCGCTCAGCAATCCCTGATAACCCCATGGTTGCTTTCCGCCGCCCTAAAAACCTGGGAGACATTCTAGTCAGGGCCAAACTCCCCCCAGGTACAGGCCAAACACCACCACTAACAGAGATACAGGGTTGTCACAAGTGTACCCGCTCTAAATGTAGAACCTGTCTCTACATCAAACCTGCACTTAAAGTGAAGAGTCATAGCACTGGCTCTTCTTACAATATCAAGACCGACTCCCTATGTAGCACACCCAATGTGGTCTATGTTATATCTTGTAAAAGATGTGGACTACAGTATGTGGGAGAGACTAAGACCAAACTCAGTCTTCGCTTTGCGAACCATGTCTCTTCCATAAAGACAAAGAAACTGTACCCCGTCTCCATCCACTTCAACAGCCGTAATCACAGCGTCAAAGATTTCGAACTCATCGTGATTGAGTCCTGCAATGGTGACGACACACACCGCAAACTCAGAGAATCACACTGGATTCACCAACTCAAGACAGTCCAACCCTTTGGACTCAACGTAAACACTGGTGTTAAATAAATTCCCATCACACTCCTTCCACCTTTGCTTGTTTTTTTCTTCGATATAAAATAAATACAATAACTGTAAATAACAAGTTCTCTCCACTAGTCTATTTTTACGCTTTTTCTCTCGCTTACTTCATTGATACAAAATAGATACAGTTATTGTCATTTACATGTTCCCTACACTTTTTTTCTCTCTCTCAAAAAGTTTTGAAAAAATCAACCTGTCAATAACCCATTCCCTCTGCAGAGGAATTAATAACCTGCTCTCTCTGCAGGTTCCTCTTGCTTAGTTTTAACTTCTTACACTGATTCTTTTATTCTATAATTACTTTGATCTTGCCTCCTATTGTTAGTTGCATTTTCTTATGTGGCTTGCCCTCTAATCCTACCCTTTCATGTTTCCCGCATTGTAATACCTACAATGCAGTACCACATTTATGGTCCAGTGATCCAGCCTTTCACACTGACCATCCTTTGTCCTCGCCTCTTCACTCTGATTGGTCCTTAGCCAGTAAATTTACTATTCTGATTGGGTATATTTTCCCGCTTTTTTCTGGATACTCTTCCTTAATCCTTTGCTCCTCTTTTTGCTATAAATGGATATGTTTGTGTTTGTTCTAGTTTATGCCTCTGACGAAGGTCCGGTCTGGATCGAAAGCTAAGGCCATCTCCCCTACTAATATCAAATGCATTGTTCCTAACAACAATACTGAAAATAATGTTAGGTATTATACTCTTTCAAGTTAAAGAGGCCTCTCAGAGTGCCTTTCAGTATTATTGCCCATCTTCACAAAGCCCTATAGACATTCCTGACACAATATCCTTAGGAATATGCAGCACCGGCGACGAAAGGGGCACACAGGTTGCTAATCATTACCATCAGCAAAGTCTACCCTTGCAGGTACTAACTTACTCCTAGGTGACGAGAAGCATCTATGGTTAAGTGTATTGCTCACGACTGGGATTTGAGTGTAGAGCTGAGTTCGATGACCCAAAGCGCTGTGCCATAGAGATATCGCAGGAAGGGGGTGGTGCGTACATGCAAATCATAAGTCTGACCAAAACAATACATAACATAAAATGAGGGGGAAAAGGCAAACCAAAATGCAGTTCTATCGAGCGACAACGGCATAATTGAACGATACTCAAAAATTACATTTTGGTAAGGAAAACAGACTTAGTTTCCTCCGTTAAAAATGTTCCTCTGTTGAAATTATTTAGGTTAACACCGGTCTCCTTTCTTGTTTTGGTATGAAATGCAAGGCATTTCAAACGCATGAGAATGTAAAACTTCTCTCCCCTAAAGTCAAAACATGAGATGTCGTTGCCGAGTGGTCTAGAGGCTAGGACTCAAGCTCTAAAATTTACAGGATGTGAGTTCATGACAATTGTGTCTTTGAGCAAGGCACTTTATCATAGATTATTCTCTCCACCCAGGAGTACAAATGGGTACTGGTGAGAGTTGGGGAGTAACCTGCGATGGCCTGGCATCCTACCCAGGGGGAATATAACAATATTATCAAACTTTTAGTGCCAAGGAAATCGGGTACAAACACCGGCCTGGTGAGCCATAATGGCGCGGGGCAGACTTTACTTACAACTAGCCAAAATCAGTAACAGAAAGGGTCGTACCTGAAACTCCTGCCGATGCATATACACCCATTGTGACTGCAACAAACCATCCTATGTTGATAGAGAGAAACTCCCCGTACTCTTTCCCACTTAACACGCTCTGAGCTACGTTGCCATCTCCAAATATCTGTGATATAAAGACATCGGCATGTAAACACAGCAAAAAAAGTAGCGTAACTGTAGGGGCCAGAGCACGTGAATGACTACTATGTTTCTACCTCTGTGGATCACTGTGCCTAATCGCTTGTTGATACGGTATCATTTTGCTATTTAATGGCTCTGAAAGTAGGCTGAGTGTTTCATGTTTCATGTTCGGTGTTTGCTTGTTTTGTTTTTGTTTTTGTTTTTCTGTTTGTTTGTTTTTTTGCTTTTAATGTTGCTGTTGTTCTTCTTTTCTCTCTCTCTCTCTTTTTTATTTTTTATTATTTTTTTTACGTAGGGCGGTTGTTCAATTCTGATTAGTATACCATACCGGGTCTGAACTACGATGTAAACACGAGGGTCAAGGGTCGAAGGTTGAGTTCAGTATACCTATCTCTAAAATCCCGCTTTACACTGATATGTCAGCTGAACTCTGATAGTGTGATACACCCTCGCACTGTTTAAATGAGTTTTACAGGTTGTGATAATACAGGCTAATATAATAACGTTATCAATTTGTTATCATGAACGTAAACAGTAATTGCAAATAATTGTACAGGCATGAACAATGGTCAGAGGGGTGGTTTGTAACTTTATGTCGAGTGTCTAACACTCGAGTGTTGCCATTAGTACAGTAAGAAGAAAAATCACAAAGTATTGGGTAATTTAACCTACCTTTGCGTTCGAACAAAAGAGGTCTGCATAATGTAGGGACTTAAAACACTATGTGAACTTACACACGTCCACACAGTGTTATTTACAGTATTGGGGATTAGGATTTTCCCCAAGTGTATAGAATAATGGAATGCCCACATAGTGACTGCAACACAGAGCTGTGTGTGTGGTTTCATATTCACTACCTTATGGAGACCGAGAACAAAACAGAAAAGGGAGCACAAAAGGTCTCCATAGGGAAATTCTAAAGACTGGTGTGCTCCACAAGGAATGTTGTGTACAAAGCCTATTATTAGGTTCTTAACTACAGGAACAAAGGAAAGAACAAAATATGTCTCCCCAGGGAATAATAAAACAACAATAGCTGCTACCCCACAAACCGGATCCGTATGTGTGTGTGGGGGGGGGGGGTGCCCTTACACATGCCAACTTACGGGGTATTTTTAACAATGGAACAATGGACCCCACAAGGTGATTTCAATAGGAACAATTGGACCCCACAAGGGAATTCTTTAGAAAAGGGAATAATAGAACAACAATAGCAGTACCCCACAAACCGGATCCGTAAGGTTGTGTGTGTGCCCTTACACATGCCAACTTACGGGGTACTTTTAACAATGGAACAATGGACCCCACAAGGCAATTTCAATAGGAACAATAGGGCCCCACAAGGGAATTCTTTAGAAAAGGGAACAAAAGAACAACAATAGCAGTACCCCACAAACCGGATCCGTAAGGTTGGGTGCGTGTGTGTGTGCGTTACCTCCCTGGGTATTATTACCATAGGCCATTTCAGTTTTTCAAATGTAGGATTGTTGACGACTGACTTCTACCACACTGCTTCTGTTGACTAGGGGTACCAGATGGCTTTCCAAACATTAAAAATACCCTTCTATTCGACTAAGGTCGGCTTGGGGGAGGGGCACTTACACGTCGTCGGACATTAAGAAACAATATTAGATAAGGCAAAATTGTTTATATTATTGTCCACATTATATCGTGAGAACGAGAATGGGGACAAAGGTGCTTTTAAAACCTGTATCCTAATTCAAAAGTGTATGACTATCAACATGTATTAAGTTAATATATAGCATTGTTATAAATATCACGCCAAAAACACTCTGCTAACTAAGTTTCCCATCATAAGGGAGCTCGTTACCTTCTTTTCACGTGACTGAACACGGAATCAAACAGTCTTCACCTTACAGCAAATATTAACCCACTATCAAACGCAGCTTTTGCCCAGTTTTCTTATTTTGCTCTTACCATTAAAAGAAAAGTCCCCAGGAACTCTGCTAGAAACTCCTTGATCCACTGGTGTCTTATTCGTAGGTGTCTTGACCATGCCATGATCGCTGGGTGCGGCGCAACTTCTTGTTCCACTTGAGATTCCAATCCGAAATCAACCAACTCACATTTGCAGAAAGCTACTCGCCATATACTGGGCGTATGATGCCTTCTGACGGTATAAAGCCTTTGCAATAAGCTCCCTTCCGCGCGAGGTGCGGTCTTCTTTTTTTCTTTTTCACACAAATCCTTACCAAAACATCATGACTTTACAAAAACATCATGTCAAAATCTCTCATAAATCGTGAGATGTTTATCCGTGGACCCAACAAGGCCGTTACGCCGAGTGTAAGAACGTGGGTCACCCTATGGTGTCACTCCACCCCCGCCCAATTACGGATCAAAGTTAGTGTTTGTAAAGAGCGTGGTTCACCGTAACAGTGTCTCTTCACCACCGCACCAAGTACGTACCAAAGTTGGTGTTTGTTTTGTTTTTTTTCGTTCTCTGTTGACACACACATATCGTTTAGTGGCACACGATCAACGGAACGCGAAGTCCGATTTTCGGGTGTGCACTACACTAGATCTCCATTAATTATGAAAGTTCAAAAGCCATACAAGAAACAAAAACCAAAAAAAAGGTCTTCCATCCTGTTTTCTGTTCAATGCCCCCTCTAAAATAAAAAATATTCCTGACCAAGTCAACTATGAGAAAAATCCATACGCGCTATGAGCGAAGTGATGAGGGCGCGTTTTCGTTGACAAGGGTATCCGAGTTCCAGAAATGCCCCAATTGAAAGTCAACGGGGCACAAATATTGGACCATTTTTCAAACTTTACCCTAAAAAGCTATAACCTTAAAGTTGAGAGATTACAGACAAATTTGCGGGGTTACGATTCACGAGGCTTTTGGCACATGACTTTCTTACCAAATTTGGTTGCATCCATCGAGGATTATGGGCACTAGTTATGCGCTTCGTGCACATCCTTCTCCTAATGCGTCAGTTAAATTCAAGTTGTGAGTCTTTACAGGACTGTCGTCGTGATATTTTTAGTTGTAAATAGTTGAGAGTTTATGTTTCCGATGACTACCGCATTATCCTTAAAATCCCAGTATACACACCTTTGCCCCTATGGAAGTTGGTGTCAGTAGTTATACATAAAAGGTGTATTACGCCCTCTGCCGATCACGCACGGAGAGTAAATTAAAACAGGCCGGGTTGAAAAAGACTATACAAAGATTCCCTGTGTCAATTTGTATGGAAATATGGAGGCTTGGACACACAATCTCCCCTTAAGAGAGTTTTTTTAACATGTTTTTTTTTGTTTACAAATGAAAATAATCAGTTTGGTTGGTGCACCAATTTTTGCCAGTTTAGTGTGGTGTGCATACACAGAGTTATAATATAATTCGGTTTAATTATATTATAATTAAACTGAACTAGAGAGGGCACTCACACACGTAATCGCGCTGTCCCACCATGGGTTCGAATCCCTATGGGGAAATTACATACAAATTTCCCCATACAAAATGTTGGCTGTGTAAACCTGGTGCTTGAATTACTATGGGTCAGCACCATTTTTCTCAATGGCCAAAACTGCTTCTTGTCGGGCCTTGTCACAGGGTTTTGTACTTCCTCTAGAACATAATTCTATGTGTGCACTCTGGAGTTCTCCAGATTTCTGTAACAGCGACATCTATTGCTGGAATACAACTCGTCAGAGATCTCAACTGGTTGGGATTTAGCCTGAACGTCTGACGTCTCACTTCGAGACCAGCAAATAACGCCAGATACCAGCCTTGAAGCACCTGGCGGGATCCTGCCAGATGTAACTTTGACCTCGCATCCATTCACAAGTGTACACACATTACATTGACTACATACAAGCATTATGCACACGTAGCATGCAGCAGACATGGAAAGTAAAGTTAACGGTGTATGTGGCTGACAAACTACGTCACTTCGGAGCAGACCAATCATGACGCAGAAATTGAAAGCTTACGTCACTGCAAGTTTATCCGCTGATATCATTGGGCATGTAAGACCCACTGATCTCTATTATTTATACTTATACTGTCAGTATAATAGAGATCAATGGTAAGACCACTGATCAGTATAATAGAGATCAGTGGGTGAGACCATGCGGATAAAGACAGGGGACCAGTCTACCTAGAGAGTTCTCCAGATTTCTGTAACAGCGCCATCTATTGCGGGAACACAACTCGTCAGATACATCCCATCTGGTTGGGATTCAGCACGTCAAAGTAACGAAATATTATTTAGTGCCGAGTACTCTTATTGTGAACAGACGTGGTTTTATTTTGACGTATGTTTATTTACATCTACTGAGAAAATGAAAGTAATTTGGGTGTTATCTTTTATGTTTTTTTTTTTTCGAGTTGTTGTTGTTTGTTTGTTTTGGTGTACATGTATTATAGAAACCTCTCGAGCATGTAGAGTGAAGAAAAAACACGTCAACAATTCACTTTGATTATTTTACACCAATTCTAAAGCGTTTTAAGATTCCACTTATTATAGGAGTGTTTCGACCAGCCCATGGTGTACTTTTATACAACATTCTACCACCGTACACTGGAGAACTAATACTAGAAAACGTAGCCCATCCCCCGCCGACGCGGATGACTGGCTGTCGCATTACGAGCCCGGGCCTCCGCATCAACAGTAAATAAACAAATCCAAATGCGTTGACTACCATGCGAAATCTGCTTGGCTAGCCCAATACGTCCACCATACATGAACGCACACGCATAATGCATTCACTCCTCTCCACCACCTTACAAAGAAACAAGTAGAGTATGCCATCATGTTGAGGGACTGTCTGATGATGGGGGTGATGTCCGCAATCGGACCATCTTTGATATCGGTTTGTCTTGTTTTCAACTTCGTCTGATCGAGTCCATTATAATGGAACCCGGCAGTTGGTGTAGACTTCAACAATTTGATTCGATCTGAAGTTTATAACGTTCGGTTGGACAGATCGAGTTCATCGACTGAAACACGCCGTGTGTTTCAAAACACACTCATTATTTATCGTGTGGAAACTGTTCACTGTGATTTACTGATTTGCTGATCACTGCATGCCCGTGGCAGAAAGTTCACCCGTCTAGACAAACGAAAGGTAAGAACTCTTGTATGTGAATATAAACCCCCCCCAAAAAAAAAATTATAATAATAAAATAAGTAAATAAATAAAAAAAATAAAAATTAAATAAATAAATAAATAAATAAATAAATAAATAAATAAATAAATAAATAAATAAATAAATAAATAAATAAATAAATAAATAAATAAATAAATAAATATATAAATAAATAAATAAATAAATAAATAAATAAATAAATAAATAAATAAATAAATAAATAAATAAATAAATAAATAAATAAATAAATAAATAAATAAATACAAAATCAAGCACTACGTGTTTAGTCACTGGAATAAAAAAAACCTCTCTATCCTTACAAAAATAACAGGGTTTACCTCTAAAATAGATCACTTGACCAACTACATGTACATTTGTAAATGGTTCACCACGCTGTACGGTCTACTTGGTCATTGTGGTCGAATGAAAAGGGGGAGGGTGTCTTTTTTGGGGGGGTTCGGGTTTTCTTTTCCAAAAGAGTAAACGATTTCAAATCCTCTAGTTTTTTAATTCACACACACACCATAAAAACCAATAGTGAATTCTGCCATCCATTTTGGTGATCGCGATTAAGTTAATTGGTGAAAAAAGTTGTTTGTATTTTTGCCAGGTATTTTTCACATTGCGCTTAATTCGCATGGGGCCGCGACAATCGAAATAAGCATTGATCATTTAGAAAGGGTCTTCGAAGTTGTTTCCTCGGGTTTGACAGAGTTTAAGACACAATTGTTTCCTGAGATCCTTCCTCAGTGCCAAGATGAATGAAATGACATTAACTTTAGAATAAGAAGCTTTCAACAGCTTGTAAACCTATCATTTTAATTCCGATGTGTTTCTATGTCTATTACCGAATGCCGTGCTCTGTATTATCAAATGTGTGTGAATTACACACTGGTGCTATTTGTAAAAATGTAAATAACAATTATAGAGACCTATGACAGTTCTTCTCGGGGCTACTGTCCCCTACCTCCCTGCCACCCCCCCCCCCACACACACACACACACATATGATTGTAAATGGTGTAAATCGAGGACATCCCATGTTTGTTTTTTTTTACGACGTTCCCATTGCTTTTGTACACGAAACAAACTGAGAACTGTCCCCGATGTCATTTTCCCGGATCCCTATTGTTAAAGTCCTCGGTTTTAATGCGTAGACATGTTCACACACGCCACCACCACCACCACCACCGGTAACGCCACTGCAGTCGGGGCGTAATACACAAGTTCAAAGGTGACTAAACTCTATACTTTTATTTTGGTCACAACTTTAGCTTTGACAAAGTTCATTTTAAGGTCATGCGGTATGTTGCAACCAATACAAGGCATTATTAAGAGAGCCAATCTATACCCAGCCCTGCCTGTACACATTTTCAAAATTGGGCCGATTTAATTGGCCAACACTTTCACGAATTAGCTCGCTCTAGTAAAAGTGGTGTATTAATCAAATCATTGAGTCATTGACAAAATCAGCGAGTGAAAAACAGACATAACAGTGTTTTTTTTCCGGGAGCATTTTGAACCTGGAGAGGAGCGTGAGTTTTACTCACCTTCGTATGCTTTTGTGTACATGCTGGTATGTGTTCCACGAAACTTCCACAGTCCCGAGCAACTGTTGTCAAAAGAATACAATGCATTCAAAAATAATAACAAACAGACACAATTAGGGCCTACTTTTCAAGGTATATTGAACACATACAATTAGTAAACTAGTTTTATGTTCCCACACCGTACATTCCGTGTGTCTGATAATAACTGTCATTCATCACCTATCTCGCCACAAACCACTCAAGAAAACTACGTCATCATAGACTGAATGCCTTTTGTGAGCTGAAAAAAAAAACGATAAACCGTTCTATTATTTGGTAACATTAATCAATAATCCAGACGTAAAGGCCGATCAAAAGTTCGTTTCATCGGGAGTGGAGACAGACTTTGACAACAGTGAATTGTGTTTACAGATCCAAAAGTGGTCAGTTGAAACGTTGCTTTTAAAACGTTCACGAAAGGCTATCCACCCAAATCTGCAACCCATTACCCTGGTTCCTTTTCAAAGTAAAACGAAGCCAGGAGAGTAAGTCAACCTAAGCCCAAAACGGACTTTAAACTTTCGTTAAAAAAAAGTATTTCTACTTTCCGTCAAAGAAAATAAAAGGACAGAAGACCAAAGTTCAAGTGGAGACGAAACATTATCCGGGTATTTATTTTGATTGTGCTGTAACTCAGTACTTGGTATGTCACCGAGTCCACTCATGAAATTACATTTGGGAAAACTTGTTTTTAGCCTGAAGCACCTGCTCTTATGGAGGAAGCTCTTAACACACTATTAGCTTACCGTATCCAGGCCCTAATTATTCTAGAAACTTGCAAATCGTGCCCGTGTGCAACCATTTCATAGATTTATGATAACTTAACGTCATTTGGGCACTAAAGTTCATAATGTTTACACGTGACCGGAAACTGAGGTCAAGTCTTATTCTCGGATTTCCTTGATTGATTTGTACAGTTTGTGTAACTTTCATTTATTTCCCAACAAACATTTGTTTAAATAGACATCAATTTGAAGAAACAGACTCGTTCACATGTAAAACCCATTAACGGTTTGGGACGGTCCCGGAAGTTCAAATACGCGCTAGACTTGCACAGTCTATTTTCTCGCAAATGTTCATGATAACAAAAAAACTATATACATGCAAGGTACAATTACTATGCAATAAACCATTCAATGACTCCTTTCCAAGCGACTTTGAGGGCTGGTCAGATCTCACTATAGCAACTGCACACGACCCGTATATTTACCCAAACTGTGATCCTCTTTGTACACTATTTGCGTAAGAATCAAAAGGCTGGAAATCCCCTGGCTCCGTTCCCTACAGGTACACCTCCAGCCACCGTTTATCTCTCGTCCGTTTAGAGGGGATTAAAGACAAGGACTTTAGGAACGCGAAAAGGATAAAGCTTATGAAAGATTAAGTTTGTACTGCGGACTGATAAGTATTAGTCACAATGGGTCCTTGATCACGTAGAAATAAAAAGACAAAAACATTGGGCATGAAGTAGCCCTTTTCACACTACCGAGCAAAATCGTAGGAAATAAAACCCAAGCAAATTCCTGGTAAATGTTATCCCCTCCTATGTCCGTTTTAAATTTACAAGTGCAATTTTCCTGGGAGAAATGCATGGTACTCAACATGCTACCCCTGAGTTATCTGGCTTAAACCTACTCCCCAAAGCTGGGGTAGCTATCTCCCGGGAAATGACCTTTTTTTTTGAGTTTGCAAGAGTTAGCAATTCAGTGAGAATGAAGACTACATTTTCACGGGACTTTTTCCCGTGAAATCGGTGTTGCGTGAAAGGGGCTTTTGATTCCTCGACTCTCCCACTAAGAAGTTTGAAATACTCAATGCCTTCGTGTGTTCATACCGATGGTACATTGATATCAAGTTTTCGAGCGGTTGCTTTCTGAAGAAAAGACAAGTTTCAATAAACTGATGAATGTCGAAGGATAGGAGAAAAATGACGCAAAATAAAGGGCACCAAATCCCATTATTGACTTCTTTTTTTTTAGGAATGGAATTCGCGAGGATTTTTACTTAACTCTCACGCGGACATCATTGGGATTCGTTAACGAACATTATGTAATTAAAATCAAAATATAAATGACAAACCTGTGAAAGTTTAAGCTCAGTCTGTCATCGGAGTCACGAACCCCCCCCCCCTAAAAGAAAAAAATAATAATAATAATAATAATAATAATAGGTCTAATAATAATAATAATAGAATAAATAAAATAAAAACAAAATAAATAAATAAGTAAATAAATAAATACATAAATAAATAACAAATAAAAAATGAGAGAAAAACCTACACACGGATGTGGTTTTTTCACTGTTTTTAAACACTGAGTTTTTGACTCTAAAAACTAAAGTATTTACATATTTTCTCAAAAACTATGCATTTCAAGCAAACTACTTTAAGGGAAGCTTTTCACCATTACCATCTGTCTAGTCTACCATGTAAGTTTTGTGTAAATCTGTGAACAGTTCTGTTTTTCACTCTTAATACCAATGTTGTACACACACATTAAGGATGCACTCAACGACATGGACATACAAGTCTGACCGAAGATTATAACGATCTGTGTCCTTGAGACAATGTTGTCGCCAACGCACCTGTATGTAATCATCCCATATTTCCGTTAGCAATGTAAACAACTAAGAATATCGCTTTATATCTTCTTATCTGTTTTTTCTACTCATTAAAAATAGATCAGTCAAGGCAATAATAACCGATTACAGTAAAAACAGTAAAAGACACAAATTGTTTAATTCCAAACGCTTTTTTACTGGAAGCCAATGTAAACTTCTCAGCACCGGAGCAATCTGTTCAATTTTTTGTATTCTAGTGACAAGGCGTGCGGCTGAATTTTGAATGACCTGTTATTTCCTCAATTCGAACTCAGGCCAAAAAGCAAACTGTTGCAATAATCAAGTTTGGAGGTAACAAAGGCATGGATTAATTTCTCAGTTGAATTTTGGTCAAGCAGGTTACGTATTTTACCAATCCGCCATAATGCATAAGAGGCTGATTTGCATAGCTTTGTGACATGAGCAGACATAGTCCCTGATGCATCTAATATTCTAACCCCAAGGTCACATACTTTTAGAAGAGAATGAACACTGACTTCCCCCAACTGCACTGAACAAGCCCGTGGAGGACCTCTCCTACCAAATTTGGAGGAAAATCGAATAACCTCGGTTTTGCTGTCGTTGAGTGCCAACATGTTGACATACATCCACTGTCGTATTTCTGTAACACACTTTTCAATGCTGGTAGTTGGGACATGGTCACGTGTGCAAGTCATATACAGTTGATCGTCAGCATACATCGTGTAGTTCATTCCATGACGCAATATTATGTCTTCAAGTGGTGCAGTGTAAAGACTAAACAACACAGGTCCCAAAACCGAGCCCTGGGGGACACCACAATTAAGAGGCAGTGCATTATACACCACCGACCCTACACGCACTTGCTGTGTTCGCCCTTGTAGGTAGGACTTAAACCATTCAAACACTGTACCGATAATTTTAAACCTACAGCACAGCCTATGCAATAAGATGTTGTGGTCAATGGTGTCAAATGCAGCAGATAAGTCAAGTAAATCAACAATGACATCATTTTGCAAATCAAGGGAACGTAGCACATCGTTTTGTACTCGGACAAGCGCAGTTTCTGTGCTGTGGCTTTTTCTATAGGCAGACTGGCATTTGGCAAACTAAGGTTATTTTGACATAAATATGAATTTATCTGAACCAAAGCAACTTTCTCAATGACCTTAGATATATAGGGTAAATTGGAGACAGGTCTATAGTTGTTCAAGACATTACAATCAAGTCCCTGTTTTTTAATTAGTGGTCGAACAATTGCTGATTTGCTGTTTAGTTGATGACATTCAAAAAAACAGCGTTAAATTTGATTTTTTGACTGGTGCAAAAATTCATCTTTGGGAATGATGTAAACAGATCAATTTGTTTTCGCTGTCCGATGACGTCATGTTTGAAAAACAAAATTTGAGTATCAAATAAAATGGAAATAGTACACAATTTTGTTTTCCCCACTTTCATAAGGAGTCTATTGGAAAGAGTGCATCACAAAACTCCATTTGACCTTAAAGCCCCTCTGTAAGAACTCTCCAACTTTTGCATTTACGTTAATGAGCATTTTGCCCAAGCTTGTCTCCATGTTTCCTTCTTTTGGAAAAAAAAATGTAAATTCGATCTATTGTGCTCAAAAATTGATACTCTTGCGACTTCCTGCATCGAGATCGTCGATAATAAAAAAACCAAGTACTTCAAAGGACTATGATTATTATTGTTTCAGTCGTTAACAAAATGTTCAAGGGTAATAAATTACAAGTCCTCATCGTATCTCTAAATGTTAAAGAAGTGTCTTATTTCCGGTAAGGAGCTGGCGTTGGATCAGCGGCGTCGATTGTTCACGGTGGCTTTTCGGAAATTGACTTTTGCTTGGACCAGCTGTGCGGATCACACCAGGTTTTTTCCTGTAACATGAGATCGTCTGTTCTTGTTCGCACAACGCAAGTTACTAACTTAAACCTCAATACTTATAGCATATTATTTATGCAATATTTCTTATTTCACCCATTATTGTATCTGTATGCGATTTTCTTCCTTAGGAATCAGGTTGGCTCAATGGTTTCTTTCCCTGCTTGAGTCACCCAATGTGGACCCCGGTTCGAATCCCACCTCAGACCGGAGCCATGCATGTGGATTGGGGTTTTCAGTCCCTACCTATGAGGGGTTTCTATACCACATGTAAAACTGAACATTTCTTCTCGTTACCTATTCAGCCTGTTAGTGGCGCTTATTGTGCTGTTGGATGTGTATAAATAAACAAGTTAATGAATAAATTAATTATTTAATTAATTAATTAATACATGTAAATAAAAAGTTAACTTAAATAAATAAATAAATAGTAAGCACTGCCAGTAATTTAACCCCTCGAAAATGACTATTTCGACGTAAGAATTTTTTTGTGACAATATTGGATTTTGTATTATTATTTTTTTCTTTTTTGCAATATTGTTTGCGTTAGTTATGTCAAAGATGCTCCCTCATAGAGCTGCACAGGGAGCTATAGTCGTGTAGACTATTAATATGTTTGGAACCAGGTTTACACAAAACAGAACCTCTTCCCAATTAGCTGAACCATTGAGCTATAATGGCTGAAGCAAAACCGCCTCATGTAATTAACACCGATGGAAAAACAAACATAGAGACCCGCGGCTTTCCCCCGTGAGGGTTTGAGTGCCAACGGTATTGATCGTTTGGCGACTTTGGACCTCGCGCCCAAATCATCCCATTGACGTGTTTACGGCGTTGTGTTGACTTCATCGACTTTTCAGCAAGATTGATTGACGGTTTAATTACTGAGACATTTCAAGTGTTTGGTTTTGGTTTACCTTCGTCCACGGTTTATAACCAACAGGCAGTAGACAATGAAATGAATAAGCTTGACTAATAGTTCACATCCATGGAGGGTTGTTCATTAAACAGGAGATTGCTCGGAATATTCTGAGAATCACGATTGGAGATCATGATGATCAACACAATGTTTGTATGTTGTAACTTATTTTAACTATGAAACAATGCATTAAGTTGAAACCACAGCCGATTTTGTGTGTGCGTTGTTGTTGTAGTTGTTTTTTTTATAGGCTGGTCAATTAGTCTCAAGAATCAGACGTGCTAAATATGTTTTAATGTACATGTGTATTACTTTTAGGCACATTACTTTAAAGACAGGGTGTACTTTCGGTTATTACTCCACAAAATAATAACTATGCACTTAATTGATGAAGAGCACTGGAAAGCTGTTGATATCATAATGGTTAGAAACGACCCTCTTCGAAGTAAATCAAAAGAAAGGTGAAAATTTTCACCCCAAAATTTAAATCTGAAAAAGGCTTCAGTCAGGCATGAAGCCTTTCCAAGACAATTGAAAGCACACAATTCTATGCAACAAGGGTATTTTTCTTTCAGTGTTTTCTTGCAACGTCTCGATGACCATATGAGCCCAAATTTCCACAGATTTGTTATTTGATGCAGTTGTTGGGATACACCGAGTGAGGATACTGGTCTTTGACAATACCAAAGTATACCCTGCCTTTTTAAAAACGAAGTTTATTTGGGGTCAGACCTTTCACAAACCCTGCCGATCAGATCATCTGCCATCCCCTTTCGGCAAATGCTGTAGTCCCTGATCGGTCACCAGATGTGCGTAAATGTCATAATGCTTTTCTCGACGGTACAGTGGTTTGTTTATTTGTTGTTTTTACCCGGCAGCAGTCATGATATCAGCATATATTAGACACCGTTGCCAGACAACTCGAATGGCCACGAGTAAATAATTATTTTAACTAGGTCTTTCAGGCCGGCAAGCTTTTGTCAATACCCCGTCAGTCCTGTCGCTGTTGTGACTTCTACTGGCTGTGATGTGGGTAAACACCAAACACATTACTCGGGTATAGAGATTGGATACATTTGCTCAGACGCAAATTTGTGTAGTCAATATTTTGATGGAGTCAATTTCGAAAGCGATTGAGGAAGGAAAAACAAACATCACTTTACGCGTCGTTGCTGGTGGTGATGATCGCAAACTATTATTGTGCCTTCAGGGTATTCGGGTTAGTCTTGGTTCTAAGACCTCTATGTTTATTCATTACAAACGTGTATAGTGTTTGCGGTGTACATAAGATCTGAACGTTGGTTGTGTGTAAAACGCGCAAACGCCATGGTCTTGGAACTAAGACTATGTTCGGGTTTGCTTCATACTCTGCAGTTTGTCGAGGGAACAGTGTCGGTCCATTTATCGTAATTATGTATAAGTTCTGGTTCCTGCGATGAAACCAAGAGACCCAACAAAGTGCACTGTATTCTGTAGGCCTGAATTTACCTGTGTAGAGGAGATGATAACAATTTCGGTTTTAGATGTGGGAGGGATAACCCCTAATAGGGGAAAAACCTTTCAATCAGGTTGGGACTGTAAACCCAGTCTATCTGCAAGGCCCGACGCGGCATGGTTCAAACCAGGGTCCACAAGAGTTTAACGGCAGAGACAAACCACTGAGGCAGTCTAAATGTCCGGATGAAGGTTTATTTGCTGCGACATTTTTTAACCGATTTGGTTAAAAAATAATATATATCCGTCTATTTATGGAATATACAAACAGCGACATAAAATGATTGGTTAGTTATTTAAATAAGTACTTAACTATGATAATGGGTGAACAAGAGGACAATATCATAACTGTCGGATTCAGTAAGCAATGTCTTCGGCTTTCCTGATGAAGACGATCTGGGCATACTGATCGAAACGTCGAGTTGTTTGTCACACGTCTACAAAACCGGTTCTTTTCCAAACAAAGCCACCACAACTCATAATTAAGGGAGATCTGTGGTGTACAGTGTACGTTGTTACCGCAAACCTTCCGGGGCAGAACTAACAATGTTGAGTTACAAGGCTTGCTGAACACGGGTGGTAACTCATATCTTGCGTCGACTTCTGGGTTATTTGGCTCTACGCTTATACTACAAAAAAACCCAAACGAACAAACTAGTAGAAACAGACACCTTGTAGTATCTTGTAGTAAAGATTATTGATTTGTCTTTTGTATTCTTGATTTGACCACAGGTACAGAAGAGCATTGATGATTTCCACGAAGTGATGAGTGACGTCAGTCAGGAGATTCTGAGGGATAACATGACCGAGGATCTTCCCGCCTAAAAGGGAGGTTGTTGCAAACATTGAAACTGCTGCGTGGTGTTTCTTGCTGGATCAACCATGGAAGGTCCAGGGATAAATTTGCCAATAAAATTGGAGGCTGAACCCGTGAATGATGTGGCACTGAACATGGCCCAAGCCGACTTGTTTCGCTTTAACCACGACGAATCAATTATGACTGTTCTTCATTGATTAAAATGCAAAAGTGAGTGAGCTAAGCTAACATATTGAACCTGTACGGATAGAGGATAATAGCATAGGTAAACTCTGAATAGACTTCTCTTTGGTACCTCGTCATGTCTGTTGTCACCGTCATGATGCCGAATGATCGTCAAATTCTCCCGGCAATAAGTCA
Organism: Pisaster brevispinus; assembly: GCA_023634235.1. Lineage (NCBI taxonomy): Eukaryota > Metazoa > Echinodermata > Asteroidea > Forcipulatida > Asteriidae > Pisaster > Pisaster brevispinus. Next base: position 104,660 of record JAMKCF010000011.1, read on the forward strand.
GCATCGTTCGATATCGCTGCGAGACAACTCGACTTCCGGCCGAAGTCACTCAAGAAACCACCAAGGGGGGGAAAGTTCAATCGCAGCGCCGGTCCAAAGAACGTCTGGCAAGAGTGCGTTTTCAGTCCCTGCGACTGAAAGCAGTGGACAGTCCAGCAGTAGAAGTGACAGTGGTGTCTCCGAATCGTCTAAGACTCGGTCGAGGAGAAGTTCCTCGCAATTTTCTTCGACCACACGAACGGACACCGGTAATGGGCTCCACCAACCGCAGAGTCTAGCCTTGCTGCCTCGTCTCATAGATGACCAGAGCCCGGTGCGAGCAGCTCGAAACACCTCCAACGAACACTCGGCTCTGTCGTCTAGGTCCCTTGAAATATTACCGAGTCGAGACTTCATCTCAGATGAGCTTCGGATGCGGACGGTGTCCCTGCCCATCTTGGGACATCGTCAGAAACACAGACCTCGGACGTTACACGATACAGAGGAGGAGGGGGAATATCTGACCGACAGTTACTCAAGTGATACGGATGACCAAAGTGGCGATGAATCAAACTTTGTTGAGATTGGCCCCTACCCGAACGTTGGCGTCGACTCTTACCTCGATAGTCATTTACTCCCCGAGTTTCTTCCAGCATATCTGAAACCATGGACCCCTGGAGTTCGCAGGAGCAAACCGAAGAGGAGTCGCAATAACGCTGAAGCGGAAAAGAAGAGGAAAGAAATGGAGGCACTCCAGGCCAAAGCACGCAAGCGGAACTCGCAGTCAAAGTCGAACCCGCGGAGGCGCTCCGTGCGCAGCAACGCCTTCACCCGAAAGCGGGAGCAGGAAGTCGCAAAGCGCCACCCTGTCAGGAAGCAATTTGTGTACTCCGAGCTCGTCCAAGACGAATTCCAGAGACACATTCCCAAACGGCTACCAGGAGGCAAACTTAAACCGATATACGACCGTCGAACAACAGAGGGCGATATCTACGTTCCAGATAACTTAGACATTTCTTTCGAAAAACTATCGGTTAAGCCTGGAGATGAGAGGCTCAGCTCTTTTGACACACCCGCAGCAATCAACAGACGCCGAAAGGAAGAACTTCAGGCGCTACTGGAGAAGAGGAAGAAACTCCAGCGTCAGATGATTACCAAGAAGAAACGAAAGGTTCGTTTTGTCCTCCCGGAAGAGAAAGGAGGAATTGAGGTCACCAGGGCAAAGGTCAGCACGGAGGGCATTGTGGTGCCAGCTTGGAGTGGAAGCATCTCACCGAGTCTCGATGGCTCTGAGCATGAAGAAGACACCACGACAGACCACGGCAAACCGATAGAGGGTGAGCAAGGAGCTGCTTCTACTGAACAGCCAGGTAACCCAAGTCTCAATGGTGTGGTAGAGAGCGACATTGTATACGATGGGAATGAGGACAGGATAAAGCGAACTAATAGTTGGATTGCTGCGCAATTGGCCGATCCGTCCATTGAGACCCGAACAGAATCTAGAACTGAAACTGATGCGAACCATAACTCGTTACAAACCCAACGCAACATCTTCAGCGCAAACTCGTCGATGATTGTCTCCAAAGATCTCTCCAGTGAAGCTAGTCCTGACAACTCCACCACTTCAAAACCTTTACTTGTTGACGATGCCCCGCTATTACGAACCCATGAAATCATACAAAGTACGAACAGTACCCTTTCCGCTGGGGACATTGTAACTCCCCCTGGCGGTAGCGTGAGTCATGCAGACACCCAGCCCGGGGTTCAATCAAATCTCGGTTCTTTCTCCCTGCTCCGCACGGTCGAGCCACCTCCCAGTGAGTCAGTTGAGACCACTAGAGAAATCAAATTCCTATCTGAGCGAATTCCAAGTATTATCATCTCGGATACGTGACGAGAATTGTCGTTTAAGAGTTTATAATAATATTAAGGGTATTGGTAATTGTCAAAGACCAGTGTCCCCACTTTGTGTATCCCAACATAATGCATAAAATAACAAACCTGTGAAAATTTGGGCTCAAATGGTCATCGAAGTTGCAAGAAAATAACAAAAGAAGAAACACCCCTGTTGCACAGAATTGTGTGCTTTCAAATGCTTGAGAAAGGCTTCATGCCTGAAGCCTTTCTCAGATTCAATTATTTATTTATTTATGTTTATACATATATTTTTAAATTACCTCTTTCTCCAAAACTACATTACTTCAAAGGGGTTCGTTTCTAACAGTGTTTATAATATCAACAGCTCTCCAGTGCTCTTTACCAAGTATAAAGTTTTTATGGTCAATAACTTGTGGAGTAATTACCAAAGGTTTATACCCTGAGTCCCTTTAAAGGATTTTGTTTCACGGGTGGGCATACATTAAGTCAGAAATTCGCGATTCCAAAGACTTACTCTTAGGCTGCAAACTGAATTTAAAGGATTTTGTTTCACGGGTGGGCATACATTAAGTCAGAAATTCGCGATGCCAAAGACTTACTCTTAGGCTGCAAACTGAATTTAAAGGATTTTGTTTCACGGGTGGGCATACATTAAGTCAGAAATTCGCGATGCCAAAGACTTACTCTTAGGCTGCAAACTGAATTTGACTTTTGAAAACTGTTTTTCTAGTAAGAAAGAACTTTCTACTTTTCACTACGTTTGTGTATACTGTAATTCGATTGGGACGCAATGTAGCAGCAGCTGGAGGTGACAGTATGGTACAATTCAGTTTTCAAATAGATAAGATATAAAAGATGGCATGAATGATAAAATTCATTGAAAAGCCTCCCCCTGTAAATTGTGTCTTTGCCAAGATCCCCACTGCTCCGAACATGCTAATACCCCCATGAAAAAAAACATTATTGTTTGCGAACAGGCTAAGTAGTAGAATCTGAGAGGCCTTCACGGACAACAAGGGGGAGGAGGTCGGAGAAAATATACAACTAAGATAACTTTAATAATGTGCATCAATTTTGAAAGACAAATGTTGTCAGGTAGGTTGATTCACTTTTTTCGGGGGAGGGGAGGGGGGGGGCTCCTCAAAAGTAGAACTCTCTGTATGACCTGAGAAATTTTGAAACTTTGGACGTACGGTTCCTGACTCCTGAGTGAATGACAACAAAACGGGGGGGGCGTAATGATGAGTATCAAGATGAGGAGCTTATGAGTAGTTTAAACCCGGGGGAGGCTGGTTGAAAAGGGGGGATCGCGTTCCTTATCTGACCAACAATTCCTAAGGGTTGAGGCACGTGGATTTTAACAACCTATCATGACTTCAACAATATTGATCCCAAAGAGATAGATCCTTTTGTTAAAGATCAAACGAGGTCGCGGTTACCATTTTGTCGGCAACCGAAATTGACGCGCAATCAATTATGACACATGAGGGCGCTACAGCCGTTGCCGTATAAGTGGGTCGATGCTTGTTCTCAAACGTTTGGGGCTCATCGCTACACATGAAGAAGTATCCTAGATAATAATAGCTGCTTGCGCTATATTAGACTGGCAGTAAAAGTCCTTCCGCTTCCCATGTTTAGGACACATCGTTTCCGGTATGCACAGTACAACGTGTAGTCAAACTGCACCAATAGACTCCACTAGTATATTAAACCCTTCACAGAACCCACCCTCATTGTAAGTAAACATCAACGGGAATTTTTCAAGTTTTCCGATTAAATTATTAAAGACTTAAGCCTATTGGTTATTAATTTTCAGAATGTTTCCCATTTATATTTATTGACTTATTTAAAGTTAAACTCATGTCAAACGTTAGGGGCTCATCGGTTTCCGTGTACACAGTACAGCGTATAGCCAACAAGCACGTTGACTGCAGTAGCAGGCTCCACTATGACACCCCTCACAGAACCCGTCCTTTTAATATTTAAAAATTAACGGAACATCTTCAAACTTTCAGAATCTATTATTGAATGCTGTAGCTTAACAAAACATATTTTTTCAGATTTTTACCACTTATAATTACCGACTTGTCCAAAGTTAAACCTCAAACGTTTGGGGCTCATTGGTTTCATGCGGCCATTATTAACTTGGTGACAGTACATATATTTTCTGGCAAGTACGACGAACGGAGCCCCATCGCTCGAACTTCTCGACAATTGTTCCTCCGGCTCCCTCAGTTTAATTGTCCACAGAAGCTTTGATTTAGCAATATCCAAAGTTGTCAAATCTTTGAATTTTTTTTTTAAATGCGTGAATGAATTTATAAAAAGTCTAACGCAAATATTAAGAATGAAAAGGTTATTCTAAAATGCGATCATTATTGTACTTTGCATCCCTGTCGTCGCGACGGTTTCAATTTGCATTTTGTATTTTGCATTTATTATTGAGTCATGTAGTTTTTAGGTTTTAATTCTTTGCCGTTTTCGATTAAAAAAAGAGGTGTTTGTGTTTTTAAAGACCCCTCTGGTTAGCCCAGTATGGTAATTTGTACACCTTGGTCCGATCCCTTTTTCTTCGACTTCTAGTTTTGGAACTTCTTCTTTACATCAACCCAGGAGTACTTAATAACATTCGTGTATAGCCCAATATAAAAGATGTGTATATCTTCTGTGTCTTTTCTATGGGCCAGCTCCAGTAGCACAACATGTTGCGAGTTGCAATATAAATAGGCCCCTAGCCGAAGGGTCATTAAATAATAAGACGTAATAACTAATTAAGTCATTTCTCCAAAGTGTCATGACTGGGGGGGGGGTCGAAGTAAGAGCTTTATGGCTCTAGTAGGGAAATAAATACATTACTTGGTAGCTAAAGGACTAAAAAAGGCTGGTGACTTTACGGGTACAAGAATATGAATGATCGCTAATCCTAATCCCACTGACATACCTACATCGTCAGCATTCAAGTTATTAGTATGGCACCTACATGAATTAAGTTTTTTTCGCGAATGAAAAAAGGTAAGGTATATTACATCTGGCTGAAATCGCACAACGCACAACATTAATTTAGAATATCGATGTGAAAAGTAACGGTTCGGGGTGTTTGGACCATAAACAAACGCGTTAGAATTCCAGCAGCCTTTTATTCATTAGAGCAATCCCTTGACACAGAGATCAAACAAAACAGCGAATAGACTAGAACAATTAAGTTAAGTACAGGGGAGCCAGACTACCGAAGGAGCTGCCAACCAATACCTTATATGATGCTTACATACATGCTTATATGTTTATTTTGTGTACATACCCGACTCGCCGAAGTTTGAAACACTGAGCATGGCTAACAAAAATAAAAATGTGTTTTGGTGTCCAGCTGGTACGCCGATATTAGTTTAGTGGCGGACGAAATGTTTTCTACACACCCAAAATATGGGGTTAAACATTCAGAAAAATGATGTATCCAATGGCAATCCTTCGCCGCTTCCATGGCTGTGTTCAAACAACATCCATCCTGGAAGTCTGCCACTAATTGTTTGCACTATACAGTACCAACGACACTTAATGAAGGGATTACAAGTTGGTGCGCGATACCATATAAAACTAGTGGTGACGCGTTCTCTGGGTTCACCACCGAATGGGCCAAAATCAATGCGCCAAACATATTATCACGATTTTGTGAAAAATAAGAATTTTGGGGTCATGCAATTAATTGATTGTATAATAATGACAAGTTAAAAGAACCTTGGGGTTCTGTGCTTCAACTTTGAGGAATTAAATGGATTTGGAATAAAGTTGGTCCTATTTTACTCAGCATGTGGAGGAGTGCGTCATTAAATTTGAAACGGTCTGCAAGTGGCCCTCAGCAAGTCGGTTTGGGAAAAAGTACAGTTTTTTCTAGTGCCATTAGAAAAACTACCAAACGGATGACCTGTCAAAAATGTTAAGCGTGTGTATAGTTGCACTTAAAAAAATCAGAATATGGAAGTGTATTAAGTGTGGCACACCGCACATGTGCACCCCTCTTCAATCGTCTGGCAGCTTCCTCTTTTGACTCAAATTCCTCATTAAGACGTGATCATGTCACAAAAGTTAATAATGGCCGCATGAAACCAATGAGCCCCAAACGTTTGAGGTTTAACTTTGGACACGTCGGTAATTATAAGTGGTAAAAATCTGAAAAATATGTTTTGTTAAGCTACAGCCTTCAATAATAGATTCTGAAAGTTTGAAGATGTTCCGTTAATGTTTAAATATTACGAGGACGGGTTCTGTGAGGGGTGTCATAGTGGAGCCTGCTACTGCAGTCAACGTGCTTGTTGGCTATACGCTGTTCTGTGTACACGGAAACCGATGAGCCCCTAACGTTTGACATGAGTTTCACTTTAAATAAGTCAATAAATGAAAGTGGTAAAAATCTGAAAAAATATCTTTTATAAAGCTACAGCCTTCAATAATAGATTCTGAAAGTTTGAAGAAATTCGTTGATGTTTAAATATTATGAAGCAGGTTTTGTGGGGTGTCATACTGGAGCCTGTTACTGCGAACATCATGCCTGTTGACCATAAGCTGTATTGTGCATATAGAACCGATGAGCCCCAAACGTTTGCAGACTGGTTCACAATCCCTGTGCGTGTAGACTAAAATGTGTTCATTTATTCAGCATTATAACAGAATCGTTAAAGAATATCATATACAAACCCAGAAGATTAAAGAAATTAATCAAGAAACGTTTTACACTTAGGGGACTAGGTTAAGTCTAGCAATGACGGTAAACGATGGCATATTTTTCATCGGATACTTCTTCATGTGTAGCGATGAACCCCTAACGTTTGACAACAAGCATCGACCGTATAAGTGTGTGCTGTTGCTAAGCTCTTTTTTTAGACGTAAAACCTTCCGCTATTTTTCGAATAAAATGCAGTGAAAGGGGACTCAAAAGGTAAGTTAATTATTTTATATAGAGAAGGTTGTATACTGTAAGCAATATCAGCGGTCGATAAATGACGGTGCAACGAACGATTTCTCGGTTGGAATCTTTCTTGAGTGGTCACTTGTATTGCCCATTATACGGACAGTTTGTTACGGTCAAGTGTACTCCTAGAACTATGCGGTTTGTTCCGCTATCGTCTCCACGACCCTCATGATAGGTCAAAACTGTAGGCTCTATGTCATGTGTTCATTGCATTGTATTGTTTTCACAGTCGACAGTACTCAGTAGTGAGCTCGGGGTGGGTCCAGAAAATCCACTCCTCAAAAAAAAAGGTGCAAAAAATGATAAATTCCCATCGGACGTTATTCAGAATCGTCGCCTTCCGACTGATCATACAAGCGCTCGAAAGTTTTTAACAAGCGTGCACGCAAAGTAGTCACCATTGGGAGCCAATCAGCGTTGTTTTTCAGTACATCCCTACCAGGGGTTAGTGACGAGAGGTATCGATACGGCGCGCTGCTCATGGTAGCGAGGCTGATTGAATGCCAGCTTAAGGCATGTCGTGGACCAGCGTTGCACGCAGTGTACCAGTGATACAAGCGACGGCTGCCATTTTTTTTTATCGGAAGGCGACGATTCTGAATAACGATAGGAATTTATCATTTTTTGCACCTTTTTTTTTTGCGGAGTGGCTTTTCTGGACCCACCCGAGCTCACTGTGAAAACAATAAGCACATAGAGCCTAATTTTGGCGAGCTCCTTTTTCAAAAGAGAACTCCAGGTGCATAAACGTGAAGGGGAAAAAGTTTTGGATAGGATTGTGTACATGATGACCTAAGAGGGTCGTGGAGACGATAGCGGAACAAACCGCATAGTTCTAGGAGTAGGTCAAGTGTAGCCCCACTTGTGTGGCCCCACTTGTGTGGCCAAGGAACAGGCCCGGTGACGTCATGAATTTATTGGCACGATTAGAATCAATCCAAAATGGCCGCGCTCAGTACATGTCACAAAAAATAAGTCGGAGGAAGTTGAAAACTTTGAATTGAAATATCTTTTAAAATTATTATTTATTTAATCACCCAAAACACCCAGGTCAAGCTAAGAGGCAGGTGAACACATTGAGGTGGTTTACACCGCCGACCCGCCCGTAGGGAATGCGCCTCTATTTTTTAATCGGTGGGCTGAAGAAAACATGGGTCCTGATGGTGGCCAAGGATTCAGGTTTCCTGTTCCTTGGCCACACAAGTGGGGCTAGGTCAAGTGTAGTGCTGGTTTCTGTCATTGTCAATGAAATAAGATACATACAATTAATTAATTATATGATAACAAAATAATTTATTGTTTTTAAAAAATCCATTCATATTGATGTTTTTTGTTTGTTCACTCTTGCCCCATCCGATCATTCAACAAGGCCCCCAAACTCCAATGTTCCACTGCATGTAGGGGCCTGCATACAAATGTAGAAGCAAAATCCTAACTATTTATTAATAATTATTGAATTAAATAATGTTTAAAAAAAAATACAAAATCTACAACTGTAAAAAAAATGTTTCAGTCGCATCTTACTTTCTTTTATATAGACTTCCCACAACCACAGCCGACCATGCCTGTGTACGTCCGTAAAAACCTACTCTCCATCACCCCTGATTCTCTGGGCACCCAGTCTAGCGATGAGGAAGATTATATCAGGGACCCAGAGCAGATGTACGATGTGCTCCCCCAGCCTTTCCGACTTGTCAACAAGATTGTCAACTTGGTCTTTGACGTCTCGTGGGAGGTCATCAGCGAAAGGGAAGCTGCTCGGATTGCAGAGAAATCTCGGGTCAGACCACCGCAGTACGACTGTGCATTCGCTTTACCAGTAAGCTAGACAAAGCACTTAAGTGTTTGGTTTTGTCTCTTTTTTTTTCCTTCTTCCTTTTTCTTCTTGTTCTTCTTTAAATTCTATAGCAACTAGCAAAACTTAACTTCAGCTGGCCAAATCACAATCTTGTATCTGATATACTGTTTTCAATAGGCACTCATGTCGGACCAGCAGTGTAATTTCAGTTTGAATTGATGCTTCATTCTTAAAAGGGCAAGGGCATCAAAGCATTTTCTCACTTTGTAAAGGGCACCTCTACAAGGAAATCAATTTTTTTTAATGGAACGTTTCAAGGGGCACCAAGGCAATGACCAGTTGCATGGAGGCATTTTCCTTTGTTGCCTCCATGATGCGTCAAGCCTGCAAGCAGGCTACTGCAGTTGCTTAAAACTTGTAACTTTTGTCTGGAAATTTCATACAGTATATCTACTATAATGGTAATGCCATCTTAATAGACAATGTTGATGGCCTTTTAGCAGATAAAGCAACTACAAGCTTCGTGTTGCTGGCTGCACTCTGGTGTCAAGGGTCAATACTTGTGCAAACCTGATATTCTTTTAAGATCAGAGCAGTGCTTCCTCAATAAATGGCAACTCTATGGGGGAAAATATAAATTTGTACTACAACATTTAAAGAGGCACCAAGGCCATTGTCAGGAAACAATTGCCTCCGTTGCCTCCATAAAGCATCATGCCAACTAGTGTGCATTATCCTTTCTTTCCTCCTCTAAAGGACTATGGAGAGGCTCTCTGCACAACAGGGAGCCCAGATGGCCGTTACGCTTTCTTTGGTCTTCCCCAAGGGATAGCAATGATCGATGCCGCAACTCAGGCCCCCATTGCAGTGTGGAATCATGGGACTGCAGACGCTACCATCAGCTCCTTGAAAGTTTGCTCGATTGGTGTTCAGACTTATCTCATTGCAGCTATGGATACAGAAGGTACATGGAGAATTTGGTCTGACTAATAACAAACAACATCCTTGGACTTATGGTATAAAAAGCAGATGCCAAATTCCTTCAAAAGATTTCTCAAAGTATACAAAATGAAAGTCCAACATTTCAGTTAGTTTTAAACCAAAGATTGTTTATTCCATTAGTATTTTCAGTTTGAAAAATATTGCACTCATTTTAATGTCATTTCCAAACTTGTGTGATGCTTTTTTGTTAATCTCTATTTTATTTGTAGAAAAGGTTTTTAAAAAATGTTATGGCTATTTTATTTGTTCACTACTGTTACATTTAATACACTTTGAAGATTTTGTTTTCATCTTTTTCCCACCTTAGGGAATGGGAGGTTGCTTTGTTGTGCCTATGAATGCATTCAACCACTTAAGACATTCAACGAAGATGTCTCGGGTTCCTTCATCACTGAAATGCTCCTCTCAAATGATGGGGATTATGTTTCAGTAGCCATCAAAAGTAAGTACATGAACTATAACCAAGGGACGTTCAGTTTTTCAATTGTGACTCAAGGCACATCGCTTTGCTTTCACAAGTCATATGAGATATGAAGTGGTCTTAACTCTACACATTGCTGAATGCAGATGAAAATCACTGCTTTGTGGCTGCAGCTCTTTACAAAATTCTACACTAGTTTTGCCTTTGGGCTTTTGGATGCCACTGACAAGGAAATCAAGCTGATGGTTCTGTCTGGACTTTTTCATTTTCTTTTAATATAAGGTGGAGCGGACGTGTGGCTGGATGTATGGCATCTGCCACGGGATAACTGGATGCGGGAGGTTGAGACTGCGCATAGCAATGCAATCAAACAACAACAGCAGCAGCAGCAGCAACAACAACAGGCTGAAAAACAGGTGAGGAACAAAAACTAACATACTTGAGATCCATATTACGTCGTCCTTTGGATGAAGTATTGTTGCATTCAGTCTCGTAGTGAGACTGGGTGTTGAATACTCTCTTACCTAATCTGTCAGGGCCTAGTCATTAGAGTGTGGGTTCGAATCCTGTTTATATCACTTGTGTCCTTAAGCAAGACACTTCACCATAAAATTGCTTACTCCTAATAATCCAGGTGTATAATCTGAACCTGTGAGGGCTGAGATGATATTACATTGGATTAACCCCTTGGCGCTAATATAAGCAGCTTGAAATGTCTTGTGTTTTACTTTTTTCATGTTAGTGTAACAAACTTGGCCCATCATTAGCAAACCAAATTAAGATCAAATATCTTGAAACTAATTTGTCAGAAAAGCTGTAAACAAAACAACTTCTGATCACGTCAATTAAAGATCAAGTTAATACCCCAGCAGTTCTTTTCAGAACCACTACAACCCATTACAGATATTATTGCATTGTGTCAATGGGCCCAAACCTTGGTTTTAATAGATGGTCTTTAAATGTTAGCATCTATTTGCTGTGAGTCATCAGTGAGACAAAAAGAATATGTTTAGAAATTTTTAACAAGTTATCTTGTATTTTAATTAATTTGACAGGAGTCAAATATTGAGATGGCTACGTCCATCGAGGGAATAACAACGGACAACACAACAAAGGTGCGACGTATTCACTGATTGTGTAATACTTTTAGTCGTTAGTTCAGATTTAAAACATTTGCCTAGCTGCCTCAAGAATCATTGTGAAAAATAATAATGTAATATAGTAATAGTTTTTTAGGCTAATGATTCTTACTCGCAGCTGAGAAGCTGAATAAATAATTAAGGACACTGCTACAACGTGGTCGAGTCGCAGGCATTTAGAGGTGCCTTTGGCAGCAACTCTACTCATGGCCCTAGCCTAGACTAGGGCCACAGTGGTGAGAGGCAAGAGCTCTACGCACTAGCCACCCATCGTGTTAGACACCTTTTTGAGAATCTACTTACAGTACAAAAAATGTAATCTTCATATTTACTAAGTGATTGATGTTTCTTTGTTTTCTTTTTTACCCCTGATTATTAATTATTTTCATTCTTATCTTACCTTTGCAGTCCACCTCCTCCGGTTCCCCTAGGGGTTCTCCTGTGCCCCACCATGGGGGAGTGGCTAACCCAGTTGCCCCTACTCTCAACATGTCTCAGATGTCCAAACCTACTGCAGTGCTGCGAGTTCGACCAACTCCATCTACTGTAAATGGTAAAAAACAGAGAACTGTTTCCTTGTAGCTGAATGATCAAATTGTTGAAAAGTTAATGTTTATCTAAATGCAATCAAGCAATCAATATCCATATTCAAAACTGTAAATAAAACAATAATTAAATGTAGAATAGTTTTAAATGGGGTGAGAGGTTGGGGCGGTTTTGGAGATCGGGTGGGGGCGTGGTTAAGCTGGTGTGTTTTTAGCATTTCTGAGCTTAAGCTCCCACCCTTCTTTCTGCACAAACTAATTGAGCTCCCTTGTGTCGTTCTATGCAACCTGAGAACAGATTATTGTGAGTGCAACAAGGTTGTAACTTGATTAAGCAAGAAAGTCATATCTCGCCCGAAAATGCTTCATGTATGGTCTTATCTCAGCACCCATTGACATTTGTTTTCGATCGTAACTTTTGCCTAAAAAAACTCTGACTCTACCTCCAGGTGTGTCGGGTTCAGTGTCATCTATCTTTCGAGCCATTGATGAGGGTAACGTGATAGGTCTTGGCACCAAGCAGCACCTGATAACAGAGCAACACCTGGAGAAGAGAAGACAGGTGTTCAGGCAACAACATGAAGAGGAGCTGAGGTACCTGCAAGAAGAAGATAGCGTACCAAGGTACAGGTTGTCTGTTAACACTTTGTTATAAGAAATTTCCCTTTTATTTTATTTTTTGTAAGTTGAAGAAAACTTGTTTTGTTTATTCTCGATTTGAGCACCCAGGCCTGATGCTTTGTTTTTGAAAGGGCAAGGGCACCAAGGCATTTTCTACTTGCTAAAGGGCATCGCTACAAGGAAATTGTAAAAAAAAATTGGAACATTCACAGGGCACCAAGGCAATTACCAGGAGCAATGGAGGCAATGCCTCCATCAGCGTTGTAGCAAGGGCATTTTTAGTGGTGGGCAGCTGAATTGAAATTTGGCCAGAGATGGCGAGCAGCGTGTCACGTCGCGAATAAAGGGCATAAGCAATGCCTCTATGGGGGTTCAAGTGGCAGCACATTCAGAAGTTCCTGTTTCCAGGGCTAAATATTAACAATCAAATGACTAATTTTGCATTTCCTGCATCATTCAGGAATCACAATTTTAAAATATAATTTTAAAATATATTAATAGAAAATAATTATTGAAGAAAGGTGATGCATTTGTGAAATATTAAAGGGTCTCTTGTCATATTGTTGGCAATACAGGCAGAACATGCCGGAACCAGGAACACATGTTAACCAAGGCCGATTTACTTTCCACTTCACGTCAAAAGCTAAGGCGCATTATTGCTGTTTACTTGTATCCAGCGATGAAGTTGAAGGTGGAGTAACCGGCTCGATAGTCTCTGGTACAGTTTTAGTACTAACTGAAACTGTACTAGAGATTTTGCTATCATCCTCCAATCTTTTCCGTTTTCCAAAGAAGTCGTCAAGTTAACGTTGCGAAGCCATTCTTAAAATTTCCAGCGCGCTGTCAACACAAGTGAACCACGAACGAAACGAACGTGTTTACATGCCTACATCCGGGATATGCAAACTGGTACACTAGACTTAACACAGGTCGTCGTACTGTTGTGTGGCGATTCCATTCAACTATAAACTACACAGTTTGTGTGTACATGTAATGCGTGAAATCCCCGTGAGACCCATGAGTAGACTCTTAGTGTACTCTACGGTCCACCACGCGCGCTGGTCCACCACATGAACATGTACATGTACATACATAAAAGTGTACCAGCGCACTGTATGGACGCCTAGCCTTCGTTGTTAAAAACGTCGGGTACATTATTCACGAAGAAAACACAAGACATGCAAGAGACAAGTTACGTGTGAACACGTTCGTATTTTTATCGCTCGAATTTCCTGCTCAAAAGAATTACAATCTGCGTTTAAAATTACAAAACACGGAAAAACATGACATTTTAATCTAGTAATGTGATCAATATCTGCAGTACTTTTCATTTTGTATTAATTTCTGGGGAAATTTTGTGGTGGGTGGCAGTCTATTTTTCAGCTCTGAGTGCTGGGCGGAAATTGTCAGTGCTGGGCGGGCCCGCCCAGCGCCGCCCACCGTGGCTACAATGCTGGCCTCCATTAAGTATCAGGCCTAGGCACCTATATGAGAACAACTGAATTGTGCTATGATAGTTGTGCTTAATATACTAGATGCCAAGACAGCTCAGTCAGAATCTAGACTTTCCCCAATACAAACTTCCCACTGGATGTCATCAGTGTAATGTCAGTCATTTTTAAGGGCATTTATGGTAATTTCTTAAGCGCCCAACCTTGCGTTTTGTGTACTTACACATAATACACCATAACAGTGAGGCACACAAGAGCTTTAAAAATTCTATGAGTGATTGGACGGTGAACCACTTGGCTGCGTTGACAAAGCCCAAAGCCCAATCTGTAAAGATGGCGTCTATCAGGAGCCACCTATTGCTCGTCAATTACAAAAGCCCTCCAGTGGGAGGATATATCAAACTATGTTATAACTATAAACTGTATAAATATATGTCTGGAAGAAATTGTCTCCAAATGCCCTACAGCAGTTGAAAATTACAACTTGCTGATTTGCCTTCAGAATCTTGAAAAAAACCTCATCAACTCACATTTTGTGTATATTTTAGTTCATTATGAAGTATTCTTTGACTATCCATCCTATTGCAATCACCTTCCCAAAAAGTTTGATCTTTACAAGGCAGTTCGTTCATACTATGTCTGTATTTGTTGACAGCCCGCAGTCCCTCTGCAGTTTTCTTAACCCAAGCCACATGTTGGTCACAGGCCTGGAGTCAAGCAATGACAGGCCCAACAGTATAGCTGTGGCATGGACGGGGAGCACAAATATTTGCCATTACAACCTCCTCAAGCCTTCAAAAGGTAAGATAAATCTCTTCTTATTGACCCTGAATGTCACATCATAAATTGATGGTTGAAATTCATGTTTCAATTCATGTAAATAAATAAGTAACAGGCATTTACTAGGCGCTTTTAAACATTGTGTCAAAGCTCCGTACACTATTACCACTTTACTGTTTATTGGGCTATAAGCATTGCTGAAACCATCTCAACTCCTTTTGGAGAATGCAGCATCTGCAGCCAAATTGGCACACAGGTTGCTTATCATTCACATCAACAATCTCTACCCTCAAAGGTACCCATTTACTCCTGGGTGATGAGAAGCAATTGTAGTTGAGTGTCTTGCCGAAGACCACAAGTGAAATGACAAAATTTGAACCCACACTCTGACCCATCAGAACTTGAATTTGATGCTGTAGACCCCACAGTCGTGACAGAGAATACTTTTTGTTAATATTTGTTGTTCATGTCGCAATTCCTCTTGCATTTTTTGAAGTCATAATGTCAGGGAATGGAGTTTGTCCCGTTTAACAGCCAGTCATTTTCATTCCCTTGACAATTCCTTACAGGGAGGTTTTTATTCCGAGAATGCCACTTCCTGAATATTTACAGTTCATTTCTTGAAAATGTAATAGTTATTCAACTCCTTTGCCTTTCTAATTTGTAGTTTTGTATTTTTCCTTTTGTAAACCTTTCCACCTCTAACCTAACCCCTGGCTTGTCCAATAGATAGTTCCCACTTGACAATACACAGTGTAAAGTTGGCCATTTTTACGGGCAAATAATTTTTTTTTTTTTAAATTGCACAACTCTTAGTTAAGTTTGAATGCTTGACGCAGCTCAAAGCTAAAATCAAGTTGCCCGTAAAGGTGGTGCTTATGAGGAATTATCTATAGAATGAACATCATTATTTTAAAGCACTTGGTCATAGTTCACTTGTCTTAGCCTTTCAAAGTCCATCATCAAACAAACCTATTGAAAGGTTTATCACTGATGAGGAGTGTCAAACGACTCAAACATTATGGTGATGTTTGATGTCTCGCGAACTATTGAAACACTGCTGTCATGTTTTTAATTCATCCTTAACTCATTAAAAGCTCAAAGCTCAAAAAACAAAAAGCATCAGCTTTTAAAAGCAGTAAAATAAGTTGCAACTTTATCATTTTTGTGAAAACAAAAGGTTCTGATCGACGTTCAACCACCATAGGTAAGTAATTAGTCAAACCATCGTTGAATGCAACCTGTGGGTAGATATTTCTCTCTGATATTGTAAGCACTATCCTGTCTGTAGGTCATTGCATCACACCCTTGCGTATCTGCTTCATGCCCAAAGTTTTTGCTACTTCTGGTTCCAAAGCTGGCATAGGTTTGTGTGTAATGTCACCTAAAATCATCTGTTTTACTGTTCAAAGACATTTTTAATTCTGCGAAGACCTTAGTCTTTGAAGAACGTATTTAAAAGAAAAGCCTTATCGTTCAACTTTTCTTGCACAAATCAGCAAAAGAAAAATCAATGCAACTCCTACAGGTAGTCAGTGGAGCCAGTTTGTGTGAAGTGGGCGTGGCTTACAGTGGAATTACATCACACTTAGTTACAGAATACAGAACCCTTGCATTGATGGCACACACAGCCACTGTTTGCTCACTAGTCCGCCATTTTGGGAGTCAAATTACATGTCAAGGTAAAGTGAGCCTGAAGTAAGGCGTACTCGCCCACCAAAACACAGGAACAACTGACTTTCAGAATGATGCAACCAAGAATTATTGCGGTGTCAACATCAGGCAAATTGAGTCGAGTAAATTATGCACCAATGAAGAACTTCTGCACGCAAATTTAGTACAGTGCACCTTTCTTGCAATGTCTAGTTAACTTTTATTTCTTCCCAGCGAATCTGTAATTGTTTATTCAGAGAGTGAACAATCATATGCTATGGTTTAAGTGGTTTTGTAGATTTATTTATTTATTTACATGTATTTGTATACATTTTACCCTGACACCAATGTGTGTTTTATAAGCACCGTTTACTCAGGACCCAGCCAGGATTCAAACTGGGGTCCCACTCCACCAAAGACTGTCTCCCAACCGCAGGGCAATCTGCTTCCCGCACAAATGAGCTCATTCCTTAGTCATTTACCTCATTTCTATTCTTGGACTCAAAATCAAAACTTTCTGAGCTGTGCGGGGAAAAAAAGATCCACAGGCTACTTGAATGGGATTCGAACCCATGACTCTCACATTCTGGAGAAGATATCTCATCCTCTCAACCTTCGAGTGTACCCAGAGTTGACAAGAGGCCATTTCAAATTCGTTAATAAGCAGCGGGCTTAATTATTCTATAGATTCAAAACAGTCAAATGGTGATTAGTTTTTTTTTTTTTTTAACGCACAAACGTTTTCTGTTGCCAACCACAAGGTCCATTAGACCCCATTCAAAGTGAGGAGCAAGAAAAAGTACAAGACATAAGGAACAATAGAAATAAAAGGAACTCACACAAAATGTTCACAAATATCCATATATGTATAAAGTGAAACCTTCGAAGACTATCAAGAGTTATAAGCAGCCTAATGAATATTGTTGGGAAAAAAACCAAAGCCCTTCAGACCGTAATCTGTGTTTATTTTGTTTGTCCCTTTCCAAAAGTGACTCATTTTATAAGTCTTGGTCGTCTTTAAGCATGTTAAGACCAGTCAGATAACCTCCTGTCATTTTTGTCACCTTTTCCGCAATGTAGAATCAGCATTCTGAAAATTATAGGACAAGAACCGAAGCCCAGACCTTAATCTTGGTTTATTACGTCAGTCACTTCCCCAAACTGAAAACTGACTCATTTTTATAAGTCTAGGTCATTTACTTTTAAGACCATGCACTGACGAATAAAATCATTGAGCTTCCACAGCCAAGAATCTCCTGTCATTTTTATCATGATCTTTTTCCACCTGTTGTTGTAAGGGTTTTGAGGTGGGTGTTTTTCCTGACACCTGTCATTTCTTTGGTGGGCACCTTGTCACTGACGTCACTTTAAGAAATAGAACTAACAACACAAACCTGATTTTAATAGAAGAATAATGAGACGTTTGTCATTTTCCATCTTTTAAATTAGTTTAATCTTTGTTGTACCAAAATACAACCTCTTCACCAGCAACCACTTTACCAGCCCATTGTGCTATGAAGTTCAGTTTTATAACAAGAGCCATGAATGAGCCAGTTCTGTGGCAGTATGGCCCTCTCTGTGAAATCTATTTACATCCAACTCACCTTGAACTTGTGTGTTCAGCTTCAGCGCAAATCCCTGACTTCCAGATAAAAAGAGCAAAATCAGTGCCAGACGATTGTGGCCTAAGATTTGTTAAAGTCAAAGTCACTTTAGAACAATTCATGTAAACCCTTAAGTGACTTGATAATTTAAAACATTGAGTAAAAGCTAAACAAATTGAGTGATTGTAAATAATATGAAAAGAATTTCACTTGATCAGGAAACATGAAATATAACTGAAGATAACATTTCACACTCCCGCATGGTGTGACAGCTTAAAATTGAGTCCTATTAATGTACGGACATCACTGACAAGAAGTGTGAAGTATTTGCAGAATCTGAAGTGAATCAAGACAGTCTAGAAGCATACACAGAACTGGCGAGAACATTTTGTAGACATCTTTAGTTCCTTTTTCGTTATCGATACACTAAAGGGTCAAACCTCAACAAGTTGTTTTCTGTATAATTCTTGTGACTCTGATTATTGATTGTTCCCATTTGACTTTCACAGTGTAAAGTCAGCCATCTTTATGGGCAATGATAGTCATTTTTGAATTCTCAACCATGCAATATGCGTAAATACCGCGTGCAACACGCGAGGCATCTATCAAAATCCTTGCTTGATTGGTTGGTTGGTGAACCACTTGGTTGCATGGAAAAACGAGAATGCTTGATGACAAGCCCAATGCCAAAACCCAATTGCCTGTAAAGATGACGTCTATCGGGAACTATCTATTCAGATTGGACCTTTAACTCTTGAGTACCTGATCATGAACACGGCACTACATCCTGCCATGCACTGCAGTAGTCATATAATGATGTCATAGCCATGTTTAGTCACTCTCTATTCTTCACAATGTCTTCATTGAACCTATCATCCCCAGCTTTGTAATTAATCTGTTTGTAGAAGTGGCTGTAACTGCAAAGTGCTTTACACTTTTCTGAGTATAGGGCGGAATTGTTAGAATGTGACAACAGTAATTAACAGACAAAGTATGACATTTTGGGAATATTGAGATTCATTTTTAGTACTGAAGTAGGGCAGTTCCACGGTGTCGGACGTACATTTCAGACACTTTAACTGAGTGTATTATTACAGTGCTATAGATAAAAGGATTTTTTATTCTGGATAGAGGTATAAGGTAGTCACTAAAGTTATTTAATTAAGAAATTATCCAGCCACATCTTTTAATGTAGAAGCCACTCGCCCAAAACACCATGGTGTCGGACGTACTCAGAGAAACGCCTTTTTTTGTAAACCGTTATTTGTATTTCAAACTCTGTGATGTGTTTGAACTTTGATGCAACTTTTTCTTATTTTTTGATTCATTAGACCGCTGTCAATACACTTAATCATAAGACATTTGTTTTTTAAATTTCAAATTTAAGAAACGGCCTTTAATATATGGGTGTCGGACGTACATTTCACAGTGTCGGACGTACCTGTACGAAATTGCATTAAAAAGTAGGTAACAATCAGTTCAAAATTGTACTTTTAGGGGGTTGGTGGCCTAGCATTCATATAAACAGGTCAAGAATACTTAATAAGTTGGAAATGATCAAACACAAACTACATACTTTGTATGCTACAGTACATGTAGCAATTAAAGAAAATGTATTAAAATTAACGCAAGAATCTTGGACGTAAAAAGCCGTAAACTTTTACAATACTTGTGTTTCACAGTGAATTGTCCCCTATTTCCAGCAAGAATTGGAGGCTCAAGCTTTTGAAGAACATCTTTTCTGGCACAAAATATGTGATCTTCACATTTTGGCTATTTCCAGTGACTCGGACTTGCGCATGACAATGACATTCACTTTAACATCCACACTAAGTGTGTGACCAAAATATCGTACTGCTACCCAGCCACCAATATGCAACTCCATTTTTGTCCCTAAAGTTTATGTGACAAGTTCTGTCTGACTGAGTCAGAGAGTCATTGAAGTCAGCATCTTCCTCTTCCTCTAGAACTCTCACCTCTGAATACTGTGTTGAATCTGATGCAGGCCTATCACTTAAAGTGACTTACTAGAAGAAGAGCTTTCCCTTAGTTTTCACACTAGTAGTTTATGAGTGTTGGGTACTGGAAAAGTTTTGTTAGCAGTGGGTTTCCCAGCATTGTTTTATGCTGTTCAATTACAGTTTTTGGTATGAAGTGGATGCAAACATTTGGGTTTCTGTCTACAGCTACTTGGAAGAATGACATTGGTGTCACAGCCTGAGCCTTCCCACTTTGCACATACATTGTAACGCCAAACAAAGCCTTTGACAGTTCCCCCAAATCTGTCCACAACACCCTTTCCATGCTGCCATGGGAAGTTGTAAAGAAGGGCCGCACCCATCTGAGCTCTATATCAAATTGCTCTTCCCACATGCCAGTTGGAGAAAAGAATTATCTGTGCAAATGACTGAAACGAGGCAGAAAACTGTTTGGCTGTTTTCCAAGTAGAGTTGGGCTTAGCCCACCTTTTTAGAGCTACAACAGCCTAACAATGTAGGATAGTCACCATTACAGCCCACCCTTTATACATGTCTTAAACGCCAAGTTTTTAAAGTATGAGCAAGTCATATCACTTTGATTGCAAATATCGCCCTCTTATAAACATTGCATATTGCTCCTACATGTACATACATGTACATGTACATACATGTACATGTACATACATGTACTTCACCTTATTCCTAACATTTGTGGAATTACTATGATAACAATTAGTTTGTCCGGATATGTTTTTTGAAAAGGACGAATAAAAAACTCTTGTAAAATATGCATTCAAATAAGTGGCAACTGGGTGCTGCCATCTTGGTTAAGTCACAATGCCTGTTGATCTTGAGAAGTCTGGGCACCAGACTTTAAGTAAAATCAGAACTGCGCAAATCATATGCACAGGGTGACTATTTTGCACAAGGTGCATACGCAGGGGCATGCATGCTGCGTTCATGCACACACAACAAGAAAGTGGGCGACGTCAGCACGATGCGTATTTGTGATTTTTCTGTCATCCAAGCGGCAAGATATTCACGATACAAAGGTGGCATTGCCCAGTCGCCACGTATTTGAGCATACAATTTTTACTAGGGTACATACATGTACGTCACACTGTTATATAAAGGAATTAATCACTTGGTAAGCCCCATCATACAGTGTAGTAATTCCCCAAATGTAAGGAATAAGGTGAAATATGTACATGTAGGAGAAATAGGCCTATGTGATAAGAGGGCAATATTTGCAATCAAAGTGGTACGACTTGCTTGTACTTTGAAAACTTAGCGTTTTAGACATATACTATATAGAGAGTTGTCTGTAATGATGACTATGATAGACCAATGTTAGAAGAGAGCCATAACAGCACAAGGTGAGCTAGGTTTGACTATCAAGTGTGGCTGTCTCTTTGAGTGTTGTTTGAATACAGTGAAGCGATTAGCAATACTTTCCAAATATGTTTTGGAGGTGTCGGACGTTCAGGTGTCGGACGTACGAAAAAAATGTACGTCCGACACCAAGATTTTGTGCAGCTAAGAAGATTTTTTAAAGACATAATTCCATGTATGGATAGAGGGTATCAATTGTACTTTGCAAAGTAAATTTGACCATTTTCTGCCCAAGGTTGAAATAGGGAGATTAAAAAATCCACCATTTTGGTGTCGGACGTACATTGAAAAAGTAAGTTTCCTAATATAGTGAATATCATAATTTTTTGAAAGAAAAATTACAATTTTTTTCCATCATTGTGTAGTAACTATAGCACACTTCAAACAGTGACAAAACCAAAAGAAACTCTATTCATTCAGGATAAAAACTTTGATAAATTTTCCGAAACATTATTTTTGACCCAATTTCGCTATTTTTAAAGTATTTTTTCAGTTGAAAATAACAGTTAAGCTGCTGAATATTTTTAGTAAAAAATTATATTTCAATAAAATTAATAAAATAAGCTTTAAAATGATGTATCATTTGTCACATTTATGCCATTTTGAAATTTTGGCATTGAGGTTTACATTTCCGTGGAACTGCCCAGTAGTGAAAACTTCACGCCAACAATGTGCATGAGTTTGTTTGATGCATGACGCTCTGATGCACCAGAACAGTAGATTCCACTAACACCGCTGTCGGCCAGAGCGGATTGATGAGGTGCCAAGTGCCAATTGACCCGTAATCTCAGATGACGTCATTCTTCTTTTACCACTCGCCATGCTGGAGTACTTACATACGCACCTCACGCACACACGTTACTAGAACTCCATAACGTATAATACATGTATGACTAGAACTATATGAATGTGACAAATGGCACTATGCATGACATATCGTACATGCATGACATGTGGCGTAGTACTCCAGCATGCTATGTGGATATACATGTACAAATGTGACGTTGGTGAGAATGGTCTATACGCGAATTAGTGATAAGCTTGCCTGTGTTTATTATGTGACAAACCACCCACCCTAATGTAAGTGTGCAGGTTTGGTTCTAGTTGATTGATCGTTTCTGGCCAGCTGATGGACATGGACACTAACAAGAGTGGATGATGACTTAGTTTATCACATGATAGCATGATTGATATATCACTCACTTGACATGTGCCTATTTGTCACCTCAAGCTTCTCTTACAAACAGTGGTGCCAAGTTGAATTGGTTGCACTGTCCTTTATAAGCTGGGAGCTAATTTTACAGAGCTGCTTAACGGTCCCATACACAATTTTTTGCTATATTTTAGCAGAAAATTTGCTTAAGCGCAAGTGTATTTCACAGGTTAGCAAGGCAGCCAGCTCACGCGTTCGTCAGGGGTTTGCATTGTAATACGCCATTCATTTGCTCACAGTTAGCGCCGGATGGTTATGAAATGGAAAATCACACAGCAAAAGAAAAAAATCAAAGGTATTAAATTACATATCAACCTTGAAAATAACAAGTGAGGGACCTCTAGCAGCTCTTGAAGATTGTCCCCCCCCCCCATCGCCCAAAACGAGCTTATGAGAGGACAGCGTAGCTAAAGATCTGTTTCTCACGAGGTTGTTTCCTTTGAGATAATATTATCCAATTTGGGAGAGCAGGACCCGAATGAGGGTAAAAAGTGTGTCCCATTTAGGATAGCTCAGTACACTCATATACTTATGTGTGTTTCCTTTTCGATATATTTTCAATGCTTAATGTATCATTATTTTTGTAAGATTATTAATGCATCAAAGAAGATGACCTGCAGGTGGTTATTATAGAGTCCTTACATAGGCCCCCCCCCCTCGCTGTGGTCAAACAATGAAAATGCTGCTTATGTTTGTTAGCGCACAACTCTGAGCCAATAATACTAGGTCTTCCTTAGTGACCTCAGTGAGGGTGCTGTTTGAGCTTTTGATGTCATGTGTAACTTTCCTTTAGTTGATAGACTTAATCGCTTTTAAAATTAATATACAAAAACAACAAGTATAATGATTATTCGTGAGAGGACTCCAAACTGCACAATAAAAAAGGTTGTTGTCTTTTTGTTCTCCTGGTTAATTTCTTTCTTTTGTAGATTTGGAGCACAAGCCAGAGCTCGTGTGGCCTTTTGCCAGTGAGATCACCTGCCTAGCCAGCTCTCCTTGCACTTCACTTCTTGCTATTGGACATCGAGATGGGACCCTGACAATCTACGATCAACATGCTGGTATTAACAAATAGTATATACTGTAGTCTTATATAGCACACATATCCACCAATAAGGTACTCAAGGCGCTTGAACAAACAGAAACATTTCAAGACAGGTTTTTCAATTTTATGTATATTTTTTAACTATGAGACCAAATTATGTAGTCCCTTATAAGAGTTTACAAGGTTCTGCGGCACATACAGCAGCCACTGCCAGAAACCACAGGGCAAACCCTTCTCTTATCGATTAGTTTAACTGGGTTATTTTATGCTTGCACAACACAAAGGCTTAATGTCCCATCATCAGAAGGACAAAGTAATTATGGTCAAGTGTCGTGCTCATGGACGCAAGTGCCATGGCCAGGACTCGAACCCACACTCTGCTGATCAGAAACACCAGACCTTGATTCAGGTGCTCTTAACCTCTCAGCAAGGACACGCCACAAGAAGTTCTCTGTCTGCATTCACCCAAGACAATGTACATTTTCGCAGAACTACAAATCCCAAACTAGCTCAGGTTGTGAGGCAGTTCCCCCCGATCTGCTCTAATTTGTCTGTTAACAAAAATATATTAGCACCAGTTTCCTCTTGGTTGTCAAACAAATCTACCCTCAAATAATTTGCCTTTCCGCCAACCCTTTCAGGTGTGCCCCTGGCCGTGCAGAAGCTGTCACCAACAGGGGAACCATCTCACGTCTGTTTCCTCAACCCGAGTATCCTGCCCCCAGCTCAGCCCCCTAAGGGAACCTTCACCTCCCCTGATGCATACCTGTTAGCCCACTGCACCGATGGGAGCCTATCTATAGTGAGGTGCGGGTATGATGGGGCTGGGACAGTCAAAGTTATCGAGCCTGCTACGGAGAGTATCATAAACAGGGTGGTTACGGTTCAGCCTCTCACAGGAATTCCTCAAGTGGTAGGTTTCACTCATTTTTCCCCCACCTCCCTTTAAATGGATGTAACATTCCATTTCTAACCCAGTTTATTCAAACTGTTAATTCATTCTTTAAGAGGGGCTCCAAGGTCAAATGCAGTTTTGTGATGCACTCATTTTCCAATAAATAGTCCTTATGACAATGAGGGGAAAGAATTTACAAATTTCTAAATTTACAAATTTTGATCTTGCAAACTTGTTTGAAAACAGTGATAGGGGTCTTCACTATTTTCTCTTGACTCCGATGATCGATTGAGTTTAAACTTACACAGGTTTGTTAAAAAATTTTGTATTTGTTGGATTTCATAAAATGCGGATACTGCTTTTTTACAATGACCAGTAATGGATGTGTGCTTTATGTTTAACTTCTGCAACTTTGAAACACACTTTGAAAGTACACTTCCTGCTCTGAATGTTTTTGTTTGGACCAAGTGGTAGTGTAACTAATAAATTGAAAGTATTTTAACGTCAGCTTTTTTTTTACTTTTCGGTTTTGGGTTTTGTTGGGTTTTTTTCGAGGGGGGGGGGGGGGGGGTTGAGATACTTTTTAGTTAGAACATTTTACAGTAAATTGTATAAACCATTTGGTCTATATGTGATTCTAGTGTAATATTACGCACTGTATACTCAGAATTCTCAAGTCCTGTGAAAAAAAAATGTCACATGCTTATTACTTGGGTGTGATACAAACCCACGACCTTTGCCATTCTAGAGCAGATGTCTTACCACTAGACCACTGAGTTTGTCCGTAGCTAGCTGCTGTTTGAATCCTACATTTTAGCAGCTTGATCCGAGACGATTTAGATTTTAAATTTGCACTGGGGATAACACTCACCCCCCCCCCCTGCTTCTCCTGAGGTTATTTCCTTGCCTCTATTTTAAACCCAGAACATATGCAAGTATTTTGTGGCTGCCTGTAACACGTCTGTTTTATGCTCATTGAATTCAGAAGACAAGCAATTCCTCGGGCAAGCTTGTTCTTGTTACTCTACTCGTGTCAGTCTGAGTTAGTCATTGACACCTAAAATGTACTCCCAGTCTTAATCATATTAGGAGCTAAGATACCTTATGGTTGTTAGTGGCTTTGTTGTGAATGTCAGACTGAATCAATGGAAGGCCAAGGTAGCAGCGAGGGGCGGCTGTTGTCTTACAGGCAAGGGGGAAATTTGGACTTCCTCCCCCCCCCCCCCCCCCCCCCCCCCCCGATGAGAGTGGTCTGAGCCAATAAATGTGCTGCACTCATCGTAATGGCTGACTCATACACACACCTTTGTGAGAATCATATGACTACATGAGATTTCGTTAGTTTTCGTTTCTTTTTTCGTGTCCATGAAAGGTCCACCCTGGGTCATGAGAATTGTAAAAGCAAAGCCAATTTTCTTGCACCACACAATTGAAAGACAGCGTGTACAGATTGTTTTCATTACCAAATTGACTTTGCATTCACTTTTGTGTTAAGTGCGAACTAGGCTTTATTGGAATATTTTAATGGGAACCAAGGGCCAGGTGAAACAGCAGCCATGTCCTGAGTCTCTTGCCTGCACATACATGTAGTTCAGGACTCGAATTAGGGGAAGACTGCAGGGCTTGTAGCTCAAAACTGTTACTGGACCAGAAAATTTGTTACAAGACCGGAATCAAAGTGAGAAGAACGCTATCTACACAGTTTCGCATTTGAGCTGGTTTTGGAACAAGCATTCAGAGGGAAGAATTATCTAATTTTTCTTATAGGCAATACTTCATTACTCAATGGAATTAAAAGATATACGTATTTATCAGTTTAAATTAAAAACACAGTGAGGTGTTATTATTCAAAAATACAAGATCGCTGGACTTGTACAGTTGAAAGTTTACTGGCCCGATGCTAAAATCACTGGCCTCAGGCCTGCGGTCCAGTGTAAAATTCAAGCCCTGTAATTCCAGGCCTGTATTGAGTCATATCACAGGGGTGAGAAATTTCAAAATTTTATCTAAATTAAGACTTTTTAATGTCTGCGTGTTGCCTGGTGAATAAAAAAAGCTCTAAGTCTCTTAGATGTAAAAAAAAACCTGCTCTTTGATTTACTTCTGAGGGTACTGTTCCTAAAAGCTTTTTGAAATCGTTTACTTGACGTGGGGTTACCAAAAACTAGAAATGGTGGTAGCATTTCAATATACCTCCAAAGATATTGACCCTAAAGTTTCAGATTTGTTTGTCAGCCATCATGGCAATGACACTCCCCCTACGTGTATACCCTTTGAAATACACCTGTGTCAATGTTTTCTTTACAGTGTGTGACCTTAATATAGCATTATGCATTTATGTAGCGCCATCTAGAAAAACTATTCTGAGGTGTTTATAGATACATCTTAGTAAGCTTATTTCCTCATCCCTCCTTCCTAAATCTAGAATTGTTTAATCCCTCCCATGAAGTAACTGTATTATACTTAGATTCTGCCTTGTGATTGGTTTAGAGCTCGTCACATGATGCCGTATGTTTACTAGGAAGCCATGTGAGCCCGTCTTTGCACTATAACACTGTACACCCATACAAACCAATGAACTATACCCAGAGCACCCAATTTACTATACCCATAACAACCAACACACTATACCCATAGCAACCAATAACCATAGCAACAGGTGTACTACATGTAAACCCATTGCAACCAGTGTTCTATATCCCGCCATAGCAACGGCAGCTTCTTGGTACTGAGGCATCTGATTGGGGTGTTATAAAACAAATATTGACTGCTTTTATCTCATGCTATGGTTAAAACACGACTTCCTTGATTATCCTGAAAAGTTCTATATTAGTCGGGAAACTAGAACGTTGTGGGGATCAGCCTGTGAGTTGTAGTTTTAAACATAGTACAAGTAAAAGCAGTCAATATTTGTGTACTATGGAAGTCCAAATTCACACAATTCACGGGAGTGTTGTTGTGTATTTCATTCAAACCTTTTACGATATTTCAGAGAATTTCCAATCAGAGAAACAAAATTATTGTCCCTGTTTGTTTTTTTGACCTTCAGCATTGAGCCAGTATTACTCCCCTTTAGTTAGATCTAAGAATAATGTGCATGAGACATGTGAAATCCTGGCTGTAATCCAGTGTGTGGTTTGGTTTGTTTTTTTGACCTTTACTTTGTAGGTCATCGTGGTCCGTGGGGGCGGGGAAGTCACCCTGGTGGATGTCCGTAGGGGCCATGCGCTGTGCCTCGTTGCTCTTCGTGCAGCGGACTGCAAGTTGACAGCTGTTGTACCCCCTGTCTTGTCACCAGCTGCTAACGCTCAAATGCTTTATATCAAAGGTAAAACAAATAGTCAAAACTGTTATAACCTGGGATGTCAGTTTTGTTTTGTTTTAAGAATTGTCGGACTAATAGAGCATAAAGATGCATCAGGGAACATTTCTGCTAAAAAAGCTGTTGGTTTCTATTTTTTCTTTTTCTTTTTTACTCAAGGGGGGGGGGGTAAATTTCATGGGGATAAGAACTACTTTTAGTGTATGACCCACACCAGCGGTTTATTATACATCAAAGCTGCTACAGGACCTGATGCCGGTGTCTTCTATCATTTGAAAAACGTTTAAGGACTAAGGATTTTTCATAGGTTAGGAAACATGAGGGGGGATGTGGTTGGTTAAAGGCATGCAAAGTTTGGCTCACAGGAGTATTCTAGATTTAGATGAAGCATGATTCAGAGATACTATCTTTGAATTGAGTCTTTGATTTGAGTCAGATTTTCTACTTCAGTTTAAAAATCTGAGGAAAAATTAACAATTTCTTTAGTTTTAAAGCCTGGTTCATCATTTGGTTTTTGCCAACATACATGTAAATGCTGATTTATAGGCAAAACTGTAAAGAAAGATACAATAAAAGTCACCTGTGAAAGTTTCGACTGAATACCTGAATACAGGGTCTACTCACTGAGAAAAACAGCAAAAGAGAAACGATTTGTGCATGAATTGTTTCTCAGATTCAAATATTTTTATTGATTTCTAATCAACGGGGACGTTTCAGAGGAAATAATTTGCAGGGTGCTTACTACCATTATCATCTTAAAAACAAGTAAGCTTTCGGATAAAAATTACACATTTTTTTCCTGGGATTATTACCAAAGTTTGACCCTACCTTTACTATAAGAGTGAATTCTATACTTCTCTTCAACCCTTACTCTCTATTGGTGTGCACTGTGCCAAATCCATCAAAATGCCACAAAAAAAAACCCATAAAATTTACTTGTAAATCAACATCAAAATATTTGAATTCTGAAAGGGCTGGTATGCCTGGCCTCCATCCATGACCCAATTTCACAGAGCTGCTTATTCACAAACACTGACTAAGCACAAAACATTTTTGCTTACTAGAATAAGGTTACTAGTTAAAAAATTCCATGTCCTACATGTCCTATTTACCATTTTTGTCTGGTTTCTTGCTATTTTTTCAGTTAAAATTCGGTAAGCAAAATTGTTTGCTTAAGCAGTTCTATGAAACTAGTGCCCTGGTTAATTTGGGAGCACAGTGCCAAATCCATCAAATATGAGTAAAATCAAGACATAAACTACACAGGATTTGGGTCAATTACAGTTCAAGGAGAGGGGTAAAAAATGATATAAAGACTATAAAATTGACATTTTCTCCCTTGGGTCTACTGGCCGTATGCCAGTTTTAACTTCTGAGGACCAGTCAAAGTTATGTCTAAGTTGTCTGGCTGGCTTGACTGCTTCTAAATGCTATATGTAAACCATTGCCTGCACTGATTGTTGTAGTTTCAAACTCAGGTGCCATACAAACTGACAGTGTTGAAAGAAAACCGTAAAAAACGTGGACCAGTGAAAAGGGTGGTGGACTATTGAAATGACAAACTGACTGGCTCCTTACGGCCAGTCAATGAAAAAGTCAAGGGCAAACCCCGATCTAACCAACAGATTACATAACCCAAAGGAACAACGATTAATTATCTTTTCTGTTAAATCTATTTGTTTTCAAATGTGTTCAGAAATAGTAGGCATAATGAAAGCCAAAGTTTTATAATGTAACTTGTGTTTGTGTTTAGGCGTGAAGGACGTGATTGAATCCGATGGAACATCTGACACCTGCATGTTTGTTTTTCCGCTGCGCTCTTTCCCCGCCCTGGACCCCTTCATGAAGAACCGTACTGACCCTCAGCCTTTCACCGTCCACATCACAGCTCAGAAACGCTTTGACTCCTTGCTCTCAAACAGGTACACCAATGGATATAGTTCCCTATAAACACCGTCTTCATGAGCTACTTGGGTTTTGGCTTTGACCTGTGTCAAGCTCAAATTTTTCCCACCCAGCTAAATTTCTCCATGATCAATCATGCAAGGAGTTTGATAAAACTCCCGTTAGCCTGTTGCGGAATATATGCAAAAGGCATAGTGGTGCGTTCGAACAGTGATATCATTTCCTGTGAAGGCTGTGCCTTGACACTGTGTGACGACGTCAAGTAGGAACTTAGCTATACTGCATTTATTTGCAGATAAATCATTACCCAAGTTTATGAGAATGAGAGTTTGTTGCCAACGAAGCTTTAACCCTCATACTGTTTGACTATTTAATATCATCCATTGTGGTTTTGAATGATAGACTAAACTATGCCAGCCTGCAATATAATTTTATGTGGTGAATGCATCTACACAGTATACAGTCAATCCTCTGACCATTCAATGTCATCCACTGTGGTTTTGAAAGATCGACTAAACTATGCCAGCCTGCATGTAATATCATGTGGTTAATGCATCTACTGGCACGCAGGTACACAGTCAACAATCCCACTGTTATTACCATTCAATATCATCCATTATAATGGTTATGATTGGCAGACTAACCTATGCCGTGGCAGCCTGCATTATGATATCATACGTAAAGCAGTAGGTCATGTGTGTTGTGTACGTAATGCACATACAAGAACCCTGACACACTTATCGCTAAGAGAAGGGGTTTGCCCCGGTGTTTCTGGCAGTGGCTGCTGAGTGTGCCACAACACCTTGTAAACCCTTATAAGGTGCTACATAAACTGGTCTCATAATAAATAAAAGAGTTCAAACCTGATGTCTTAAAATGTTTCTGTTCGCTCAAGTGCTAAATAAGACTGAATAGTATTATAGTATTATAAGAGGGCCTATTGATGGAAATTGAAAATGAATTTCCATCCTAAAAATATCAATAAACTGGATGTGGATGAAGACACCATCAAAATGTCGTCCATCAAACTAAACACTACAGTTCTCGGGGAATGCAAACATGGTGTCAATTTGTGAATAGTTTGCATTTACAGACGTATATTCACTATTAGAAACGGTAAAGTATATGTGAGTCTGACTTTTTTTCATCTTTTGCTTCATCGACAGGTTGATCCGACAAAATGATCGTCAGCACCGCATGCAGAGACGCTGGCATAACCTCGCCCCGCAGGTCATACCCTGCCAGTAGGACGAACTCTGAACGAATACACACTACAAATTACCCTTGGTCTTGCAAGCTTTCATCGGTAACACACATGCACTATTTTGGTTAGTGCGTGCCATTAAGGTAGAGCAAGTTTTATTGTCGAGTGTTTGAGCTTTTACCAGGCTTTCTTAACAAAAAATAGTGTCACATTTACAAGAAACTTGAAAAGATGTAAACCTCTGAAGGCATTTTCGAGCACTAACACAGGTGTAACCCTTTAAAAGCCAGACGAACTGAAGTGGGGCCCCTAAGGGACCTGTTCTTTGTGTCACTAATCTATTAGTCAACCTAGTGACAGTGCTATCCGTTTGTGCTTCCTGGAAGATAAAAATGGAACCCTGCCTAGTGTCTGTACATCGTGGAGTAGCTTCGGTGGGCTTTGGTAGTCTGTCACTTGTGTATATTGAGGGGTGTGTGGGGGGGGGGGGGGGGCTGGGGGACCTGGAGTGTGTAATCCTAGTATCCCAATTGACCAACAAAACCATTTCCTCTCCTGTCAGGCTCCACCCAAATTCGGTTATTCCCCCTCACATGACCACAGCCCTAATTGCAATGGAGTGCAACATTTTGTATATGTTGTAAATACCGAATCTAAAAGTGTTTTTTTTTTTAACT
Source organism: Pisaster brevispinus (assembly GCA_023634235.1). Lineage (NCBI taxonomy): Eukaryota > Metazoa > Echinodermata > Asteroidea > Forcipulatida > Asteriidae > Pisaster > Pisaster brevispinus. The sequence goes on from JAMKCF010000011.1 coordinate 136,126, forward strand.
CCTACTATGATGTAAATTGCTTTGTTGTGAGACACAAAATCACGGTCACCTTTTCACAGCGAACTTCCTTTCATAATTAAAATGCAAATTATACAAAATATTTTATAATAATATAAAGTTGTGGGAATGTTTACAAACTGACTTCAGAGAACAAGTAAAACCACGAACTGTTAAATTTTAACTTTGTGTATCTGATGGTTAATAAAAAAAAAAACAGGCCAATATTTGGTATTTTCAGTCTTAAAATAACTGTTTACTTATTTGATTGATTTATTTATTTTTTGTTATTTTGTTAATGGAGTCTTTTTTTGTTTTTAACACTTGGTAGAATTAACGTGAACAATAATATTGTCGGCACATTTTCATTTTCTAAGAGATGTACCTGATTAAAAATATAATTCTCGTACCTTAAAGACATGGTATACTTTCGGTAATTGTTAAAGACCAGTATCCTCACTTAGTGTATCCCAACATATGCAAAACAAAACAAAAACCTGTGAAAATTTGGGCTCAATCGGTCATCGAAGTTGCAAGAAAATAGTGAGAAAAAACAACAAATTGCAAGAAAATAATGAGAAAAAACTAAAAACAAACTTGTTGCAAAGAATGATGTGCTTTCAGGTGACTAGAAAGGCTTTATGCCCGAAGCCTTTCTCAGATTCAAATTTTGAGGTGAAAATTTCCTCTTTCTCTAAACTACATTACTTCAAATGGAGTCGTTTCTTACAATGTTTTATACTTTCAACAGCTCTCCAATGCTCCTTAACACGTATGTGTTATGGTCATTAACTTGTAGAGGGACTTCCAAAGTATACCCTGCCTTTAACCTCATAAGAACCAATCTAATCGTTTGAAATTCAGAACACACAGACTTTGAAAAGAGTTTATGTACATCCTAACACAGTAAGTATAAAATGAACAGTGGAAGGGTGGGTGGCCTTTACTAAGGTACACAGGTATGGTTTCGTTTAAAATAATTTGAATCAAACCGAGCCTGAAAAGGGGAAACAGTGAGGCAAAATTGTCTTGTAATGAATTATTCAATAACCTTTTTTAATCTAATTATGACTATCGAGGCGAAGCGCACAACTTGGAACATGACTGTATGAGATGGTGGTGGGGGTGATTCAAGCGTTCCCCGCGCCAAAACGTATCATCCAAGCTTCGGGGCACGTAGCCAAGAATAGAGACACGGTAGATATTAAATGGTTAGATCCCAGTGTCCTTAATGCAGATCGTCCGGTCTACAAGATTCGAACATTAGTATCTTGCTTACAATTTGATGTCTTCATCACAGCCCGTCTTCACGGTGGATCGTTAGACGCAGTCAGCGATTGGCAAATGTACAAATTGATTAATGTTAGCAAAATTGATGTTCGTGTAAGTCATGCTTTATATCTGCTGCGCGCCTAACTAAAGTTTTCGCTACTGTGTGCACCAAAATTGGCATACGTCTGTGTGCTATTTCATCCAAAATCAACCATATCACCGTTCAAATGCATTTTTGACAGTCAGAAACTTGTAATTCTGAAAGAACTTGTAAAAGCCAATTCCAATTATCAGGCGTTCCTTGCATAGGTCGTCAATGAAAAACGAGCTCAATGCAAATCCAATGGCTTCTGGTAATCAGTGGAGCCAGTTTGTGTGAAGTGGGCGTGGCTTATTACAGTGAAATTTATGGGGCGCCGTTTGTCAATTAATTGTTTAGCGTTTTTTGGACATGTTTTTACCATGGTTTGTAACAATTAGATGTAAACCATAGAAATTGCTGCCATTTTTTTGTGGTTTACATATCATGAATAAACAATCAAAGCTTAGATATTATGGTTTATAAACCATGAAAATTGAATTCATCATAAAACATGGTTTATAAACCATGATTTGTAAACCATGAAAATTTAAGCACCTTCAAAACATGGTTTATAAACCATGACAATTTAAGCACCTTCAAAACATGGTTTATAAACCATGAACATTCTAGCATCATGGTTTACAAACCATGGTTTATAAACCATGAAAATTTAAGCACCTTCAAAACATGGTTTGTAAACCATGAAAATTTAAGCACCTTCAAAACATGGTTTATAAACCATGAAAATTCTAGCATCATAAAACATGGTTTACAAATCATGGTTTATAAACCATGAAAAGTGAAGCATCATATAACATGGTTTATAAACCATGACAATTATAACACCATAAAACGTGGTATATAAATCATGGTTTATAAACCATTAAAAGTGAAGCTTCTTAAAACATGGTTTATAAACCATGTTTTGAAGGTGCTTAAAATGTCATGGTTTATAAACCATGTTTTGAAGGTGCTTAAAATTTCATGGTTTATAAACCATGTTTTGAAGGTGCTTAAATTTTCATGGTTTACAAATCATGGTTAATAAACCATGTTTTATGATGAATTCAATGTTCATGGTTTATAAACCATAATTTCTAAGCTTTGATTGTATATTCATGGTATGTAAACCACCAAAAAAATGGCAGCAATTTCTATGGTTTACATCTAATTGTTACAAACCATGGTAAAAACATGTCCAAAAAACGCTAAACAATTAATTGACAAACGGCGCCCCATAGAAATTATGTCACACTTACGAACAGGATGCTTTCGACGACCCATCATTATTGTTTTTAAAACATTACAAACAAAACAGTGAAAGGGTTCGTCATGTCGGGATGGGATGTTGTGTTTTAAGTATTTATGTGTAAGTCGGCTAGACTAATTAATTTAACGCACCTTAAAGGGTGGAATTTTATTAGATTCGATTTGAGTTAAGAATAAGAAATATTACCCACCGATAATTGGTTTGATATCAATTGTTCTTTATCATGCGACCTTTTGATTATTCATACATTTAAAATTAGGCTGTACTGTTCCCCACATTAAAAACGTAGTTGCATAATCCGTATGAGGTGGAAAATGGGGGCTTACACATTTTTTATTTATTTATCTATTTATTTATTTGTTTATTTGTTTGCTTGCTTGCTTGCTTGCTTGCTTGCTTGCTTGCTTGCTTGCTTGCTTGCTTGCTTGCTTGCTTGCTTGCTTGCTTGCTTGCTTGCTTGCTTGCTTGCTTGCTTGCTTGCTTGCTTGCTTGCTTGCTTGCTTGCTTGCTTGCTTGCTTGCTTGCTTGCTCGCTCGCTCGCTCGCTCGCTCGCTCGCTCGCTCGCTCGCTCGTTTGTTTGTTTGTTTGTTTGTTTGTTTGTTTATTTATTTATTTATTTTGTTTTTTGTGTTTTGTTTTTTTTGGGGGGGGGATTTTTAACTTTCCAAATCTCCAGCTCTGATGTACGCCTGTGCATAATGGTTGTTAAGAAATCATACACTCTTATAAATTGATATGAACGAAGTTAACACACTTTTAATACCAACAGGATCATTTTACACCAGGCAGCATAATAACAACGAGAGTTTGACTGGTTTCATACCGGTAAATTAAGTTGTACAAATAAAATATATTTACAATTTTCAGCTATGCATATTTATACAAAATAAGTTTTCACCACAGAAATAAAACAGAGAATACCGAGCTCAATTGTCAGCAGGGCTCGATTTCAGAAAGAGTTAAGATTGCTTTGAGTGCAAATCAAGTTTAATTGCTAAACAAAACGTGAAACTACTTTGGTAAGTATTGACAACTCACGCTAATGAATCTCACTGCTTTGTGAAATCGAATTCTGCGGGCGCCGAGAGCATAATTTTGTAGTAAAAGAGCAGCACCGTGAAATTAGCATTTCCCATGCATGAAATATGCTCAATACAATTCATGCGTAAAGACATAAGTGGTTCTCAAACGATAGAGAGTTGTCCACTTTGGTAGAAGCACAGACACGCATATGCGTCACGCCACCATCAGCCCCATGCAAAAAGGCGCGATGTTTCCTCATTTTGCCCATCAGTAGATCAGAGTTAGTGCGCAGGCGCGGTGTTTAATTCGCATATTTCATGGGGGAAAGGGTCCTTTGGGCCCAGAGCATCCAATGGGAAAGCTGAAATACGCCATGGAGACCTAACTACGCAAACAGATACGCCTAGATGATAAGAGCTATGTATTACACACTCACAGCATTCCCCGGGTTCCGTTTCTATGGTTTGTACACAATGGTGTGCTTCTTTAAATAATGTAACACTTTGTGGTAATTAAATTGATTGAACGAATTTATACATTTATCTCTAATAACTCAATCAAATCGAGTTCATGCTTAACGACCAGCGTAAAGTGTTCAATTAAGACTAATAATACAAAAACAAACGGAAAAAACTTCGACCTCACTCTGGACTATATAAATACATCGCCCATTCTGAATAATAGTTCAAAACTACAACGGTTTCAACTTTCTCAGGTCCACTTTAAACTTCAGCGGGTACCCCAATGTGCACCTGTCTCCATATTATTATATAACCACTCTGAGTTGCCAATACAATGACAAAACTGCCTCACCCAGGTTCCAATTCATTTCAGAAAAAAGGCTAAATCATAACCACATATAACTTCCAAAAAAGGTCAATTCGATCAAAACACGTCTAGCTTTTTGTTTTAGATTTAAGTTCGGAAGACTAAAACATGACTATAATTAGTTAACCACTTAATTATAAGGACTGATTTCTTAGTATACTTTTTTATAATTATAATTATAATCTTCTTCTTCTTTTTTTCGTTTTCTTTTTCAAACATGACGCCCTCTGTTGTTTATGGAATATCGGGAGTTGTACCCCGGCACTGGTAAACTTTGTAGGTACTGACCGTCATCGGTTGTCAACGATGAGTGCGGTCTTGTGCTGTCCCTGTTAAAACTAGCCTGTTCTGACACTACGTCTTCATATTCCACTGAGTTATCATACTCCCCGGATGAAATCTCGTAATATCTCGCGTTCTGTCGCGAATCGTTCAGCGTATCCGAGTGCAAACCTTCGTACATGTACCTGGCTGACGTCATACTCTCAGGTCGTAACCCAAGGTAACTGAGACTATCGTCGGGTTCAAAAGGCGGGATGTCATACTCTCGATTGAGGTCACTGAAGGTAATTCTCTTGGGGTCCCTCACTTCACAGCTGGTTGTAGATCGGAAGCTACTGAAGGTGTTCCGGTTAGTTGAGAGTGAGTTGGGTTCCAGGTCTTCGGAGTCGCTGCTTCCGCTGATGGTGATCAGGGAGTCCTTGGTACCCGGCTTTACACGCGTCATCAGTTTGACCATTGCGACGATGACGATGCTGATGACAACCCCTGCCATTGCTGCTCCAACTACTGTCACCGTGCTGATCGGAGGGGTTCCTGTCAAGCTGTCTCGGTCTTGACCTCCATCGTTTGTTTGTTTCAAGAGGTCGTCTCCATCCTCTTCTCTTGAGTCATCATCTGGTTCGTTTCGGTCGGGTCTGTCTTGGTCTGGCCTGTCACGGTCCGGTCTATCGTGGTCCGGACGACCCGGTCTACCAGGGCGGTGCGGCCGGTTCGGTCTAGTCGGTCTATCCGGCCGGTCAGGCTCATGAGCTTCATCTGTTGGATCAGGCCGACCTGGTCGATCTGGCGAGTCTGGGTCCACCGGAAATGCTGGTTTATTGGTTGCTGGATCTGGTAGCGACGTCTGCGGTGGTAGCACTGTTGTCGATGCTGCCACGGTGACAACAGGGTACCTGGTCGTCGCCCCATGTCTGGAGAGCACTCTCAGAATGGAAGAGGCATTTGCTACCTGCCCCGTGTTACTAGTTGCAAGGCACGTAACCATTGTGTCGTCTATGACAGATGAAACGTCAAAAGCGGTCAGGAGTTGGTTTTCACCACCGATCACAAATCGCTCAAATAAAGGAGACATCACCAGTGGTATTCCGTTAATGTACCAGGAGTACATGACCTTGAATGCCCCCCGCGCGTTGCATCCGAACGTCTGCGTTTCCCCTGCGTGTATTACCGGATCCTGCGGCCGGATGTCTACGGTGATAGATGCTTGCAGTGGGACTACCGTGCAGGACCTCTCCACCGCCAGGGCAGAACCGGTTTCACGGCATTCAAAAACAACACCATAGTCGTTAGGTTCCAGGGTGTGCCTGTAAACATTAGTGACTGTCGTGGGAGCTCCGACTGGATTCGGACCCCGGTGCCAATCGAGTCTTGTTTTTGGTTTGCCTCCTTGGGTCCGGCATGTTAAAATTACCGTCTGCCCTGGGATGAGGCCGGACGGTGGCTGCATTTCGCACCGCGGGAATCCAGCATCGGGTGGTACGACGACGGTCAGCATGGCCGACTTCCGTACGATGGTTGAAAACCCGATGAATGCACGGCACTCGTACCGCCCCGTGTCCGATTCGCGAACATTGGTTATCCTCATATTAAACTCTCCTATGTGCTGCCGACCGATGATGGCGACCCGGTTCTGTAAATTGCTGTTGAACAGAATACCGAAGCCGGGACTAGTCCGGGAGTTAAGGTGACTCCAGAGTACGAGCCCACCAACGTCCTTCCGTAATGCGCACCGTAGCACGGCCGTGGCTCCTCGCACTACCACGGTGTCTTGTGGACTCACCAGGAACGGGTCCGCCGTCAGCTGTGCCGTGCCCGGATGGCAAGCACACGTCAGTAGAAGAAGCGACACACCGAAGCAAATCAAAGTTCTCCTCGTCCTTAGTTTGCTGTATAACTCCATAATAGATCCAGTCAATTACCAGACGGCAAAAAGCATCTACCACCGTTTGTGGTGAAAACTCACCTTGTACATTTTTCTTGAATTCAAGCAACAACTTCATGCGAGAGGCCAACCAAAATAATAAGAGCGAAAGAAAATTGCTTTCACTCGAGCAGTTCTGGGGTCTGATGAACTGCTTGCTTCCTGCGTGGGGTCAATCAAGTCCCTCCCGTGGCCTACCGTCATGTAGTCCTCCAAACACTGACTCTGACTCACCTTCCGTCCATACTCCCCCTTCCCCCACACTCGTTGCCACAGTAACGTTTAGACGGCTGTTGCATGTGGGATATGACTCAACTTCGTTAATTAATGCACAGTTTTAAACATTAAATAATACCAACTGACAAGTTTACACATGGAAAGAATTGAAAGGCCTTGCTTAATAATGAGCGCCCACCAATCACTCGACCTAATACAGGTAACTTTTTTTCCTACGGAAATTTGAGGGTGATTTAAAAGAAAATATAAATAAAAAGAACATCAAGTGAACCTTCTCATTCAAATTATGATATGTATAAGCCTGCATTGTCCAATCACATGCTGAAACGCTTATGGGTGGTTTCGGGTACTAACAGAACGTTACAACCATTGGAAAAACTCAAACGTGACGGTAGAAAAGTGGTCCACACTTTATTTTATTTCCTGTCACTCGTGAAATCTCTACTTTTCAACTATTAATTAAGTATACCGACACCCCATTGCACATGATTGCCGCATTTACGCGTCACCCTCCTACTAAAAGCTTTTGAAACTCTTAAGAAAAAGTTAAACAACTAATTGCTAAAAACATTGACGAACATAAATACAAAATATACAATTTTTTAAAGCGTAACTTTTATTACAAGAGAGACTGAAGACAATGGTTTTACGGATGACGTCACGGAAAGCGATTACGCAAGTTTTACTGCTCCCCGTCAGCAAGGCAATTCAATAAGAGTCGGGGAGTTTCTCAAACTTCTTGAACATTGTTATTAATAGTGCTTGTTACATGGGAATCAAACGAGACGATACCTTATTTGCAAGTCTCAAAATGACGTCATTTCCTTGGCGTAGGCTATGCAGCACTCTGGGAACGAGTGGGGGTATTAAAATACTCACTTGCCCCGGTCGTCCGAAAATGCACTTACTGCAAAAAACTGGGGTGTAAAAATTCAAACCATGGGTGTCGTCACATGTAGATAGATACCGGGAAAAGAACACTTAAAATAACACTTATCTCTGCCAACATAATTACATTGGTGTTATTTTAACACCCTTTGGTGTTAATTTTGTTTTGTTTTTCTTGAGTGTCAATAGCCTGTGTGGTAGCACCTACGGTGTCAATTTTAAAACGCCAGTTTTGCAGTGTGACAGGTGGAGGGGGCAATTAAGTTTCCCTAGCTGCAACATTGTTTTTATTTTACAGGTGCGGTGACGTCTTGTCTGTAACGTCTATCGATTCAAATCGCCGTAATCAAAAGTATGAAACGAAAAGTTACCGGAAAAGGGGCGTAAGCAATTTTTAATGTGCAATCTAAATTGTTCAAAAAAACTGAGCGTTTCAGTTTGATCGGTTTTCTGCCATTCATTAGTCATCATGGGAAGGTTAATATCTGAATGCGAAAGGTTAAACATCTCTGTGGGGTAATTATAGCAACAAAAATGTAACAGTAATGCCACATGTGTTTTGTCCTTGCTCTATGGTTTTGTCGGGAGCCATTTTGTTGCTTACGGCCGTCTGTTACTGGGAAAAGGTACTTTGTGTGCCTGGAAGAAGGGCGTAGTGCCTTACGCCCTTCTTCCGGGCACACATGGGTCTCTACATTTTTGTACGGGGATGTTTAGGTTCATTCCAGACTTTCGATAATGTTTAATAAAAACGGCCTTGAATTTGATCTCTTAACTGACAAAATATTCATCTTTGAAACGTAAAGATCCATTAGCTTTTGAAATTCTATTACGTCATTTTTGCAAATTTTGCTCTGAAACAGTTGGTTATGAAACAAGACATCCCGGTACAAAAATGTAGAGACTCATTTTTACTCAGAGATGATTTCATCAGATGCTTTGGATGTTGACATATTTTGTACTGGAAGGGTATCGAATACAATGGGTCACACCGTTTTAACGTGAGGTTCTAGACTAGTAATTTTTCCCCACTAACCCATGAGGACTTTATCTATTGGAAAATGGGTACATCACA
>JAMKCF010000011.1:150000-387500 GCA_023634235.1 Pisaster brevispinus
GCCCTTGTATCCAATTTGCAAAAGAACGTATACTAGAGTCTTTGATGGGCTGAACAGTTCTTTGACTGAAATAATTAAACTTTACAGAACAGTTAGGGGTCCATAATATACAATTGTGGTCACTCTTTCCCAGGGGGATAAAATTAAAGGCTTATTGTACTGGCTAGCAAAATTGGTAATGATTAAATCTAACACAGCTAAATCCCTGGTTGGCTTAGATACAACTTGTTTCAGATTGTTACCATTACAAATAGGAAATGTATCAAATTGGTTAAAATCACCTAAAATGGTTAAGCCAATATTTGGTTTACGAGTTAATAAATGATCCATTGTATACAAGATGTGTTGGTACAACAATTCAATATGAGGTGAGTCAGGGGCAATATAAACTTCAAAAATGGCAATTGCGGGGACGCTCCTTGGAAGTTTTGGGTGATGTACTAATAACCATTGACCCTCAAGTTCTGGTGGGACTAAAATGTCTTCGATGGGAGATGCTTGAAGGTGATCTTTAACATAAACAAGTACTCCGCCACCAGTTCTTGTTTGTCTACATGCACTAAAGGCAACGTAACCCTCCAATGAATACTGCTCGGGTGCTGTGGTTGGACTAATCCAAGATTCAGTTATTACTGCAATGTCAATCTGGTTGGTATTAAGCACAATCTCGACCTCGTCCAATTTGTTTAACACTGAACGAGCGTTCGTAAGTAAGAGGCGGGGCAAGATGGATTGTACCCCCATTTGATTCCTTTGCTCCCTCCTTGAAACCAGGTCTTGCAGCTGCATCCGCAACACAGGCACATGTGAATGTTGGGTTTCATTTTGATTTCTCCCTCCTGTTATAATTACTTGGATCGAAGATTCATTTACCGGGCCGCTAGGATGAAAAGTCAAGTTAGCAGGGTAAGCAGCTAGAGCTTTTTGTTTCCTTTGTTGAGTCCGTTTACCAGCTCGCCTTCCTCTTGGTCTTAATTTGATTAATCCATTGCGTTTCAACTCAGCTAGCTGTTGAAGGTTCAATCGGCAGGAAAGTGATCGTAGGGTCAAAAGTTGATTCACTGAATACTTAATTTTACATGATGTGGAAATCTTCTGAGAAATACTGTTCTTATTCGGAGTTTCACTCAAAATGGTGTCATGCCCCGGGCCAGGATTACTTTCAACATCCTTGAAGACTGTGATGTCAACCGGCGGATCATTGCTCGGTACAAATATAGATATTGCACCATGTTTGGTCCATTTCAATAATGCAAAGTTGGGTGATGCTATCTTTCGATTACGTCGATACGAGTAAGGACTCACCCGTAGTAATACAGCTGGTTCTGGTGTAGTCTTATCAAACAATGCAGACAACGGTTTAGAGTCCAAGATATTCTTTGGGGTTCCAATCCAAGGTACAGGTCGAAGATCCACAAGAAGTAAGACAAACATCATGTAAGTCGCCGATACATATAGGGGCTTGGCAGCCATGTTGCTTATGTAGTAAAAAGAGAAGTGATAATTATAACCCCAAAATGTTTTTATGTGAAATCTCTTTAATTACAAAGCTCATAAAACGGCCAATTCACAAATTAAGAACTATTCTCTCGAAAAAGTGTCAAATGTCGAGAAAGTAGCAATTCACAACCGTCAATCAAGCACTACTTATTTCGATTGCCGCACTAGCAAAATAGTGCATCTATGTTCACACAGGTTGGTTACATGTTGCGAACAACAGGAAATTTGAAGATGAGTATTCACTCTACTTAAACACCAACATATTGGTAATTGATGTAAAAACAAGGCCTTTTCGTTGATTTTCCATTGTATTTACCTTCTAAATTATGGCCTCTATTGGTCCTGTCAAACCGAGAACGATCTCAATGATGTCATACCACATCACCAGTTTGTCAAACCAACAAAGTTGAATGGCCCGATTTTCAACAACAAAATGATTGTTTGTTAGGGTTGTTTGTTTTTTAAATATTGTGTCTCGGAATGAATTTTGACAGATGATGCTGTTTCACTGTTTAAATACTTTGTACTTAATCTATACATATTTTATTTATTTATTTATCGTATTTTTTCCGCACTGCTGCAAGAAGGCGGGGTGGTCTCGGATCATCTACTCGCTCGCTATCTATAATTACCTGCGACGAAAGTTATTTATTGATAGTGCTAATGCAGGTAATTCCAGCGGTGAATTGTCAACCTTCGTTTGACATCGCATCCTTTTACAATGATCTCGTCATTGACCAAGGTCAGTTTGACTTATTAAACTGTCTTTGAAAGTACTCACTTATAGAAGGCTCTTAATGCCTCGGAGTCAATTGGCGATTGCTCTAACCAATTATAGCATTAATTGTACATGTCGTTAAGACGAATACTGAACGTACATCGAAGTCTACGAAACTGCAATAAAGTTTATGTAGACCAATAAAGTCATCTTGAGGTATTTGTTGGTAAAAGTCTCGTTTTGTTGAAAAATGCCTTTGTGAAATTTCAGCCTCTGGCTCATGGACTAATGTAGAGACCATTGTTTACAAGCTTTGCTTCTTTAATGGATCCCTCCGCAGTATCATATTTACTTTATTTTGGCATCTCTAGAGTTTCATTTACATGTAACTTTTTGTGGTTTACTTTAATTTTTGTTCTAATGCTGTGAAATAAGCAACCCTTATAGCCTGAAACCTGTGACGTCACATGTTTTCAAAAGAGCCACAAATCAATGGACACAGCTCAATGAAAGAAAAGTCCAATCTTATATTTTATAGAGATTACACAGTCTGATTTTGATCAACTTTTGATGTGAAGAAAGGGAGCACATCTCAAAACTTGTTCAGCTGTTACTTTTTATAAAACTTGAATTAATGGGGAAATTATGACAGAAATGGAAAATGTCCCATATGGACAGTGAAGTATCTTGCATGCCAGAAAATTCCCAAGAATGTACCAGGTCACTCTTTTTGTAAACAAAGGGATGTTTTACATGTTTTACTGCAGCAACGATGGTGTTTTATTTGTACATCACAGTAGGGCACAAATAGAGCTACTACAGGCTACAAAAACTATGATTTTTAATTATATGCCAGCCTGCAGATTTACTAGGTAAAGTTAACCTATGTTGTATAACTATACATGTGCAATACACTAATCTTCCAGGGCTATGGTGAATGCATCTGCACACAGCCAACACACGTACGTGTACATAGTTTGTTCTCTAGTGTCTGCCCAGTACTATTATAGCAGTAGTAGAAGTGCATGCCATTGTGTAGTCAAGTTGAATGCAGGTGGTTGAATGGTGGTGGTTGGTCTCGCTGGAAAACGTAACCACGGGGGACCATAAACTACTGATAATAATTCTTTCAAATGGAGAGTCTTTATAGAAACAGACAGAATTACGCACATTGGCTCATACGTTTTAATCAGCACACCGGACTGTACAGGAGACTTGGCGAAAATGATAACAGCTCGGCGGATTTCAACAAACGGATTTTTAAAAATATCTTCTGCAAAGTTCTTTTGAACAGACAGCTAAAACAGACACCCATATTTTGACTTTATAACAGAAAGTAATTTATTATTTACACACATTATACAACGTACCTGTAGATTACCCCCTTTTCCCCGCATTGTTGGCTACTTGATATCAAGAAATTCAGCAAATCTTACCTTCACTGTTTCTGAACAGCTAACTGCAGCTCCATGCTGCAAAACTCTAGGTTTCAACGTCCACAGTCTGGTCGGCCCCGCTAGGTTATAAAATAATACATCCCGTTTCCATCGATTTCGAGGCCGTTTATGCTGGTTAAATTCATCAAACACGCATTTCTGTTCACCTCCCCTGGACCCGAAACGTAATTACTCGAGTCTACATTATCCAAAACGGCCAACCTGCTCAAGTATTAAATGGAAACTTTCACAACTTTAGTGGAGTTTCCGACACTGCTCCGAGATGTTCATGCAGACCGCCATTTTCTTTTATGACCACGTGTGTGACGACGGTCAGCTACGGTGTCCGCTATTGGTCAATTTATTTTGTCACTTTCTAACGAGCAGTTGAAGGATAGAAATAAAAATGAACTTGCTTCAAACCTCAAATGAAAGAGAATATGTGTGTGTCAGAATGAATGCTTGTAAGTAACGTGGACATTTTTAGTTGTTGATTGTTGCAACGCACTTTTCTGATCGAACAAAATTGGCTGAGGGTGATCTTCAAATTTTCATTTTAATTTGCGAGAAAGAATCCTAAAGTGCAAGGTACAACAGAAAACACAGTTTCTTTTCGTATAACGCAGTTGTTGTTTTTCTTTGACCAAAAGAAAAAACTTCCTGAGCTCTTAAGCTTTGGAGAAAATGGTTTAACCATTAAAGTAAACAGCTAAAATGTATTCGCCACCAAGAACATAAGGGCTGGATAGCTCAGAAGGAAGAGTGGCGGCTCGTTCGGGTTCGAGTCCCGCTACAGCCAAATTTTCTTTGTTTAACCCCAAAATGGAGCAACTTCTTTAATGGGGGCACCATTACGCCACAGCAAGACAAAACACCTATGCCAATGGGTGCCTGACCTGTAGTTGCTTTTTGAGCGGGTTCTTTTGCAAAACGACTTTTCGTCTTCCTCTACAAAATGCTCTCGGTACTTTTGGATTCCTTGAAACAAAAATGATTGACCTCAAAATACCCTTTATGAGTCACACTGGTCGCATTGACTCTAAGGGTTTGAACAGCGTTCACGTTGGGGGTTCAGACGATACCAAGACCTATTGCACGCACATCACACACGGTGAATATTTTATTTATTTATTTATTTATTTATTTATTTATTAGAAAATATATCAGGCAATACAGTAAAAACATCAAAATACAAAGAAACAATGGGTTAAGAAACAAAAAATTACACACACACAGGCGCACCACTGAAACAGAGTTGCAGGCCTGAGGGATTGCTTAAAAAGCTAAGAGCTTATTTAGAGGCTTTCCCATCACTGCGCCCGCTCAATGGCGAAAAAACAAACCAAAAACAAGACAGAAAGGAACAAACAAATGTGGCGATGCAACACGCAAAGGGCAAGACAAAGCAAAACTGGACTAACAGTAAACAGGAACAGTTAAACAACAGTACTGGCAAATGGAATGATAAAAAACAGACATTAGGTACTACAGCTGTAAACAGTTAAAAAATGGTAGGTAAAAAAATATATATAAATATATAAAATAACAATAAAAATCACAGCACTTCAATCATTCTGTCTAATGCAGTTCTAAGTTGGGCTTTAAAACTGTCAAAATTAAAAAGAAATTCATTTCTGACAGTTTCAGCGAGAGAGCTCCACATACGAGGAAATCTATGAAATAAAGAATGCTTAAAGGCATCAGTTCTAGCAAATGGGTGATTAAATATGGCACGCTCCATGGAATCAACATGTATAACACACAGGAAATAGCGCAAACAAAGTTGTTGAGATGATGACGTCAGGTGAATATGGTCATTAAGCTGCCAAGTAGTTATTATAATTTTGTTATGTCATCTCCTTTGTTGTGTACCAGGTACCAAACTGGTCGTATCAGAGCAAGTCTGCATCATTGGTACTGTGTCCAACAATGGCGTAGGGTCATCTCGCTGGGTCTTACCCTACAGGGATCCATGCGTCTGTAGCGCCATTAGACTGGGTGGAAATATGCCACACAATGAGCCTTCTACTGGCCGCTACCTGGACGGACTCTTTGTGAGCGAGGACTCCGGTGAAATTCAGACATTCTTCGGTTGCCCAGGTAAAGCATCCTAGGACTTTATGACCCTTTTCGAAATCATGGCTTCTGTATTGGCTACGGCTTCGGTTCCCTTTGGCTGTTTGAAGTCCTGTACCGAAAGCGCACGTCATTCCGAATAATTGGTGAATCGAAGCCGGAGCCAAAGCCAAATCCGTGGTTTTTAAAAAGGGCATAACTAATTACCGTTGTTGTTGTTGTTGGGTTTTTTTTTTTTTTATAATAATGTTAACGCACCTCTTACGACCTACTAAAGTAAATCTACCCTGTGGGTTGGAAAACCTTTTTTTCTGAAATTTAGATTTTGATTTGATTATAATCAGTTCTAAAAAGCACTGCCAACTCCCAAAAGCTTAATGCTCATATTCATAATCAGACAAACACTTTTTGTAAAACTCTAAAAACTCTAAAAACTCTAAAAACTCTTAAAAAAACTCCCTGGTCATAATTGACCAAGATCACGGGTCAGAGGGTCAGATTGACCCAGATCACGAGTCAGAGGGGGCCTGAACCACTTCCGGGTCGGGCTGACTGATTTAGTTTAAATAGTTTAAGCTAGTTTAAGTTAGTTTAAATAGCCGTTGGCCAAATTCCAAAGGATATGACTAATTTTCAGAGACTGAAGGTATAGGCTATCCACGTGGACACATTTTGTTTACACGCAGATGATTGCATGTATTTTATAGTTTGAATGAAATAAGTTTCACGAAATCTTCCTAATTTGGTGTTTAACGAGTTTGAAACAATTCTTTTCTTTTTTTCTTATTTATCTGCCTAAAAAAGCTTTGAAAAAACTAAAGATAGCTCTATGAGGAAAACTGTTGAAAAATACTTTTACAATTATCACAAAATCCATCATTGTGGTTTTTGGGGGGTTTTGTTTTCCTTTGGCGAAATCATGCGGCAAAATTTGCCCTTAA
Source organism: Pisaster brevispinus (assembly GCA_023634235.1). NCBI lineage: Eukaryota > Metazoa > Echinodermata > Asteroidea > Forcipulatida > Asteriidae > Pisaster > Pisaster brevispinus. Next base: position 156,672 of record JAMKCF010000011.1, read on the forward strand.
AGGGGCTGTATCATCCTGATCAAAGCGGGCCAGAAGGGGCCGATTTCAAAAACAGCTAAGAATGATCTCAACAGTGTATCAATCTTTAAGACCGGCTAGAATGAACACGGCAACAAGTGATAATTGCTGAAATTCAATCAATAAAGAATTTAAGTTCATATGAGAACAAACAGAATTTAATTGTTTAAAAAAACACGATAATTTTGAATACCCTTCTCGACCGGTGCTTTTCAGAAAGATTCGCGAAAAGCCCCTTTACGTCATTACCCATTTCACGTCATTTGTGGGCGCTCCTTTTTGTATCCCGCTTTGTTGCAACATGGAGGTATAACAAAGCAACCTCCTACCCCAAAAAAATATTATTTTTTGATTGATCATTTTGACGCACACCATCAACGATGTATTCAGTTTTCAAAACCTTGAGGTTGGGGCCTTATTGATCGATAATAAAGCAAAATTTTGAAGCGAAATAAATAAAAACAAATCCGATTGAATTTTATAGAAACACATAATAAACAAGTTTTTAAAAAATATTCCCTGTGCAGCCACGGACCTGCTTTGATAATGGCAACACAGCCCCTTTATATAATATCCTGCTCTACTATCCTACAGCGGTTTGTCTATCATTTGTTGCACATGTACATTGTATTTACCAGCCACTCCTCGAGCTCGTTGTGATACGCCCAGCCGTTTGGGGCTCGAACGTGGCACTCCACTAAATATCCCGGATGAGAATTTCAGTGCGTCGTCTATCGACGACGCCGGAAATTTCCAAAGCACGCCCTCTTTAGCTCGGCTGAACTTTTTAGGTGAGTCGCCACAAGCCTACAATGCGATTGGAGGATGGAAACCTAAGGACTTAAATGGCTGCTGGATCCAAGTAAAACTTGGGAGAAACGTCATCGTAACAGGAGTCATTACTCAGGGCCGTACTTTAAACGACGGGGACGCACAGGATAATTGGGTCACCCGATTCCAAGTCAAGTACGCAACAGTGGCGAATCCTACCCTCGTTGATGTAACAACCCAGAGTGGCACACCCAAGGTAGGCCAATGTTGAGAAGCTTGGTTTATTATTAAGTCCAAGCCGTTCCCACGGTGTTATGTTGTAGTCAAAAGACATCGTGCACGGATCCAGGAAACGTGCCAACCCCCCCCCCCCGTGGCAACCCCAACCCCAAACCCCACCCCTCGTAAAATTTTGACAAACAAAAAAGGGAAAAACAAGAAAAAAGAAAGTAAGAAAGAAAGAAAAGGGTGAGAAAGAAGGAATGGTGTGAAGCGAGAGGGAAAGGTGAAGCAACATGGTAGTTTCCCCCCCTGAAACTGGAGAACTGTAATGCCTTGAAAGATGCCTTGTCGACGAAAAATGGGATATCTTGGCGTGTGTGAGCTCTCTTACTATCCTGTATCGTATAAAGCCGAACTTGGTTGCTAATATTATGTCACCCGGACTGATGTTCTTAAATAAAATAAATAAAAATATTGAATAAAAAAGGACCAAACTTATAAATACGCAGTATCTCAGTCTAAGTTGGCATTTAGTGCGAATACAGACTTCTGTTTGTTTCGAATAAACAATGGAGGATTAAAAGGAGGGGCCATCAAGCGCGTCACCTTTTTTCTGCCTGGGGAAAAATAACAAAAGGCAAATAAAACAAAAATCTCAATTTTAAATAAAAATCAATGTGAAAAAACGCATCTAAAATGTACTAGATTACACAGAGCATCTTTTACACGGCAAGGGTCTGACACACGGTAATTAATCGCAGTGTTACCTGATCCCACCACCCCCTCTCCAGTCAAAAAATGAATGTATATCTCTGTAGAACCTGTGTTAACATCATATGCATCGTACGTTACCCAGCCCGACATGGATCAGTTTTGGTCGTGTGGGCCTATGTAGTAAACCGATACACAAGATTCCCAAGTCTGTGAGCAAAGGTTGATGTAGGAGGTTTAACCCACAAGAGGGCGCTACTTCAGGCAACTTGGCCTAGGGTGCACCACTCTAAATTTAATAATATAGAGAAATTGATGCACGAAGCGTCAGCAATGAAATGTAAACCGGCCCATAAACTTTGCAAGTCAAGAAATTTGGAAATTGGTCCAATATTGTGCCACTGGCGTTCTTAATTTTCAGCCTGGAGAATTTTGAGGTAAACTATAGCCCTCTAAAAATGGACCTATTTTGCTAAAAGACGTAAGGTCATTTTCCCAAGATGGAGTCTGGCCGGTTAGTCTTTTTTTATCGGAGGAGCCTAGCTCAAAAGCCAAACGGCTAACCAACCAAATACTGAAAAATAAAGTTTAGTTGTCGGAAAATGTTTATACTTGGTTTTGTTTTCTAGACGCTAAGAGACTTTCAAATAGTTGTTGAGTTGTTTCAATATTTACGATTTTTGCATTGTTTGCTATAGGTATAGTTTTTGTTATGTGGTGCACCCATCAGACAGTTTTGTTCTTTTTTTGTTGTCTCTCCTTAGACTTTTGACGGCAACACTGACGGCGACACGGAGGTGGCCAATGCCTTCTGGCAACCAGTTCAAGCCAGCACCATTCGGTTGCTGCCGGTTGAGTGGCACTCATACGCTGTACTTCGTTTTGAGTTGCTAGGATGTTTACAACCTGCTGAAACATCACATAATATGCTGCCTTTGTCTGCCGAAGAACAAGTAGACACGGACGAGGCGTATTATTGGCTTTAAGGGGGCAAAACCTGTGAAGGCTTTTTCCAAGAAGAAAATTTTAAGTACTGATGTTGATCACGGCATAACATGGGGTCAGGGCCCGCTATGGGGCCCCGGAAAGTGGTTAAGCTTCACATGTTCTCTGTTGCAATCTGGGACAATTTTAAATCGTTATTTTTAAACATTTTTTTTAAATTGGGAATGTTATTTATTTGACGTTCAATTAATTTTCCCCCGTCACCTGGAGGTTTGGGGCGGGGGCACCCCCGTTGCGTCACCTGGAGGTTTGGGGCGGGGGCACCCCCGTTGCGTCACCTGGAGGTTTGGGGCGGGGGCACCCCCGTTGCGTCAACACTGAATCCGCCACTTGTTTGTATAACGACATCGAAGTTTAGCTCGTTTTAAACTCGAACTTCAAAGGAACAATTCATGTATCACAAAGTAAGTATAGGGCTAAGGCAAAACATTGGTATTATTTTGGGTAAGCACAACAATGGTAAGTAAGTTTTCACAGCTTCGCACTAACCTTTAATTAACATAGTATTTTGAATTCAGCCATGTGAAAAACGTCCCTCTTTTTAATATTTTTTTTTTGGGGGGGTTGGGTCTTTGTTTTTTAATGAGTGAGACCAAAGCCCCAACTTGTTTTCGTCTTTTTTTAAAATGTTCCTTTCACTATTTGTCTTGACTCTGATGACCAATCGAACTTTCACACGTTTGTATTCATGTACGTTTGGTCACGCACAGTGAGGTGGTCTTTGACAATATTACCAATGTTGGTCACGTGCTTTAATAATATAATCCACATTTTGTTTATAATAATTAAAAGTTACTTACTTTTGCCGCTGCTTCTTATAGTAGTCGATAGTAGCATTACCCAGCAAGGAAAGTTTGCTAAATAATCATGAAGAAAATGCTAAACCATCAAGTGAAAACTTTGGGGATGATTTCGACCACTTTTGTTCAACCTAAAAAGGTTTCGTCGAGCCCATGGTGAGGAAGCACCCCCTCTTTTTCAGCCCTTGTCATTTAAAATGTCTTTATTCATTTCACGGAAGAGTACGGAAGAGGAAGCCGGGATCTTCGTGCTCCTTTGAAGAGCTTTTGGGGATTTTTTTTACCGTAGAAACAACTGGGAAGGACCACGATAATTGAATGGTGGAAAAAAAATCAAAATATCATCCATTTCTTTTCCATGTTTGCAAACAATAGATTGGAAACAATCGTCTCCTTCTCTTTCACTTTCTGTTTTTAAGAAATTAAATACAAATTTGTGTAAATTTGAAAAAAAAACTCATCACTTTTGATCATTTTCTTAGAAATTACTTAGGTAAAAATTTAAAAATGTTCGTTTGAAATATTAACAAATTTAATGCTCAGTGTTAATAAAACTTCAAGTCATTATTGTTCTCAAATGGCAAAAAGGCTTGGAAGACGCATGTAGCTTTTATTTGGATGTGCTCCCATACCGATTCCATACCACATCATATACCCCCCCCCCCCCAGCGCAAAAGCTCACCGAGCATCTTTCAGGTCCCCGGAACAGACAAATCGACCCTCGGGCAGCGGGCAACTCGACAACATAGAGATTAACCGTGTCATATTTATTTATCTATTTATTTATTTTTGTTTTTCTTGTTTCTACTGGCTGGCCCATTCAGTGGTAACTACTGGCCTCCCATGGTTAGTGGATGGTACGCATGCATGCGTGCAGCGCCGTTTTATGACTTGGCTAAACCGTGAGAACGGCTTGCTAATTCGTTCGCACGGATAACTAAACCATGCTAACGGATTACTTTAAATCGTGCAAAAGGGTTACTCATTCGTTCGAACAAATTGCTAATTCGTTCGAACGGATTACTTAACCATGCGAATGAATAATAGCCCCTGCATATTTTTTCCACTGTCCCTTTCTGGGCTCCGTACTACGTGTACATGCTTTTAGAAGGGGGAAAAAAGAAGAAGAAAAGTATGATATATTGTAGGTCTACTCTGAGTGCCGTGGCTGTTCATTAAATCCGTATACCCGCAGGATTGCATGCAGACAGTTTGGGGCAAAGGGCAAGTCGTGGTGTTCAGTGAATTCAACAAACGTAACCGAGGGGTGCCATTATTTTTGGCTAGCGACTTGACTCAAGTCAAGACACTCAATTGGCCAGCGAGATCCTGGTGAAGAAGAACGTCTATTTTAAAAGAAGCTGGACTTACGTCCATCGTTTAGTTGTCAGGTGGTACAGGCTTATTCTGGCGTCATAATCCAGGGCGGCTGTCAACTAAAATGAGCAAACACAACTAAAAAGTCGTCTGGACAACTCGACCGAGAGTCATCTTTCTGATTCTTTATAGCAATAACACGTCATGGCCGCAGCTGCTGGGACTGGAAGGCCAATGTATGTATACTCGTGTGTGAATATTGAGTTTTTCAAAATTGTTTTACCTAAACCCCGGTGTAGATTCAAGTTCTCATCATAGAGCAAGAACCCATGCTCTTATAATCAGACATTTCGGAGTGCTGCTGGACATTTTTTTTTTCTCCAAAGGCACGTTTAATGATTCGAACTCACGACTTTCCGCATGAGTAATAATGTGTTAGTAGCTTCTACAGAGACCGACCGAGCATAGCACGCCCGGCTCGAATCCTCGCTATAGCAGTGTGTACTATACATGTGATATCATTTTTAGTTAGCAATATTGATACAGACAATACAGCTAGTGTTGGTCTAGACATGGTTTAAAAGCTACCTCCATGGTCTAGGTATGGTGGTTCTGAAGGGACATCAAACATATATATTTACGTGAATATTTGCGTAAATATTCGCGTTTTTTGCCCCGATTCGCAAATATTCACGTAAATATTCACGTAAAAAATTGAGGTTGAGGGCCAGATCGTGAATATTTACGTAAATATTGACGATTTGTGCCCCAAATCACAAATATTTACGTAAATATTGACGTGAATATTTGCGAATCGGGACAAAAAACGTGAATATTCACATAAACATTAACGTAAATATTCACGATTTGTCCCTCAGTCTCAAATATTGACGTGAATATTAACGTAAATATTTGCGATATGTGCCCCCAATCACAAATATTTACGTAAATATTTACGTAAATATTTGCGATTTGTTCCCCCAATCGCAAATATTTACGTAAATATTCACGTGAATATTTGCGATTTGGGCCCCAATCGCAAACCCAGTCATCCGTGAATATTTGGTTTCTTTCCAGCTAGCCGCATATTGGGCCGAAATTTCTATCTGCGGATTCCGTGGCCGGCCAACCGCGTATTCGGGACAATTAGAATCTATGCAGTTCAAGGCGGTAACAATTTTGTTTCCCCTTCTTTCTAGTTTGAGCGATTTAAAACAAACCTCTTTCCATAAAATCACTGAACATACTTAAAGGTAGAATACAATTATTTGGCTGACAATTTGGTGAGAATTTAGCCGATCATCCAGACCATTACAGACAACTGTTGAAAACCGAAAGTAAATGTATAACCCTTATGTTGCAAAAAAGAAGAAATTTGTATTCCATAGTCTGATAAACCATATCACTTGCCACACTTGATTTTGAAGGTGGCTCTTCTAATCACTAATTATTACCTAATTATCCACAAGAACACAAGGCATTTTCTGTCAAATATTCAACGGTTAAGGTAAAATAGTGACAAAAACTGACCATAGCATTCACGCCAATGTAAGTACCCTTTACCTAGCATAAAAGTAAAATTGTATTCTATAATCTGACAGACCATACCGCTGGTTACACTTAATTTGGGAGTTGGCTAATTTGGATCACCAATAGCGGTTTAGGCATGAAGTTGACCAAAGCATTCGATAACGTATGATAGAACTTTGCGTGTGTTTTAGCACTTAATTATTTATTACTTAATGATCCGAGTTCACCGACTCCGAAATTATGTGTGCCCATCAGTGGTATGGTCTTTCAGTATGGAATTTTTAAAAATCATCTTTTAAACAGTTGTGTACAATGGTCTGGATGATGAGGTCTTAATTGTGGTGTTTAATTACTTACTAATTGATCAGCCGAATAATCTAATTATACCTTCAAGTATGCTTAGTGAACAAATTTTACCGACAAAGAAAGTTTTTTTTTTTTTTAATCGTTCAAATAATAAGAAAGAAGGGCAGACAGATATAGTACCTCCTTGAACTGCATGGATTATAATTGTCCTGAATACGCGGCTGTAAAATTTCGGCCCAGTGCGCGGCTAGCTGGAAAGAAACCAAATAGTCACGGATGACTGGGTTTGCGACTTGGGCACAAATCGTGAATATTTACGTAAATATTTACGTAAATATTTCCGAATGGGGGTACAAATCGCAAATATTTACGTAAATATTTACGTAAATATTCACGATTTTGGCCTCAATCGCAAATTTTTACGAGAATATATACGTGAATATTTGCGAATTGGGGCAAAAGCCGTAAATATTTACATAAATATTCACGTAAATATATATGTTTGATGTCCCTTCAGGGCCATCATATCTAGGTTAAAACCATTAAGCAAAAGTCATGTTGATGTTCTTTATTTTATCACCGATCGGTTAAAAATAACCGATCAAAACAGCGATGCAAAACTGAAACTGAATTGAGCTGCCCGAGAACAAAATATATCAAACAATTTGCCCTATAGCAAACTAAAACATTCACAACTATACGGCTACACGCATCATGATTGTAAGCAAGAGTAAACAATAACTGCACAATTATTGTATCAGATAACTGTATTAACTATAGTTGTATAGCTATCTTGCCTAAAGTTGTTTTTCGTTGTTATCGAAGTCCATGTTTAGATAAGACCCCGGGGTCGGGTTTTTTAGTCGACTAGTCTCCGTTCAAGAAGGCTTGGCTGATTTGTGCCGATTTACCGACAGATTAAGTATAACTTTTAAAAGGCCTATTAATAATGATGTGACGTTACCTTAGCAACAGGTTATTGTTTCATGGAATACCCAATAACATGCTTTTTTTTTATTGGCCATGTGGGACGTCGGTGCCCGAAATTTACTGACTTGTAATTTTAACCACTGTATTGTTGATGACCGAATTGTGTGTGTTCATTGTCTCTCGCCTCGTACTTCACTATAAGTCAAGAAAATATATTTAACTGTCAAATTAAGTAAACTATTGGGTGGCGCCTATTAGTCGAGATATGTAATTATCCGAACGCATTTTTACAGATTCTTGTTGTCATTATTTATTCTTGTTCATGTCCTTGTTCGTGTTCTCCTTGTTGTTATTGTTCCTGTTGTTGTTGCGTTGTTTTTGTTCTTGTTCTTGTTTTTGTTCTTGTTCTGATTATTCTGGTTGTTGACTCACTCATGGGTACCCTTGTTTTTTCGATTTTTGTTTGTTCTCATTTTTATGCGATTAAGATACACTTACGAGGAACTGGTAAGATATGCCAAATGTGTGGAAGATAAGGCATCGGGATGCCAGCCAACTGTCGGAATAATAACGCCCTGGCTGAGCGGTTTGAAGCAAAGTTTGGAGGAACGAATAGAGATCCCATTCAGCAGCATACCAGATTTTCCCGTTAGTTTAGGTATGGCATTGAGTATATTCACCAACATTTTAGTTCACAATTTAAATGAATTAACTCCCAAGATGGCAGCAATGGTAGACGCCATTGATCTCCACTAGTGGGGATCAATTTTAGACGCACATTGTGTGGCGGTTACGTTGCGTTACATTACGTTACGTTGCGTTACATTACGTTACGTTGCGTTACGTTACGTTACGTTACGTTACGTTACGTTATTGGAAGCATGTAGTTTTGCTCAGTTCTACCAGCCGAGGCATTTAACATTATTTTTATGGTTTCTAAAGTAACTTTCGGCGAAAAACGGGCCATGCATCATTAAGTTCCTTGATTCATTGATTCCAACATTCGTTCACATAAAAGGTAAAATGGATATAAATATCAAGTCAGTGTTTTCAGTTGGAGAGCATAATAGCCTTATAACGGAAATTGTTTAGAGAATAGGAACCGCGAAAAATGTTATCTCTATTTTCCCACGTTAGAGGGAGGAGAGGGTGATGGGTTTGTTGTTGGGAAACTCGGTGGGAAGGTGGTCATCTGTGCCGAAGAACACCTACATCTCTACGGTGGATACCCGGTGTGGCAGGTAAAAAAATCTTCCAGTGCTTCAGTCTATCAAAGGTCGTATATGCTTTGAGGGCAAACATTGTTGGCAGTACGACAAAGCAATAAATTTGGCGCGCGGGTTGTCAATTTCTCTTATCAAAATTGATGTTGGTTCTCACTCTTTGCGGGGGTCCATTGTTTGTTTGTTTTTAGTAGCGGTGGACAGAGCAAAACCCATCAATTGACACTTTTGACAACATAATGCTGATTTATAGGCAAACTTACCCAAAAATATACTATAAAAGTCACCTGTGAAAGTTTCAGCCGAAAGCGGCGTCTACTTGTTGAGAAAAAGCTGTCACGGTATTTTCATGAATCCATCCATATTTTAGCCAGATGAGATCGGGTACCTGGCCGCAGCATTTGCGAAAGGATACCACACAACTGAATTTTCAGTCAACCCTTAGAAACCTGAGAAAAGATTCATCCATGAATCGTTTCTCAGATTTCAAATGTTTGGGGGTGAAAAATTATCCAAACCATAATACTTCGAAGGAAATCCTTGCTCGATAGTTAACAGCAGCTGCGTTGCGTCTTACCAAGTAAATTTGTAATGCCATTAATGTTTGGAGTATTTACCAATACCCTACCTTTAAACCAACGTTTGAAGTGAGCTTTAAGGATTGTTCAGTAAATTGACGTCGCAGTGACAGCATCAGCTCACCATTGTGTATAAATAAAGTGGGGTTATGGTTTTCTTGTTTACAGGTCGTGGCACCGATCCGAGTTATGATCATACTTGGCATAGAAGCACTGGTCATAACAAACTACTCTAGCAGCTTGAATGAGAGTTACAACATTGGGGACATAGTTCTCCTTAAGGATCACCTCTTCTTACCTGGTTTAGCGGGACACAATCCCCTGAATGGACCCAATATGGACAGGTAAAAGTAGAGTTAAATTCTTCCAATGGGCTAAGGGATTAAATCTTTCATAAAATGTATTAATTAGTAATAATTATGGAATAAAAACAAACTACTTCAAATACATGATTTACTAAATGTTAAGATAAAAGCCTTTTTTATGACATCAAGCTCAGCGATCGGCGGGTGGGTTTGCGGTCGAGTGCCAGAAATGCTGGGTCGCCTTTCTAAAAACTAGTTTGTAAACAACTAGTTTGTAAACTAAACAAACTAGTTTATAAACAACTGCTGGACGCCTGTTGCGACTGATTTCTCTTTATGTTTTTTGATATTTATACTCAATATGTCCGAATTTTTTCCCTAAAATCTGTCGCCCTCTCCCCGAGTTAGTCACTGATCGGTCATCAAAGCCTACCATTTCTTGATTGTATAGGTTTGGCGAGCGGTTCGTAAACGTCGCCAACCTGTATGACACCGGCTTCAGGAAAATCGGCCTGGACATCGCTGGAGAGTTGGACTACCTAGATCACGTGCGGGAGGGAACTTATGCCATGGTGTCCGGGCCGTCATCAGCCACTCCAGCTGAGCTGAAACTGCTGTTGAACGCCTTTTGTGATGTTGTTGGTAATTACTTCAAGAAAATATCTGAGCTCATTATCATTGCTTCACCAGTCCTAATTTGTTCAGTTATTTTCTCTTCTGAGGTTCTGCAGATATCAATACTATATAAAACAAGAAGGGGGAAATGAGGAAAAGGGGAGGGGGGAGAAACCGCTGATATGAGCCAACCTGACCCCCAGTAGACGTACAAATTTACCTACACCATCCTGGTGATTCCAAAGGAATCCACCTGCACACGTGAACACTTTAAATTCCCGTACCTTTCTGTGTCTTGAATTTATTAAAATTTCATTTGACATAATAATATAATAATTATGCTAAACGTTATCTCTGACAGGGATGGACACATGCCCAATGACTATCGTTGCAAAGCAAGCTGGGATAAAAACGCTTGGCCTTTCACTGGTGATTAATCGCAGCCAAACGGACTACGATGACGAAGTTCAAGAGCATGAAGACGATGCTGTGGTTGGAGAGATAATGCCTGTCATTCAACGAATATTAACCAAATTTCTTTCTCGGATTTCTCTGATTTGAACACGCCTGCCCGTATGAGTGATGGCCATACGAACAGTACAAATGATCTAAACACACGTCTCTTCTTAAAAAAACCTCTCTCAGTGAATTCCTTTTTGCAGTAAACTATATTCCCGCTACAGAAACTTACCCAGCGGCGTACCAGGACTTTTTCGGTGGGGGGGGGGGGGGGGGGGGGTGGGGGAGGGCGTGGGGAATTGGTTTGTCAGTGGGGGAGGGGGAGTCAACATTTATTTTGGAAGATGACGCTGCAGGGGGCCACTTCCCTCTTATGGCATGTTGTGGCTGCCGTGGTAGCGATCCCGATTGCGATCGTTCAGTATACATTTTGATTATACAAACACTTTACCTCTTTTTTTCTTTTTCTTTTTGCAAGCACTATCGCGATTTTCTTTTTCGGGGGGGGGGGCACCTGGGGGCGCTAGAAATTTGTGGGGCGTTTGCCCCACCCCCACCTCCACTCCTTTGGCTACAAAGTCATCCTATTCGACCGTGTTGGTCTAGGTGTGTAGGCCAAACGGTGAAAGTACAAAATATAAAGGCCTGGTATAATAATAGAATGTATATCATAGCCAGTATATTTACTGGGCATGCTATCGATTTTTAAGAATAATTATTTAATGGTGGATCAAGTATGAAAAACAAAGTAATTCAAAAGCAAAGTGAAGAAAAGTGTTCAATTGCTCAGTTGAAACAGTTGGGTTTCCTAACAATAATAGTTTATGAAAAGTGTTCAATTGCTCAGTTGAAACAGTTGGGTTTCCTAACAATAATAGTTTATGAAAAGTGTTCAATTGCTCAGTTGAAACAGTTAGGTTTCCTAACAATAATAATTTATGAAAAAACATTAATTTAAAAACAATTAAACATGTTTGACAAAATGTCCAAGATTCAAACTTCCAATAACAATGATGATCTGCGATTGCACTTTCGGGTTTGAAGGAATGGTGTCTCTGTAATCAAACATTTTGATAGGAGTAAAGGTCAATGTATTGTTCCATTTGTTTCTGGTTAATTCACACTATTGTGAACCAGCACGAAAACATTAGAACAAGACATTGATGTGCAACACAGAGCCTCAAGTCTATTACCAGAACAGCAATAACAAATACAGAAACCGCAAAAAAGCTCCATTCAAAGGACGAATGACAGAGGGCGCTACTTGAAGAAAAAGCTCCATGACGAGTGTTTGAGCCAGCACCTTTAATTTCCCCCGTGGCCATGGGGGAAAAAATCTCCGGGACAAATTTCCCGAATGACAACGGCCTGCTAGGTCGCAGGTTCAAAATCCGCTCCAGTAAATTTTTCTCTCAAAAATTAATGGAAAGGAGACTAAGCATGAATGACGGCAAGCTGTATTATTAAAATTTGAAAAAGGGTAGGGGCCATTCGAAGAAAGTTGAAATCACTGTGGTTTACGTATGTGTTGGGTTTATCACGAATGCCCACAGAGAAGAATACAATGCGAGGGGTCGTCTTCAGCCAATGCCATCTTGAGAGCCTGAAATGACCGCTTCCGCTTTCAAGGTTGGACGTCCTCTGCTTAGCGGGTTTTATTAGTCGGGATTTTCATTGGGCCTATGAAAATTTCACTGAGCTCTGACCATTGGCTTACTAAGCAGTCCTAAATCCGTCAGGCATACCGTCTAAAAATACGTCCCCCGTCGAAATAACATAAATTATATTTTATTTTATGTAGGCCTAGGCCTCGAAAAACCCGATATAATATTAATTTGACACAATGTAAGTTCTTTTGTTTAGTTTGAATAAGACAATAAATAAAATAATAACTGGCAGCTGGGCCGCCACTGTTAAGTTTTTTAACTTGATTAAAATACATAACATTTTAATTATAACGGCATCATGGAGGCTGGGCAGAAACGTCGGAACGTCGGAACGTCGGAACGTCAAGAACGATGATGAACGTCTCATCCGCGAGAGGGCGGTAGAAAGAAGGTCACACCAGGTCACACCAGAGCCGTATACATGATATGTATACGGCTGGGCCGGGTCACACTGATGTAAACAAAATTAAGCTGCTCAGTTCGTTAGTAATGTGTAAGTCGTATTAAAACTAGTCTACTACAGACTAGAATTCGGTATTTCCTCTGCCCTTCTTGGGGTCATTTTCTGCGTATCTGAGATCATTTGGTTGCTGAGGTATGTATCCTTATTTTGTCAACGAAAAGAAATACAATTTGATCTTGAGGAAGTAAAAATGAAGAATATCAAGTCAGCAGGCTCGGACTTGTAAGGTGAAATAGAGTATTTACCAAAGCCATGATCATCATGATGATCATGATGATCAAACATGATGTGTTGTGACTGTGTGAGTGCGTGGCGTGTTTTCACCCAAAAGGCAAAACTTGATATGTTTTTTATAATCTTTCACTAAGTAATAGTATAATTACAGTCATTTGACCAGTTCGGGATCACTTTTTGAATTCACATTGTTTTTGGTTGCAATCTCTTTGACATTTTAAACAAAAAAGTTTATCACTATCAGTTTACCTAAATATGTTATAAAACTCACCAAGTATCCACTGACAAAACAAAAATTAGTACTTTTGAAGAGGCTTTGAGAAAAGTATTGTCACCTGTTTGACCAGTTCAGGATCAGTTGATTCTATTCTGAATCAGTAGCTTGCCCTCTATTGCAAACCAATACTCCCATTCATAAAACTGTCTCTCAAGGACACAAACTTCACAAGTGTGTTGGCATGGACATGGACTTCCTTTCTCCAGAGAATTTCATGCAAGTGTATTCAACAGCAGCGCAAAAATCCAGCAACAAAAACACTAAAAAACAGCAAAGGCAAATGAAAAGGTGAAGCACGCCTAAAAGCAACATTGACCCAAATATCTATTCTTACAGTCGCAATTTCCTCCTCCAAGTTTCATTTTCTCACAAAAAAACAATTCCTTCAAGAATTTGTTGAAGAAATGTATCTTAAAAGCAACAAATAAACTTTCGACTGCAGCAGTAAGATTTTACCTCACTGAGTGCGGCACCATTTGACGCAATGAGAGATGCCGAGTAGTGAGTGATCCCGAACTGGTCAAGGGCACGATGCCCCCCAAAAGACGATTTCGGTAATTTCGTCTCCTCAAAAAAACAAGACGACAGCTCAGTATTTACCTGAAATATTTTTAACACATTCTAAGCATTTAACATAAATTTTATTCGCCCTGGCGTTCAAATTTTAAAAGTGAGAAGTTTTAACAGCGTTTTTCAACCAAAATTTTTTTTAGAAATAATGATCAAAATCGCAGAAAAAATTCAAGAAAATGGCCATAATTTATTTGTTGATGAAGTTTGGAACCTTATTTTGGGTTTGTTGGTTTATTGCATGTTATTCTACACACAACAGAAATTGGTAATGTGAGAAGAAACTTAATTATGGGGTTGTTGCAAAGTTGAAGTGATCCCGAACTGGTCAATGATCCCGAACTGGTCAAATGACTTTATGTTGACAATCAACAAATAATTAATGTCTATAAAATAATGTAAAAAAAAATATGACAATAATGTTTGGGAAGCTTTCCGGTGTCGGGTGTAGTTATATCCACTGCTACCCTCGAAAGAATCACTCCACACATGGGATGGTGATTGTGAATGCACACACTACGCAGATAACGAAAGCACATAGAGCTTGGTGCCAAGTAACAAACTTTTGCCAATTTTGATTACATGAATTTTATTTCCCTTACACAAAATCCTTGGGAGCCACAAAACAGAAAAAGAAGGCACTAGGCCTATACTATTCTACAGCTTTATAGTTTCTTAGTAAACTTTGTCGGTGTAGCGGTAGTATCCACTATTTTATTTAGAAAACACAACCAAACTAAAAATCAGAGGACTACAAATACTATAGGTCCTATACAATTTACAGCTCACATGTGGCCTTTTGAAATTACATCAGAAAAGTTCTTAAATAAAAATAGCAAATGTCTTTCCACCACAGTCAGTAAGTGTGTAAGTGAAGTAACAATGGCAACAACCAGGTCTGCATCCATACTGGCTGAAGACAGTGAAGCAAGTAGTGTCGCGGAACTTCTACTCGAAGCAACGGAGAACCAAAATCACAGTATCTACTTGAACTACAAGGGCTTAACTGAAATCCCATTGGAACTTGTAGATAACGATCAGACATTCAAGAGCCTACAACACTTGTTCTTGAAAAGAAATCTGATCCAAACCTTGGTACGTATTAAAACCTTTATCATCCTAAGTCCTCTTCAGGAATTGTCTGATCGTTTGTAGGATGTCGTTGGGAGCAATCTTGAGTAGTGCATTTGTAGCTTTGGAAAATGCACTTTATAAGTCTTATTTTTTATTAATACTATGATTGGCTCATACTCTGACATCCCTTGTCTCTTCTTTAACTCCAGCCAAGTAACATCGGCAACCTCACTGGACTTGTTGAACTGTAAGTGTAAGAATTTTTTAATACTTGTCTCTTTCTGCTAGTTAAATTATAAACTTCTAAAGTACATTCTGACATTGGCAGTATAAAACCTACAGCTTAATGTCCCGTCTGAAGGACAAAGCATTTAAGGTAAAGCGTCTTGCTAAAAACCTAACTACCATAGCAGCAGTAGGTTGGAACATTGCCGTAGGCCCGCATTCCATTGCACTGCCAGAACATTCTGCTGGATCGTGACATTGTGATAAACTATGGGAGTCATCCGACACAAAGGAGCATGATTTCAGGCAGTCCAATAGACCAGTCCCTGGATGCCCACTGGAATACTTAACCGAGATCCATTCAGAGCGCTCCTACGGTTTGGAGTTTTGAGATGCTCTCAAACACGAAGAACACATTATTTTTTGCTGTTGTGCAAAACAGCACACCGCTTCACACGCTAAATGCTCAGACAGTAATCAAAATGGCAGCATGCCTGATGCTTCATGGTGGCAACGAAGGCAACCGCTTCCATAGTCATTGCCTTGGTGCCTCTTGAAAAATTCCAGTAGAAATTTTAATTTCCCTCCAGGGTGTGCCTGTTAATAAACTTAAGACAAACTTTCTTGCTGTTTCAGATATACAGGATTTGGCATGTCATGGGATTTTAATTTACAGGCCTGGAATTAATTCGAGGCTATGAGGCCATGGCCTCTGTTGCCCATGGCCTCTGTTGCCCATGGCCTCTGTTGCCCCTGGTCTTGACCTTGGTGCCCCTTCAAAAGTTTCCCATAGACTTTAAGAGCGTTGCAGAATTAAAATGGCCTTGCCCTTCGAAGGATGAAATTCCATGCCTGCATATGTCAGACTTTTTGGGGAACATTCACAGCTGAGATTGGTCAGTTTACAAGGTGTGGAGCTTATTGCTTTAGTTTGTTAAATATTAGGGAGTTCATTAAAATTGTGAGATCTCATATTCTAGTTTTTTGTTTTGAAAAACAACTTGACACCAAGCCCATTTCTTTTTATCCCAGATACCTCCACTCTAATTGCCTCACAACATTGCCTGATGGTAAGTTAACCCTCCTACTGTCTGACCAATCAATATCATCCATTGTAGTTTTGAATGACAGATGTAAACTATGCCAGCCGGCAGTGTGGTGAATGCGTCATACACAGCACACCAATGTGTGCAGTTTTTGTCACTGTACACAACTCATGCTGTTGAATTGTTTCCAATTGGTTGTTGCCTGTGGATTTTTGTTCACAGAGCTCGGGAGAGCACTGAGTATACAGTGCTTAATACACATCGGTGCAAGGGTAAAACCAAGCTAAATTCGTTATGCCTGGTGCAAATATTAACATCAATTAGGTCAAGGTACTTTACAAACCATTACTTCTGTTCATGCGGCATACTTTGACTTTTCCTTAAACTTTCTGATTTCCCTGGGGAGCATAAGCTGATTAAACTGGTGCTAAGGGTCTAATCCAACACAATACTGTCTCGGGCCTGCTCACATTCCCATTTGTACACCTTGGTTAAGAGAGGCAAGGGACACAAGTGTCATGACTTGGACTGGAGCCCACACTCCCATGATTCAACCATCGGAACTTGAGTCTGATGAACTGGACAGCTGGGCCAAGACACGCCACGTAAACAACCATTTGAAAATGAGTCGCTTGTCGGACAGGCTACTTTCAAAGAACAGTGTGTTGATTGTTGGGAGGGAGAAGAAACTGTTGAAATTAATTTTTGTAATATGCGGATTCTTGCTATTTAAAGGTCTATACTTTCATATTTCTCAAATAGAAACTTTTTATTTTATCGATAAAGATGAATGAAAACAGTTTTTTCCGGACCCTTTTGTTTCGTTTGTGTACTTTGTTTCCTTTACAATACTTGATGTATTTTATTAAACAGGCTGTTTCTCCATTATGGGTCTTTTTCAGATTATGACATAAATTGTTTTTTCAAAAGGTTATAACTTTAGAACCAAAAATGACATACGTGTGTAAGATATGTCAAAATGTAGCTTGTATGCTCTTTTCAGCCATGTATAAAACTAAAAAAAATTCACAGAGCCCATCATATTTGTGACCATGGATTGTCCAGAGTATCCTTGATTGCAGAGAAAATGAATGTATTAAATCCTTTCAATTAATGTTCAACCATGTTATTTAATCCATGGGCAAACTACTCAGGTGTTCAAACAAAGTAGCCTATGGATGAAGTCCATCAAATTCTATTCAGGTCTGCCCTTGTTCTCCTTAAAATGTAATTTATTTCTTTTTTTTTGTATTCTCAAGTATCGTACCTGATTATCAAAACCTAAATGCGTTTTGTTTGTTTGTTTATTGCTCTGTAGAAATCTACACCTTAGTTAGTTTACAATCTTTAGACGTCAGCAACAACCAACTAAAGAGCTTGCCCGCTACTCTAGGTCAACTCTCCACGCTACAGAAACTCTTTGTGTCAGATAACTTCATGTGTTCCCTCCCACCAGGTAAGGTCAAAGAACCAGGGCTAGATAGCTTAGTTGGTAGAGCGTCGGCATGTTAAACCGGATTTCATTGGTTCCAATCCCGCTGTAGATAAGTTTTCTTTGTACAACCCCAAATTATTTTAAAGTTACCCATTCAGTTTCCCTTGTAGTTTATAACTTGATGTAAAAAAGGTTAGGTCTAAGATTTTACAACCCTACATATCAAAATCTGTTCTTTACCAGCCATCATTTCCTTCGGTCTTACATCCCACAGAGCTAGGCAAGCTGCAGGAGCTTAGTGTTATCGAAGCCAGTAGTAATCAACTCACCTCGTTACCATCGGAACTTTGCCATTGTTGCAAGCTTCGATCGTTAAATGTCACCAATAATCAGCTACGATGTTTACCTCGTCAAATCATCAATCTGCTGTACTTAAAGGAACTAACTGCCAACGGAAATAGATTAATCTTCTTACCGATGGGTAAGGTCGGATATGCACTTTTTGGAAAAAAACATATGAATGTTTAACCCTTCCTCCTGTCTGACCATTCAGAATTATCCACTGTGGTTTTTTAAAGATAGCTAAATTATGCCAGCCTGCAATATGATATCAGGTTGTAAATGCATGTACATTGTGTTTAGTTAACCCTCCTACTGTTTGACCATTTAATATCATCTGGTTTCGAAAGATAGATAAATGATGCCAGCCTGCAATGTGACCCTGTCGTTAATGTATCTACACAGTCATTTTGACGCATTCTTGCAAATCTGTTGTTACATTTGCGAGAGCTTGATTACCCTAACCACCTCCGGCTTCAAAGTCAATAAGATGTGTGTGTGATAATGTTGACCAGGAACCACATATTTCATCCACATAAACATGAAAAAAATACTTGGGTCTTTTAAAGCATGTATCGTAGTAGCTAGATCATGTGCTCTTTACAACATTCCTATTTATCAGGCATACTTAGACCCTTCTTCAAACTTTCTCAACTGCCTTGGGAGCATGCAACCCCAAGCTGCATATGTTAGCACTAATAATGGGTTAGTTAATCTTATTGTGAGGGTAGAGACTTGTGTTTTTTTCCCCCACTCACATCAGGACTATTGGAAAATGAGTACATCACAAAATTGAATTGGTCATTTCCCTTCCTCTTTGAAGGGATGTGACTAATCCTATCTTTACGAAGCTTACAACTTTGTAATAAACTGTCCGATTGGCTACTGTTTATCCTAGATCTGGGACTGTGGCAGGAGCAGCTCTGTACAGTGTACGTAGATAACAACCCAATGCTACACGCTTTACCCTTCAGCTTATGGAAGAAGAAGATCGGTGCAACAAGGTAAGCAAATCTCAAGCACCCCCCCCCCCCTCTTTGAGATATTGTCGGGGGCCCAGCAGAAAAACGTGGGGCACAGGCAGTCTCGCAGGAGGTCCCAAGCTCAAAAAGAACGCATAGCTATTATAATTACTCTGAACAACATCTTTAAACTCTCCTGCAGTCTGTAACTTTTTTCACTCTTGTAAGGACTTTATCTTTTGGAAAATGAGTGCACCACAAAACTTAATTTCACCTTGGAGCTCCTCTTAAGCTCAATAGGTCATCTGAGTCACAAGTAAATAGTAAAAAAAAACACTTATTTGTACCGTTTTCAAATACCAGGTTTTGGACTTGCGAGATCAAAACTAATTGTTTTACTTAATTCTCAAAAACACTGAAGCATTTCAAGCCAAAATGTTTCAAGTTAAGTTTTCCACGATGACCTTCTTTCTACCATGTAAAGATATGTTCAAATCTGGGAAAATTTGTATCTTGAATCTTACCAATATTGTGCACACCGTTTAAAGGGATGGTATACCTTTGGTAATTGCTCCAAAAATTAATGACCATAAAAACATACTTGGTAAAGAGCACTGGAGAGCTGTTGATTATTTAAAAATATTGTTAGATATGACCCCCTTTGAAGTAATGTTTTAGAGAAAGAGTTTTTCACCAACAAATTTGAATCTGGGAAAGGCTTCAGGCATGAAGCCTTTCTCAGGCATCTGAAAGCACATCATTTTATACAAGGGTTTTTTTTCTTTATTATTTTCTTGCAACTTGATCAATTGAGCCCAAATTTTCACAGGTTTTTGTTGGGATTCACCAAGTGAAGACACCGGTCTTTGACAAATGCCAAAAGTATACCCTGCCTTTAAAAAAACGTGTCTCTCGATCATGTGTAAATATTTTTCTGATATTTGCAGGTGTGGAACTCAGTCTCTATCAGTGGAGCAGTGCAGTAGCCAGCGTACAATACAGGCCAATAGTCTGACTGCAATTTTACCGCCTGAGCTGAGGGTTGTTAAAGATGGCAGTGATCCGCACAAGGAAGTCTTGCCTTTACTTGAAATCTCTCTTGCTGCAGTGCACCGCCTTAAAGGTAAAGGACAGTGGGTTGAAACAACTTTGGTGTACCAGATAGACATCCCTTGTACTGGCCACCATCGCTGAGGCCAGACAATGGAGACGAGCAAGCGTGTACGTGCCACGCACATCTCTCATCCAATATTAGGTCTTCCTTTGACCTCAGTGAGGGCGCTGTTTAAGCTTTTGACATCATAAGCAAGGGGTGTATTACCAATAAATTTCTCCATTGTATTCATTTAAAAGCCTTTGAGAAAGACACTTTTAGGGTTGAAACGGGAGGCACTTACCACCCCAGTGCTATGAGCCCCAGTGCTATCAAGCTTTGCTCCGTGGCATTATATTGGTTGATGTGGCTGGCTGCCTAAGGCGCCCTTGCATGCCTACGGCTCGAACACGTAGCTGCGCTAGCAATTTAGCCTCTCAGCTGTAAGGATGATTAGCCTCCCAAATTATTATTATCAAAAAAGATCAATAATAAACCTTTAAGAAAAAGTGCATCCTTGTTTTGAAGAATAACTTTACTTATAACCCCATAACTTTCGATTTTCAATAAACAAACTGTACAATTGTACAACCAAGGAAAATTTCAAGTTTTTGAGAAACCTATTTACTCTTTCAAAGGTGAGTTAACTACTGCCCTCTAGTGGCCTCTGGTGGATTAATTGAATGCTCCCTCTCATTAAGCAACATGTAATTCTACCTTTACTTCCACAGGCGACAATGTCATTTCACCTCCAAAAGTACTATAATTGTTTGTGTTTTTAAAAACCACTCGTGTTCCTTGTCTTTAAATCGCGAGTCTCAAGATTTCTTAACCTTACATTTATCACTGTAAACAGATCGTTTGGATATATCTTCCCTGCCAAGGACCATAGCCGAGCTGGTTACGTATCCCACAGCCCACTGCATGGCTCCAAGCTGCTGTGAGAAACCTATCTTCACTGTGGCTTGGGTTCATCTACTCAAGCTAGAATGGGCTCAGCCGTGGCAGCGATCACCGGACAGCATCGGTTTTGTGGGTTTATGCTGCTCCAAGCAATGCTTAAGGACATTCAAAAAGATTCCAGTTCCAACCTTTTAAGCGGTGCTAAGGAATTTTTAGTTTTGCTTGACACTGATGTGTGCAAAAAACATTATATATGCTCAGTGCTTCCCCTAGAGTCCTGCAGGAAAATATCTACACGCACCACAGAGGTTAGGCATGCTAGTAATTGCTTAGCGCGGAATTCTGCCCTTATAGTCGTCATTCTCAGATTACATCAGCTGTGAGCTATGACCAAAAACCTGCCATGGTATGCTGGAATCTCAGAACGTTCAGACTTGCCTTCCATTAAGCCATTTATAATGATGAACAATGGTGGCAGCCTGTCCATTCTTGTATGCCACATTTTCACAACCGGACAAAGGTTTTGAACCGGTGTTACACAATTACTCACGGAAAGGGATTTTACAAGGCATGTTTCCCTTAGCTTGTTGTCACTCTTTGTACCAGTATAGTGAATTGAAAGCGTATCACGGTAGGTGCCTGCCTTGTGTGCACGCTTCTTAATATTTGTGTTTACACAAAAATTCAATTTTCTTATTTGTAAATTTCTAAAAGGAAATGCACTGAAAGACAGCTGAGCAAAATATGTGTATTTTGTTACAAAATAATGCTTTATTTAAACATGTACAATAAATATCATGATTTCTCTATTTAAACATCACCAATATAAAAAGTGAATCAAGAACCAATAAAATCCATCTTTAAATCAGAATACATGTATTTGGGATGTTTCATTTTTACCCCCCCCCCCACCAAACAAACATTTTCCATATAATGGATCACATTTGACAGCAGTACCAAATTGGATGGCAGTTTGAAATGGCTGTATACATGCCTGCCAGTGGTCAACACATAATTGATGAACAGTGCATCCAACTGTAAACAAACGACCGGGCAAACCTGCGCTCGGTTCAATTGATGTTTACGCAGCATCTGCGAGCCCATCTCTGCAATTCTCTTTCTTCAGCATCACTGCACAACATGCCGTCTTCATAAACCGAAGACCGAGTGCAAAGACTAACATGCCTTGCTCACAATTTTTCATAGGAAAGACAGTGTCCACAGGATGTGCACGTCTTTGAATACATATCGGTGTCTTCATCATATGTTTCTTCTCCGTAACTGTGTACGTGATTTCCTAATTCCTTCGTCCATAGACTTGTACGAACAGCTCGTCTCAGTTCTGTTAATCAAACAAGAAATAACGGAATCTGAACAAACAAACAAAATTTAAAAAACACACACAAAAAACCAAGGGAAACTGACTGGGTAAATTTTAAAATTACACTTGGTTGAACAAAGAAAACATTACTACTAGAGTGGGACTTGAAACTTTGGCCTCCAGATTAATGTGCTGAAGCTCTACCAACCGAGCCATCTAGCCCTAATGTCTCCCTATTTTATCAATATCTTTGTTCGGGGGGTGCCAGTCAGAAGCCATTCAACCTGGCTCTGCTGTATAACCAGAGATCACACCCAAGTCTTTGATACAACCTGGGAAGCGGCAGGAGAGGGGTCACCTTAAGGGGATGCATCTTTTATTTCAAACATCAAGTAATAAACCACTACTGGATTCACCAAAACCTGCCATTGTTTTTTTTTGGGAGGGCGGGCGGTCATGATGGTTCATGTAGACGTTGCTCTTTGTGGGAGTTCATGTACCAACTGAAATAAGTGCATTTTATCCCGAAACTCAAAATGATTTCAGTGAAAAAACACCTTGGGATTACTTTATGTCCTCACCTTTAACCTTCTTGTCAAACTTCTTGTGTTTGGCCTTTTCTTTATTTTCTTCCCGTTTCTCTTTTTCTTCTTCTATTTTGTCTATGTTGCCCCAGATCTCGAATGCTCGCTTTTCAACCTAGGAGAGAAAAACACCCAAAATGTTGCATGGAATGTGAAATTTGAAATCATTTCTTGAAACTTGGACTCATGGGGACTGTGACTGAATGCAATCGATCTCCTGAAGCCACTACATGCAGGGTTCAAAATTTACCCTGAACCGCATGCCCAAGGCCAGTGATTTTAGTGCCAGGCCAGTGAACCCATGACTGAACAAGTCTGGCGGTCTTATGTTTTTTCCAATTGAAGAATAATATCACCTTATTGTGATATAGGCCTATGTATAACAAAAGAGGTTGTTCATATGTCGAATATCAATGCCTGCATAATTTATCTATCATTCAAAAAACAAAATGGATGGTATGAAATGGTCAGACAGTTGGAGGGTTGACGGTGTACTGTGTGAATGCGTTCACCACATGATATCATATTGCAGGCTGGTGCATTTTATCTATCATTCAAACCACAGGGGATGATATTGAATGGTCAGAGAGTAGGAGGGTTGACTGCATTGTGTAGATGCATTCACCACAAGGTATTAATATTGCAGGCAGACATAGTTTATCTATCATTGAAACCACGGTGGATGATATTGAACGGTCACACAGTAGGAGGGTTAAAACGGCAGTTTTGAAAGTGTCCTTATACACGTAAATGATGTTCCTAACCTGTAACTTGAGGTAAAGCTTCATCTCTCCCCATCGTGGATTGTGTGGGTTCTTCCTGACCAAGAACTTCAAGACTGGCTCCCTGCGGTCAAAGTCTGCATCTTTGAGAAGGTAAACCTGCTTGGCTTCAGTCTTGGCAATCAACGAATGCTTGTCCTCATTGTCTCTGTAGGGAAGGGAAAAAAGTAGTATTTTAGTTTTGACATGACGGTATGGTGGAGGGACCTTTGAGGTGCATGAGGATCTCTGTATGGGTTGGTGCAGGGCTCAAAAGAAATACTCAATGGACACCTGGCTAGTCTATTAATTAAAGCACTGGGCCAGTACAATTAAAACCCAATGGTGCCCAATTTCATGGCTCTGCTTACCATAACCAAAGAATCGGCGCTTATGGAATCAGGGAATTCTGCGCTTACGCCAAGCGTATTTCACAGGCTAGCAGGGAATTTTTGCTTGTGCGCGTACTCCACGTTACTAGTCATTCTTCGCTTACAAAGCTAGCGCAGAAATTTTGCGCTTGCACAGTAAGCGGAGAATGGTGATCGCAAGCGCAGAATTTGGCGGTAAGCAGAGCCATAAATTTGGGCCCAGATCTTGCAGTCAAAAAGTCTTTCCGAACCACTAATTGTTTAAATTTTCCAATGCATACTAATTTTATAAAATCCAAACCTCCAGCAATTGCTAAAAGAAAAAGAAAATAATTGTTCTTGTACAAAAACAATTATGGTCCAGAAAAAAATTCAGAGCTACAAGACTTGTAGTCTAGTGGCAAATGTCTCAAACGTCAAGCCCTGGTGTGTCCTTAAGATATGCTACAATGCAGGGCAACATGTAGTTCAGCCATATTTACAGAGCGACCACCAGGGCCCAATTTCACAGAGCTGCTCAAGTAGCAAATAGTGCTGCACAGTTTTCTGCTGAGCAAAAATGTGCAGGACACCAGTCACACAATTGATGTAATATGATGGATGCTACTTTGGCTGGTAAACTTTTTCTGGTAAGCATAATTTTATTTTGCTGAGCTTCTTCTTGTGGTTCAACAGCTCTAAGGAACTGGGCCCAGATCTTGCGATGGCTCTACCAAAAGACTATTCAAATTTATTTCCATGCAATACAACATTTATTTCCATATATGTACATCAAATTAGATAAAGGAATACAAGACGAGTTAATAGTAGAAATCTTAAATAAGAAACAAAAACAAAATAATCAGATTTTCAGTCTCCACAATGCATAGATTCATTTCCTGTACAAAGTAGCTGGGATGAGATTTGGGGAATTTTGAAATTCCTGAAATTAGCTTAGGGGCCTGGGTCCTCTCTTATTTTTTGACCTAGAACCTACTGGATGTTTACAATTCAGGAGGTTTACAGAGTCTGTGCATCACCAGAAAGACAAAACTACAGGTTTTGACATGATGTAAACAATTTCTTTCTCCCTTTGGTGTCTGCTTTACTTCTGTCAAGGAAACTTTAAGGCTCATGGAGATTTTTGAGAAAATCCTGAAGTCAGGGAAAAACCCTGAGAAATCACATGCTTGAAGTAGTTTTAATAAATACTTACTTGCATTCATCGCACACTTGATATTCAAAATTTCTGTATATATAAGAATCTTGGAATCCTTTATTGCACTCGACACAAAGGACCCGGTCGCCTCCTAGAACAGGACCTATACAACAGATACGATAGACACAGTGTGAGAATAGAGAAGCTGGAACTGTAGAGGGACCGTTATTAGAGTAGAGTCGTTTGGTGGCGTATTATGGCCGAATGCTTATGACAGGCAAAGTACACCTTTGGTTTTTTGACCAGTTCGAATGTTTTAATCCTATATAAATGTAGGTGTAAAGAATAAAACTAACCTGTGAAAATTTCATTTCAAAAGGTGGTCGCGCTTTTGAGATATCGCTGAAAATCTGGAGCGGTTATGTTCTAGCAGGAAGAATAATCTCTAATAGGAATATACAAAATCTGTAAACGTTTCTGACAGTAACGGTTGTCAGATTTAAATTTTGGGTCATAAAAAATGATATCTTTTTACATAACCACATAACCACAGAAAACGAATCACGAGAAAGTTGTGTGTGCACATCTGCTTTGAGGCAATTTAAGCGCTGCCATTTTACCTGGATGGCAAATTTCAGCTTTCCCATTGGTTGAGCTGGTTTGGCATACTATTGATACTCTTATCTTCAAGCAGGCTTGAATATTCGATTCTGATTGGTCGATCCATAGCAACAAGGAGTGTGATATAAACTTGTATCGCACGGCCAATATCACACCCTGCATATTGTGTGTTCTAACTCCTGGTGCGTCATCCATCTTTACTGCGCATCAAGTTTACTTGAAGATAAATTTGTTATCATATCCAACTTGGCCTTCGCCTCGTTAGATATGGGATGCAGAAGTACTATATTTTTCCGTATTCCATTCGTGCTTGTGTGATAACTTATATCATAGTCACAGCTGACAAAGAGAGCGTGCACTGCAGAAACAGACGACCAATGAGCTCAGCATTCTGTGCTCTATTTTTTTTACGGAGAGAATACTGTACGCGCGCTCGTGGAATATGGAAACAAATAGCACACCTGCGTCCAATATCCAACTTGGCCTTCGCTTCGTTAGATATGGGACGCAGAAGTGCTATATTTTTCCGTATTCCACTCGTGCTTGTGTGATAACTTATATTATAGTCACAGCTGACAAAGAGGGCTTGCACAGCAGAAACAGACGACCAATGAGCTCAGCATTCTGTGCTCTATTTTTTTTATGGAGAGAATACTGTACCTGGCTCGTGAACTATAGTCACTTGTTTGGACGCCTCCTCCTCTTCGTCTTCTTCTAACAGAAACCCTGCACCTGTATCAATGACTCGACTGGAACATGATTTCTCACTCCTATTCAAACAGAAATCATACAAATATATATTATTGTTTACAGTGTTTTGAGAGTTTTGCGTGTCACATTTAAAGGGGATCGTCATCATGCAGGGTGGCTGTCCATGAAATTATGAACTCTAACCTGGTTGCTGCACGCGCGCTTGCCATCGCACCATAATACAATAATGACGAAACCCTTTGTGATGTGACCCCAGTGGGAGTGCATGTAGTAGCTGGAGTAGAGTTCATCATAGTGTTAACCAGAGGGGTGTCTGGGTGTCTTTTGGACACCCTGTTTTAAATTTGGACACCCTATTTTATCTGTCATTTACATGTGAATGTATTGTAAGTTAACAATCTGGACACCCATTTTTTTAAATTCCAGCAAATGTCGACACCGTTTTACCAAATCCTGGCTAAAGCCTTGGAGTTCCTAATTCCATGCACAGCCACAGGCATGCTATGATCATGACGACAGTCACCTTATTACAAAGAATTATTTGTATTATTGCCCTCAATAACAATTTAATGATGTGTGATGATAATCACAACATTTAATGGCAAGCCTGCCAAGTCCTGCGAAAAGAAAAAAAAAAGCAAAGGCTACTCAGTTGGGATTCGAACCCTTGAACCCCCACATCTCCACTAGATCGCCATGCCTGTATGGTAATGAGAGGCTGGTTTGAATCCTGGCTGTCATGGCTGTAGGCTTCAATAGTTGCTGGCACCACAAACAGTTTCACTGATGTAAAATTTGCATCGGAAATCCTGAAAAATATAATTTTAGAATTTTTTGGTATAAAAAAACTAACCTTACAGTAGGGAGTTTGGGTTCTGGGTACGGCCTGCTGCTGATTCTCGCTTGGCGTAGCAACAGTGCCCTCTGTCTGCTCCTTTCTATCTTAGCTCTCTGTGCGTCACTTAATTTGATCTTGTCATCCATGTCCGCCATTTTAAATCCATCTAAAAAATAACGTAGATATGTTTAACAAAAAACTTCATTATGCCTCTTACCGCTCAATATCAATAATGATATTTGCTTAACCACAAAATGCTACCCAAGATCATCATATTACAAAAAGAAATAGTCTTAAAACACAAATTTTACAATGCATACATTTTTTTAACGCAAGTACAGTCATTTGACCAGTTCGGGATCATTGACCAGTTCCAGATCACTTCGCAATAACTAAATAGTTAAATTACTTCTTACATTAACAGTTTCTAAGTTGAAACATGTGAAGAATAACATCCATAAACCAACAAACCCAAAATAAGGTGCCAAACATTATCAACAAATAAATAATGGCACTTTTTCTGAAGTTTGTTTGCGATATTGATTATTATTAAAAACACAAATGTTGGTTACAAATGCTGTTAAAACTTCTCACCTTTAAAATTTGAATGTCAGGGCAAAAAACATTTATCAGTGTTTATATAAAATGCTAAGAATGCGTAAGAACTACTTCACGCAAACACTAAGCAGTTGTCTTGTTTTTTTGAGGAGATGAAATTACTGAAATTGACTTTTGGGGGACATGGTACCCTTGACCAGTTCGTGATCACTCGACATCTCATTGCGTCAAATGGTGGCGCACTCAGCGATGTAAAATCGTACGAATGCTGATAGAAAGTTTAGTTGCTTTTAAGAAGAAACATTACTCAAACACATTTGTTTTTTGTGAGAAAATGAAATTTGGAGGAGGGAGTTTCGACTGTAAAGAATAGACCTTCGGGTCAATGCTGCTTTTAGGCCTGTCTCACTTTCTCATATGCCTGCGCGCTCGCTGTTGTTTTGTGTTTTTGTCACTGGGTTTTTGCACTGCTGTTGAAGACACTTGCATGACAATCACTGGAGAAAAGAAGGTCAGGTCCATACCAACACACTTGAAGTCTGTGTCCTTGATGAGAGAGAGTTTTGTGAATAGGAGTATGGGTTTGCAATAGAACACGTAAATGGCACGCCACTGATTCAGAATAGAACCAACTGATCCTGAACTGGTCAAACAGGTGACAATACTTTTCTCAAAGCCTCATCAAAAGTGTTAATCTTTTTTGTCAATGGTTACTTGGCAAGTTTTATGACATGTTTTGGTAAACTGATCAACTTTTTTGTTAAAGATGTTTAAAAGATTGCATTAAAAACAACGTGAATTCAAAAAGTGATCTAGAACTGGTCAAACGACTAAGGTAATAGCAATACAAATAGCAAAAATATTAACCTCCCCAAAAAATAAATAAATAAATAAATAAATAAATGATAATAATATTACTAATATTAATAAACAACAATATGAATTTAATCCAGCCAAATATTTGTCAACATGAATGAGGGAAACCAGTAACTGTCATGACTGTGCGATCTGACAAGTGTCATTTTCGGAATGATGCTTTTCCTCACAGAATCACTGTAGCCGTACCAGGGCTATGTAGCCGTCTACTCCTAAAACTATACGACTGTACGAGGTTCGTTCCGTTATCGTCTCCGAACGAACCTCATCATTACTTCTAGCCCACCTTGTTGAGCTGTAGTGTTACTGTAATAAATATATGGCACTCTTTTAACATTGGTCTTACCATAGTCGCCATTACAAAATGCGACTATTATTAATATTAATACTAATACAGTCATTTGACCAGTTGGGGATCACTTTTTGAATTCACATTGTTTTTGGTTGCAATCTCTTTGACATTTTTAACCAAAAAGTTTATCAGTTTACCTAAACATGTTATAAAACTAACCAAGTATCCACTGACAAAAAAAGATTAGTACTTTTGAAGAGGCTTTGAGAAAAGTATTGTCACCTGTTTGACCAGTTCAGGATCAGTTGATTCTATTCTGAATCAGTAGCTTGCCCTCTATTGCAAACCAATACTCCCATTCATAAAACTGTCTCTCAAGGACACAAACTTCACAAGTGTGTTGGCATGGACATGGACTTCCTTTCTCCAGAGAATTTCATGCAAGTGTATTCAACAGCAGCGCAAAAATCCAGCAACAAAAACACAAAACAACAGCAAAGGCAAATGAAAAGGTGAAGCACGCCTAAAAGCAACATTGACCCAAATATCTATTCTTACAGTCGCAATTTCCTCCTCCAAGTTTCATTTTCTCACAAAAAAACAATATTCCTACAAGAATTTGTTGAAGAAATGTATCTTAAAAGCAACAAATAAACTTTTGACTGCAGCAGTAAGATTTTACCTCACTGAGTGCGGCACCATTTGACGCAATGAGAGATGCTGAGTAGTGAGTGATCCCGAACTGGTCAAGGGTACGATGCCCCCCAAAAGACGATTTTGGTAATTTCGTCTCCTCAAAAAAACAAGACGACTGCTCAGTATTTACCTGAAATATTTTTAACACATTCTAAGCATTTAACATAAATTTTATTCGCCCTGGCGTTCAAATTTTAAAAGTGAGAAGTTTTAACAGCGTTTTTCAACCAACATTTTTTTTTAAAATAATGATCAAAATCGCAGACAAATTTCAAGAAAATGGCCATAATTTTTTTGTTGATGAAGTTTGGAACCTTATTAATGGGTTTGTTGGTTTATTGCATGTTATTCTTCACATGTATCAACAGAAATTGGTAATGTGAGAAGTAACTTAATTATGGGGTTGTTGCAAAGTTGAAGTGATCCCGAACTGGTCAATGATCCCGAACTGGTCAAATGACTGTACTATTAGTATTAATTGTGTAATGAACATGCTTTGTGTTGCATTCCAAGCTCCTTTTGTTATAGTGTTTAAACACATGTGCTGGCTCTGTTCTGGCCTACAATGAATGTGGTATGTTGTGCCAGATGGGGGTACAATGTAGTCACTTATGTTAGTTATTTATCATTCCCTTGCCAGCCACCATTGGCCTGCAAGGAATGTGTTCACATTGTTTGTATCATTATTTCCCCTCAATTTAGATTTACTGATTACTAGTGCATTTAAAATAACAAAGAATTTCCTATTGGGTATAAAACCAAGGCACCAAATCTAGGTGTGGCATTCTAGAACTGTGGCTTGGGACATCAGGGTGGTCGGACGGCGGCTCTATACTTTTTTATGTATAAACTGAAGGCTCTCAGTACAAAAGTACTAACACAGATAGTGGTCAGCCTACATGTATTTATTTCTGTATAAGTTATTATCTGCACGTCGTCCGGCCTGGTTCATATTGTTAAGGTAAAGTTGTATTTATTTATTTATTAATCGAGTGAGGAGTGTCCTTAAATTTCCCCAACTCAGCCAGTTGCTACATTTTGCTTTATTAATTGACTTTATTATATGTATTTTGTTCATGTCCCCTTTGGGGAGAATTACAAGATGAGCGAGTACCTGCATTTCTGTTTCCATTTTTGAGTTGTTTTTATGTCTCTGAGTTTAGCAAGTAGTTCCCCTCCCCTTCTGGCGGATGCAGAGTTGATCCGTTACAGATTTTGGTGGCAGCGGTGGGATCGATTTATTGAATTGGGAGAGTACTTCTTGCTGAATTTTTGAGACATTTTTAATTTTTTTTAATTTTTTAATTATTTTTTTTTGTATGCAAAAATTGCGCGAGCGAAAATGAGTTCGAGAACAGATTTGACCGGTCAGTTGAACCGTACAATTAGGCAACTGGACGAGGAAATTCAGTCCAGAAGAGAAAGACTGGCTGAGTTTGGGGTGAATTTACCCCAGAACTCTGATGTCCCTTGCCACGGGTCTGCCTATTTAATGGGCAGAATAGAATCACGGGACACTCCCACTGGTGTAGATAGAGTTAATTTAGTAGCTAGTACACCTGATTATGATACACCTAATACTGAATACTGTTCTTTGCCGCAGTGTACTCGTAAATCAACATGTGAGCCAAAAAATACTACAGTAGCAGCAGGTTCCATAAAACCAATAGTAAACCCTGATAATTACGATGGTAGTAAATCATTCGATGATTGGTTAACTAATTTAGATTTATGTAGTCAAATAAATGGATGGTCCATAGAGCAGAAAACTAGGTTCCTAGCCGTAAGGTTAAGAGGCCCGGCCCTTCAGGTTTATACTGATTTATCTGACGCAAGTAAACATGATTATTCTGCTTTAGTTAAGGCATTGAAAGGTCGATTTTCCCCACAAGGACAATCATATCTCTTTAGGGCTAAGCTTAAAGTAAGATCTCGCAGGAAAGGTGAAAAGTTACCCGAGTTAGCTAGTGACATTCGAAGACTTGTCGCAAAGGCATACCCTGATATATCTGCTGAACTACGAGAGGAATTAGGTAAAGATCATTTTATAGAGGCATTGGACTTACCTGAAATTAGAATGCAAGTTAGACGGGCGAAACCCGTTAGTCTAGGGGATGCCCTTACCACAGCACTGGAGGAGGAAGCTTTTATTCAAGTCGAGTATAACAAGGCTGATATGTTACAGAGAATACATGTAGGTGCTAATGCATGCCAGAATGAGCCTTGTACTAGCGCTTCACTTGAAGCCAAACAACCCCAGGAAGACCTCAAGGTAAAAATAAAGCGCCTAGAGCAAGCTGTACAAGAGCTTCAGGGAGTTCTTACCAAACAGGCAGGGAGGTTTCGAAAACCTAGGGGTCCGATAGTCTGTTGGAATTGTAGGCAAGAAGGACATAGACAATTTGAGTGCCCATATTATAACAATCTGCCACACGCCCAGCCAGATAGAACCGCTGGTGATAAAATCAATCAGCAGGGAAACGAGGGACGGCTGAGTATGGGGCCAGTGCCCAGCCAATAATGAGTAATTGCCAGGCCCAGAGTACAATTTTTGTCAGAGCCAAGATTAACAAAATTGATGTGAAATTTTTGCTAGACACAGGATCATCGGTCACTATCTTACACCCGCATACATGGGAGTTACTGCCTCTAGAAGTTAGACAAAGTTTACAGCCTAGTGATAAGTCGATAGTAGCAGTCGAGGGTACAACCCTTGAAGTATTAGGTTGTGTAGAAGTAGCCATTGAACTTGGAAAACTAGTAAGACGTCATACAATTTTTGTTGCACCTATCACTCAGGCAGGCATATTAGGTTTAGATTTTCTTTTGTTGCATGAGGGAACTCTGGATCTACCTAAGAGGAAATTGAGATTCGGATTGAATGAAGTGCCAATAGTACTAAACAACGAGGCTACTAACATTTGTTGTAGGGTTTCTGTAGCAGAAACAATAACTATACCTTCTGGTCAAGAGGCCATTGTACCAGGTGAAGTACATGTTCGTGGTGTAGGTACAAGAGGTGGATTATTAGAACCATCCAGTAGTTATGTAGCCAAAGATAATAGTATGTTGATTGGACGAACCTTTGCCCATTGTGACAAGAATAACTATGTTCCAATTAGAATGTTGAATTTAAAACCAGATGCAACCACGGTATATAAAGGCACGCAAGTGGCTATTTTACAACCTGCAATTGTGACTCAAGTTGAGAAGGAAAATGAAGACTCATGTAGCAATCAAGATTTAGCCCCCCAACTAGAAGATCTGTACCAACAAAGCTCTGTACATTTAACAAGTAACCAACAAGTTGCATTGAAAAACATGTTACATAATTATGACAGTGTGTTTTCCAAAGATGGTGAACTTGGGCGAACCAATTTAGTGTATCATAACATTGACACTGGTGATGCTAGGCCAAAGCGACAACCTGCTCGGCGTTTACCTCATCACCAGAGAGCAGAGGCCCAAGATCAGGTTGAAGATATGTTAAAAAAAGGAGTGATTTCTCCATCCTTTAGCCCATGGGCAAGCCCAGTGATTTTGGTTACAAAAAAAGATGGGACCAAAAGGTTTTGCATTGATTACAGGAAACTAAATGAAGTAACTTATAAAGATGCATACCCATTACCACGTATTGATGATAGCCTTGATGCACTATCTAGCTCTCAGTGGTTTTCGTCACTTGACTTAGCTAGTGGCTATTGGCAGGTAGAAGTTAACCCCAATGACTGATGTAAAACTGCTTTTACAACAGGATCTGGTTAATATGAGTTTAACATGATGCCTTTTGGGCTGTGTAATGCACCCAGTACATTTGAAAGATTAATGGAACGTGTGTTAGCAGGTTTACATTGGAGAACTTGTTTAGTGTATATTGACGATATTTTGGTTTTTGCTCCGACTTTTGAAGAACATACCGAACGGCTGAGCGAAGTCCTCAGCAAACTTTCAGACGCAGGTCTCAAATTGAAACCCCAAAAATGTTTCTTGTATAAAAAGGAAGTTCTGTACCTTGGACACATTGTGTCAAACCAAGGAATATCCACTGATCCAGAAAAGATACGTAAGATACTAGAATGGCCAACACCATGTAACCTTGCTGACATTCGCAGTTTTCTTGGGCTATGTTCTTATTATAGACGGTTTATTAAGAATTTTGCTCACATAGCGTCCCCAATCCATAAACTTACTCACAAAAATGTAGGGTTTAAGTGGACAAGTGAGTGTGAACAAGCATTTCAGGAACTTAAACATAAGTTAACATCTGCAGACTTTCTTGCATTTCCAGATTTTTCAAAGCCATTCATTCTAGATGCAGATGCTAGTGACCAAGGTATTGGTGGAGTTATTTCACAAGTCCAGGATGGACAAGAGAGAGTAATAAGTTATGGTAGCCGAAAGTTATCAAAAAGTGAAAGAAACTACAGTGTAACTAAGAAAGAACTGTTGGCTGCCGTGCACTTTGTAAAACAGTACAAACATTACTTATATGGAAGAAAATTCACCATACGCACCGACCATGGGTCGTTAAGATGGCTGAGTAATTTTAAAGATGTACAAGGCCAACTAGCCAGATGGATAGAAACCTTAAGTGCATTTGACTTTGAAATTTGTTACAGACCGGGTAGTCAACATCGAAATGCAGACTCCCTTTCAAGAATGCCATTTGAAAATAATGTTGATCCAATAAGTACTGATATTAAAGTGAAACATAAAATAATCAGTTGTTCGCTCAGTGTCTTTTCAGGTTTGGACCCAGCTAAGCTACGGGAGGCCCAACGAGATGATAGTGTATTAGCTGCAATAATACAGTTGAAAGATAATTCCTCGGTGAGGCCTCCTGGTAGTCTAATTGCGGGTCTAAGCCGAGAGACAAAGGGATATTGGTTCATCTGGGACCAACTAGAGCTAAAAGAAGGTATCTTATATAGACGCTATGAAGATCAAGGATCATCATTTAGACAGTTAGTGGTTCCTAGATCATTACAAAAACAAGTACTGGAGTTAGCACATAATAGTAAGACAGGTGGCCACTTAGGTCGTACAAAAACATTTAAGAAGATCCAACGTCACTATTATTGGATAGGTTACCGTACATACATAGCGAATTGGATTAGACAGTGTCAAACATGTGCTAGACGAAAAACACCTGCCCCTAAGTTCCGTAGTTCCCTTAAACCTTCTCTGGTTGGTGCACCTTTTGAAAGAGTTGCTTTAGATATACTGGGACCATTGCCTCGATCAAAAAAAGGCAACAGATATATCTTGATAGTCATGGACTATTTTACTAAGTGGGCTGAGGCCTATCCTCTCCGAAATCAAGAGGCAGAAACTGTGGCTAAAGTACTAGTAGAGCAATTCTTTTGCCGGTATGGAGTTCCATTGAGCCTCCATTCAGACCAAGGCTCTAATTTTGAAAGCAACTTGTTTCAATCAGTATGCCGTCTATTAGGAATAAATAAAACAAGAACCACAGCTTATCATCCACAGTCAGATGGACTAGTGGAGAGGTTTAATCGAACTATCTTGGCCATGTTAAGTATGTATGTTTGTGATGACCAGTCAGATTGGGATACGCACATACCCTATGTTATGATGAGTTATAGAGCAAGTGAACAAGAGACAACAGGGATTAGCCCAAATAGGATGATGTTTGGTAGAGAAGTTAACCTTCCTCTTGATTTACTTGTTTCCCGAAATGAGTTAAGCAAAGAAGAGTATGTAACCCCAGAGGCATATGCATCTGAGATATGTGGTCGCATGCACAAAGCTTTCGAAATGGCTCGAAATAACATAAAAGGTGAACAAAAACGACAAAAACGCTTGTATGATGCTAAACTCAAGGGTAAACCTTATGCACTTGGCGATAAAGTTTGGTTGTATTGCCCAAGAAGAAAAGTTGGGCTTAGTCCTAAATTACAATCATTTTGGAAGGGGCCCTATGAGGTCAAAAAGTGTATCTCTGACGCTGTGTATAGAATTGAAGATGTTAAAACACATTATCGTTCAGTAGTGCATTTTGATAGATTAAAACCATGCCATTTGAGTACTTCTGAACAGGATTCTGAAACGAATATAGACCACACTCTAGAAGACAGCACACCACGAGGAACATCTACACGTCGACCCCCAAAACTATGGAGAGATGTGAGCCCTTTGACTGCTCAAGGAGTGCCATATGACCCGGATCCACCAGTAGATGCAAGTTTTACATCCGAGATTGGAAGCATTCAAGATGATGGGGCAGAAACACACAATGAAAACGAGACTGGTGTGAGAATAAATACAACCACAGACCAATCACCTGATTTACTGCCAAGAGCAAACAGCAACACACAGAGTGATGGGGTAGATGACGCGTTATACGACAGCGATGATAATTGGACCGGCCGGCCAATAATATACCAACGTCGACAACGCCAACCTCCACTGTGGATGCGAACTGGAGATTATGTGATCTAACTGAAACTTACATTACGGGTTTAAAGGTGGCTACAAATGTGAACTTTTTGTATAGTGCCCTTTTGGGCTGCAGACCAACTGTGGACACTTTGAAGTTGTTTGCAAGCTACGTCAGTCGCATGAAATGTTCAGACAGAATCGACCAGGAACTGCTTGTCCACTAAATTGTTTCACAAATTGTGGTAATTTATTATAATTGGATGAGTAAACTTAATATTTGTATCATATTCGTTTAAGGCGTGGGGTCACGCCTTCGCTAAGGGGAGGGTTGTGTAATGAACATGCTTTGTGTTGCATTCCAAGCTCCTTTTGTTATAGTGTTTAAACACATGTGCTGGCTCTGTTCTGGCCTACAATGAATGTGGTATGTTGTGCCAGATGGGGGTACAATGTAGTCACTTATGTTAGTTATTTATCATTCCCTTGCCAGCCACCATTGGCCTGCAAGGAATGTGTTCACATTGTTTGTATCATTATTTCCCCTCAATTTAGATTTACTGATTACTAGTGCATTTAAAATAACAAAGAATTTCCTATTGGGTATAAAACCAAGGCACCAAATCTAGGTGTGGCATTCTAGAACTGTGGCTTGGGACATCAGGGTGGTCGGACGGCGGCTCTATACTTTTTTATGTATAAACTGAAGGCTCTCAGTACAAAAGTACTAACACAGATAGTGGTCAGCCTACATGTATTTATTTCTGTATAAGTTATTATCTGCACGTCGTCCGGCCTGGTTCATATTGTTAAGGTAAAGTTGTATTTATTTATTTATTAATCGAGTGAGGAGTGTCCTTAAATTTCCCCAACTCAGCCAGTTGCTACATTTTGCTTTATTAATTGACTTTATTATATGTATTTTGTTCATGTCCCCTTTGGGGAGAATTACAAGATGAGCGAGTACCTGCATTTCTGTTTCCATTTTTGAGTTGTTTTTATGTCTCTGAGTTTAGCAAGTAGTTCCCCTCCCCTTCTGGCGGATGCAGAGTTGATCCGTTACAATATAACTAATTATTATAGGTGGGCTAATGATTCAATTAATCATACTACCATGAGGCATGAGACTACAAACAAGTTCAAGTAGCGCAGCCGTCTTGCTTGAGACAATGTTGTGTCATCATGTATGGTGTACACTACTACCTAGTAGTCCTAGTTAGTACTAGTGACTAGCCTAGTAAGAATAAATGAACCCCAACAAATCTTTTTTACTTAAATTTGTTTTATTACTTTGGAAACTTTATAATTTGTAATGATTTCCAATGAAAACCTTTCGCAAGATGCGAGGCAGCGAGCGAATTGTGATTAGTGTGATCTGTGTAGTAGTGTGAACTGTGAATGGGGGTGATCAAATTACATTTACAACCAACGATGTTTATGTTTTACTTTGACTTTCAGTTTCATTTTCAACCTAATTTCTGACCTTCTCATTTACATCTTGGTTAAAATTCCGTATCTGACTGCCACGTTATCCCTTTTGAAAATTAAATTAGTTATTAAATCAATCACAACTTACACAAGCAGTAGTGGTAGTATAAACAACAACATCATATCACTACCAGACTTCACCTCCTATGCACTATATCATACAGCAGACAGACTGGTGCGGTGGGTGGTACTTGCTTTTCAATCGTTCACTTTTGTGTCGCTTATGTATCAATCCTATGTTGTCGCTAGGTGGCGCTGTGCCTGTTTTACGGTCAGTTGAGGGCGCACTCTATGGAAGCATGCAAAATCCAAATTCCGCCTCATCCGTGTGTTTTGTCGTCTACCGTGTTATTGTTGATAACAAACCGCCCATGTGATGAAATATCTTGACCAGCAGCTGAGCTCTGGGTGTGAACAACAACGAAGAACAAGATAGCTCATTGAATTGGTGTTTCCATAATTTCGACGCCATGAGGTACAGGTAAGGTAATGTTTAATCATATTTCCTCGTTTGGCTCGTGTGACCAGTTTCCAAATCCAACCAAGGCACCATGATTGATGGGTTTGTTTTTTTCTTTGAATTGAAAAGAAAAACTCATTATTTATATTTATAAATTAATACAATGTTATTGTTATTGTTAATGTTAGTATAGTATTATTAGTATTAACCGAATCTGATGTCCTAATTAACTTCCTTTGACTTTTGTTTATTATTATTACTATTACTATTAGAACATGGACAGATGGAGCACGCAAACATTTATATTAAAACTGGATGAACGTTGACGTTGCAGCGTTTTCCCCACGCACCGATCTTCGGTGCCTTCAATTTTTTTCAATAGCATTCCATTTTTTTTTTTATATTCATGTTCTGCAGGATAAACAAAAATTTCCAATTTTATAGTTTCGGTTTGGTGCTGAGACGCCCTTAAGAATAATTATCGAATAATATTAAAAATATTCTGTATTAATTTCCATCTTCAATAAAAAAAAACTTAAAAAAAACCAGCAAGCACCTTAGCTGTTTTTTTTGTTTTTTTTGGTGGGGGGGGGGGGGGGGGGGGGCGGGTGATTATAAAATTTTATTTTTAAAAATGAAAAGATTAAAAGAAAACACCAAACACAAACAAAAGGTTAAAATAAATACCTTGCATCAAACACATACTTGTATTGTATAATTACATAAATTTCTCACAGCCATACTGTTTATAAACTTCATCGCTGTTTGTTTATTCATCCCTCCAAAGTGAGGGTTACACCCTTCCTCCATCCATGGTTACACTAACTTTTCAAAACTGTGAGAAAATGATATAAGGCACTTAGCGTCTTTAGGCCATTGTATTTTTTTTCCCAGAATGCTCAGCTGAAAGCAGAGTCACGTGATTCGATCATCGTGAATTGTAAATTGAAAAAGTGTTTGTTGAAACTTTTTAAGCGGCCTCAAAAAATATTTATGGCCCAGACAGTATGACATATTTTTGTACCTTGTAAGGCCTAAATACAATTTTTTTTTTTTTTACAAGTAAAACTTAATAGTGGAGCCTTACCTGTCTCCAAGTTTTGGTTAACAGTGAGGAGACTCGGTGTTTGGCAAGTAGAAAATGTAACTTTGTATTCGTGGGTTGTTTACATCGCGCGCAGTGACGTAAAAGAAGTACCACGATTTCATGTACGGGGCGCCCTACGATTCATCTCAACTCAATCATTGGGAGTGCAAAAAACCATGCCCCACTAACCGGGACAATAGTGGGGACTTGGCCGCGGTGCAAAACTACAATTTTGCTTTTCCTGCCATACCTGGACAATAATGGAAATTATGGAGGTTGTACAGTTTGTTGCCCCGCCCTTCCGGGACAATAGCGGGGACTTGGCAAGGTTAACTTTTTTGTCATGTGCCACATGCTGGGGTCAGGATTGTGAAAGTGTTGTGACAAATAAAGGAAAATAAATACCCTGCAAGGGCAGGGGGCGAACATGGGGAAGTCGTCCCCACCCCCCCCCACCCCTTGCTGGTTACACCACTGCATGTGTACTACTTTTATTACTGCAGTGTAGTACTACAGTACTACACGTAGTTGCGTAGCCCATTGTTTTTCTTGATCATAAAATCATGGGGATAGATCATTTATTTCCTTCCGTTTGCCAATATCAATTTTGACTTGGACCATGAATGTGAAAGAAAAAAACCCTTAAAAACTAGCACAAACCCCTTTTTCCCCTTCAATTGTAAAAAAATGATTAGTAGTATAGGCAATATTGTTGATTTAAATCTGTTTGTCATTATGTGAACAGATTTTAGTTCCTTCATCTCCTGGTGGTCGAACCAATGATGTCAGAGGCAACGTTTCCTGAATTTCACTTCCCATGTCAACCGTTCCCCCACAAGGAGAAAGTCAAGCTCGCCGCAGGGTATGGTTGCTTCAATGCTTCAGACATCCTCACTGACTCGACTCGCGTGACTCAAGAAGACAGGAGAGAAACGCATCGTTTTACATTCCAGTATCACCATGGCAACGTGAGAGAGACAGGAAGCTTAGTGGCAAAAGAACCAACACTTCCTCTGTTGATGCCGAATGACTGTAAGAGACTTGCTTTTGACTGGGTTCCATGGTTTTTATTCTGCAGCTCACTTTGAGGGTTATCTCGTTTTTGTCACTATTAGTGGCGTGTCGTGGCCGAGTGGTCAAGTGCATCGGACTCAAGCTCTGGTGTTTCTGATCAGCAGAGTGTGGGTTTGAGTCCCGGTCGTGGCACTTGTGTCCTTAAGCAACACACTTAACCATTATTGCATCTTTGTCCTTTAGAAGAGACATACAGCTGTAGGTCCCGTGTGTTGTGTAATTCACATACAAGAACTGATTTACACTCCCAGATTGGGCTCATTGTAATTTGGCAATGACGCCTTCTTTTTTGAGAAGATAGCGGAGAGGTCATTCTGTGAACATATTGTTTTTATTGAATGCAGGTAACAGTCTACCTCTTCAGACCCTACAAGATCTCGGAAGAGTAAAAGTCATTGATAAGTTCAATGTGATTGAAGATCGGGCAATTGAGCAGGTAAGGATGCAGTCTTATGTTCTTATCTTCACAGCAGTAAGGGCAATATTATGGCTGCAGCCATCTTGTTTTTCTTCCATTCAAACCAATGTGACCAAACGGAGGCTGGAAGGGAAAATAGTCTGGTACCTTTTCTTTTGGGCGTGTTGAGGCTGAGCGGTTTAGTGCAATGGACTTGGGTTCTTGTTGCTAAGTCATCAGGGTGTGAGTACGGATCCCGGTCATGACATGTGAGTCCTTGAGCAAGACATTTAATAAAAAATAATTACTTCTCTTCACCCAGGGGTAGCTGGGTACCTGTAAGGCCAGAGATGGTTCTTGTGGTTGTTTTAGCTTCTTGCTCTACATATTTGGCAGCACATGCTGTATATTTTCCAAGGATCTGAGATGGTTTAATGAATAAAATAAATGGGCCGGTGATCAGGGCCCAATTTCATACTAGAGTTGCCTAAGCACAAAAAGTAGCTAAGCACAACAAAAATATGCTTACCAGATAAAGGTGACCAGCAGTAAAGCAAGAAAGTAATGTTACAGTTCTGTTACGATGTTAGTGGAACAGCGACACAAAGGCAAAAACAACTATTGGCATCAGATGACAAGACAAACTAAAATGGCCAGGATTAATAAAAGTGGACCAAACCACTGTGACCGGAAAGGCTACCAATCCAATCTTAAAATGGGAAAAGAATCCTATAACAAATAAATTTAAAATGGGGGAGGGTATGTTTATTGTCACGTGGCCCAAGCATTTTGGCCGCAATTGTAGGATTAGGATTAGACAATTTTTGTTTACTTTCTTCTCTTCAGGTGGCCTACGTCTATCGGAAGTTTCCTAAACTTGTTTGGGGATCAGCACTTGATTTTCTTGGAGATTCTTTTCACGATAGATTCGATTACAAGCACTCAAAAACGAAAAAGGTAAGGTGACTTTTGTGATCTCCTGAAGACGAGGAAATACGAGGCTCTACTATATTTAAACCTCCAGTTGTTCCCGGAACCAACACTCCTTTCCTCCTGAGAGAAATTTTATTAGGATTTGAAACTTTGCATGGTGGAAGTATAACTAAGAGAGGTTTGCGGTAACACCATGTGAAAATCTCGTTAACCAACGGTCGTTAACCACTGGTTCTTTTTAGAACCAACACTACTCAAAAGAGATTTTCATATGGTGTTACCGCAAACTTCTCTTAGAAATTTTATTCACATATCCAGTGAGGTTTGTGGAGACACCATGTACAAAAACTCTCTCTATATGAGTTGTGGCAGTTTTGAGAAGAACTGGTGGTTTATCAGTTTGATTTTATCTCCACACCAGTTCTCCTCAGAACTAACAATCTTCCCAATCCCAAACAAGATTTTATTCTTATATGGTTCTTACCCGTAAACCCACTCGGTTCTTACTTCCTACACTGTGCAAAGCTTCAAATCTTCTGCTTATTCATGTAGGTTGCTAATTATTGACTGAACCTGCCAATCTGCCTCAGAGTGCCACAGAACTCGACTATTCTTCAGCACTCTCAACTAGTTTTTCGACCCAGGCACGTGACTGAATCATAACCAATAGGTACATGTACACGTAGTTTCCACTTGACGTTACAGTGTACAGTTGACCATTTTTACGGGCAAATAAATAATTTTTAAACGCACAACTATATGTATGTGTTATGCATGAAATACTATTTGCGGCATGCAGGAGTTTTTATCAATTTCCTTGCACGAATGGTCAGTAAACCAGTTACAGCCACCTGCGTAGAAAAATTAGAATGTGATGCAGCTCAAAGCCAGAACCCAAGTTGCCTGTAAAGATGGCTTTTTCTATTTGGACCTCTGTACAGAAGCAAGTACATACATGTGTATTTTATTTCTTCACTCCTTTCCATTAGTTTCAAAAACGTCAGGAAGTAGCGCCAGTCCTAAGTTTGAATAAAGTGAAATGCGAAGGCAATTGGTCAGAATTGTTGGACCGTCTAGATTCTAGCATTTATGACGTCAATCCAAATATGTTACTCACTCTGCTCAAGGAAGAGTTCCAGGACAACATGCAGAAGCAGGTTGGTGAAATCTATGCAAAGTTATGTTACAGGTTTAAATGCAAAGTACTTTTGAAAAGTAAGGAATACATGTAGCTTCTAATTGTGTTCGGGCCCGTTTTTCTCTACTTTTTTCTACAAGTTCGTTTTTAGACAAGTATTTTTGTAAAATGGCTGCGACTTAACTGCCAATAACTGTTAAAAGGGTGTGCACCACATTGGAAAAAGTTAAAATATATATGCTCACAGATTGGCACATGACTCACATGGTATAAAGATTGTCGTGGCAAAAACCTGCCCTTAAAGTGTTGCTTGAAAAAGTAAACAAATTGGTT
The DNA here is from genome assembly GCA_023634235.1 of Pisaster brevispinus. NCBI lineage: Eukaryota > Metazoa > Echinodermata > Asteroidea > Forcipulatida > Asteriidae > Pisaster > Pisaster brevispinus. The sequence continues at coordinate 199,826 of JAMKCF010000011.1, forward strand.
TTGTCTTATGAGTCAAAACCTTGATGTTTGAAAACAGTGAAAACAAAAGCGTATAAGATATTTTCTTCACTATTTGTTTGTGACTCCGGTGACCAATTGAGCTTAAACTTTCAATGAGTGTCGTGGAGCCTGGTCTTTGACATTAACCAGTGTTGTCCACATGCTTTTAGCAAGAGCAGACCTGGGCCCAATTTCGTAAATCCTGTATTCTGTTGACACAGTAACTTATTGCATTCCTGAGTTCTGAGGAAAACAAATCCATGGGCATATTCAATGGGTGGGATTTGAACCCACAACCTGTAGTGGTGGTGAAAAAGCTGCTCTAGAATCGGCAAAGGTTGTGGGTTCGATTCACACCCACGGGTGTAATATGCGAGTGGATTTTCTTTTTTCACAGGACTCGTGGAAAGTACTGAGTATACAGTGTGTAGTGCACATCACTGTATGGGTTATTATTATGCTGCCGCAGGCGAGACATCCTGCGACGTCTCCATTCTCACTATTCCATATTCAGCCAGACAGCTCTGTTGTGGTCTACGCACCAGCGTCACACATGATGACACTGACCTAGCTTGTTCTCTGTCTGCCCCTCAGCCTCACCCGATGAGTTGGTTCCCACCGTAATGTTCCATAAAACCGTAATATTCTTTGTGCCGATGCAAATTGAACACTTATTTCAATTTGTGTTGTCTTGTTTGTTTCAGTACATTGATCAAGATTTCCACGGTGGGTGTCTAGCCTACCAAAACCTTCCCCCAGCTTCTGGTCATGAAGGATTATTGCTCTACCCCAGTGGACCAACACTAGAAGTTCTCAGTATCCTTTTATGGTAGAACTTTGGGTGATTATGCGCGTGTACAAAAAGTGTAACTATTTGAGTGATAGTTTAATTTAAATAACAAATACGCACTTCTGATAATGTACATTACACAACACAAGGGACCTATGGCTTGACGTCCCATCCAAGAGGCAGGCAGTACTGTCAAGACCAGGACTCGAACCCACAATCTACTGGTCAGAATCACCAGGGTTTAAGTCAGGTGCGCTCGGTTACTACAGGCTTTTATTCTTTTTTGTAATTCCTAAAAACAAATGGTTGAACCTAAAGATGCAATATCGTTGTGAGAAACAGAAGCCAAATCAAATGTCGTCTAATTTTCACTCTGTAATATAAGCAATCTGTTCTTAACCCTTGACCTTTATAATCAGATATTCAAGCTCTCCCTCTTCAGAGAGTGCCAATCTACTCCATGCTGGAGTCTCCAAAGTGCCGTTTTGCAGTTTCAGCACCGCTTAGGCAAATTGAAGCAGTCAGCTTTCCATACAGAGGTTGGTGAACAAGACAGAAACAAAATTAGAAATTTAGGTAGAAAAAACCCCCAAAAAGAACCTGTTATTGGTTTCATGTTCAACCCTAGTCAGCTAGTGGGGTCTTGTCATACAGCTGTCATAAGTGCACATTTGCTTACCAAAGGACAATTTTTTGCCTCGCAGAAATAGGTTACCGGGGATTTGTTTTCATAATTCTTCCTTAACCTTCGAATACTTTCTTGAAGATGTTAATTTGTCTCAACCTGTTAGCCTTTGTGAAAGACTCCACTAGGTTAAAAAATGGTGGCCATTAGCAATTTTTGTGTATTTACACCACAGGTCATTTTGGTTTGTGAGCAGTTTGCAACAGGCAACTCTATTTCTCGTACACAAAAAATGTAGCCACAAAGAGCAAAGATTCATCTTAACTGTGTATCAATCTTAATTGCTAAGCAAAGTGTGACATCACAATACAAATCACTGTGATGATACTGACAACTCATCTTAAGATGAATCTTAGTGCTTAGTGAAATCGAACCTAGGGCCCTTTAGAGCTGATATGCATGAAAGCACGCAAATTTGCATACCAAAACCCAATCTTGCATAGCAAAACTAGGTTACCAGCCGTTTATTATTTTGTTTTTCCCCATAGATCTTTCTATGCCTTTGAACTTTCTTGAAGATGTTAGTAGACACAATTGGCGACCGGAGTTGCATGACTCATAGGGGGTATACAATGTAAACAAACCAAGCAAGCAATACGCAGTGCGCATGGGATAATAAGGCTGCTTCCTGAGTGCTTCTGCCATAAGGTATAGGGAAGCAGCCATGCTTTCCCACGCACACCGCGCGTCACTTGCTTGGTTCGTTGACATTGTACACCAACTACGAGTCATGTGTTACCAGTCGCCGATTGCGTCTATTTGTGCCGAACCTGTTAGTTTCCCATTTGTAGTGCTGTAGACAGTCTATAAATCCATTATTGTAACACCCAAGACGTTCGGATATTTTTATCTCTGAAGAGGGAGCTACCGATTTTCAGTATTTTTTCACTTTTGTTCAGTTGCACCCCGTCTTTGAGTCTACATGACCCGTCCCCAACAAATCACTAATAAAACATAATGTTTTACACTGTGAATAGACAGCATCGTGGCTGGCATCAGAACTAACTACTCATGCTGTACGCTGAACATTACACCAGCAGAAGATAAAGTGAAGGCAAAGGTGGCAAACCTCATCCATTCCCAGCAGAAGATTGCATCAGTCGCCCTCAGGTAAACCAGAAACCTATGACATTACAATATAAAGGTATTTCCTAAGTTGTATTTCCCTTTTGTCATGTTTGTAAGCTTTGTTGCGCAGGGACCTGTTAGGTTGATATATTTTAACAGCGATGACAGGTTCCAATTTGAAAAAATAAAGCAAGATGAACTTTCAAGTACTGTGAGCAAGCGCACACTTTTGTTGTTATTTGTTTTTAAGGTCATGCATTCTAATTGAAATTATCCCCTTTTTCAAATGTAATTTTCATTATCCAACAAACTGTTTTGTCTTTCATACCTTATTAATACATGTTTCCATTCCCCATCTCTCCCCCTCCCCCCCCCCCACCCCCTCTTGAAAGGTGTACTGGATGTTTTTATGCAGCACAGCCCTTTATAAAACAATGTTGTGGTTGAATCGGTTACTGCATGTAAATAAATTTCAGTCAAAATATCAATACATGTCTGTCTCTCTCCTTTGAAGAAAGTGTTTCTACACTGGTCAGTTTTTCTTTAATATCTTTATGGAATAATTGTCTTTTCTTTACCAGTCCTTACATATTTGGTGAGTGCGTAATGGGATTAGATACCGGTGGAATTCAACTGGCACACCCAGAAAGAGGGTATGTTTGTTTGAGTTAAAAACATATATTTTTTCTTATAAGTTTTTGTTAAAATAATTTGGGTTTGAACAAAGAAAAATTGACTGGAGCAGGACTTGAACCAATGACCTCCGGATTAGCGTACAGCATGTACAGGCGCTCTACCAACTGAGCTATCCAGCCCTATGTTGGCGGTTTTCCTATTAGTCAATATCTTTGTTCGGGGGGTGCCAGTCAGAAGCCATTCAACCTTAAGCCGCCGTGTAGCCAGGGATCACACCCAAGTTTACAATACAACCTTGGAAGCGGCAGCCAAGGGATCACCTTAAGGGGATGCGACTTTTTAATTTTAGTTTTTGTTCTCACTATCATTTGTTTATTGATTTATCGGGCATGATATTCTTTCTACTTAAGTCTGATTACCAAGTTTTTCTGCCCTCGGGAAAAATCAGAAAACTGATTTAAAAGGCTGTAAAGTGTATTAAACCCTACATGTACAACACATGAGCCAATAGGCCAGCCCTTGTGCTCAATGAAATGTTCCTACTTTATTCCGGGGACCAAATGTCATGCCTGACTTATTCATTCTTGGTTTATTCATTTAAAATATCACATGGCAGCCAACGGTCTTCTTACATTTTTAATTTTTAACTTTTAACTTTTAACTTGAGCAAGATACTTTACCATAATTGCTTTGTCCTTTGGCTAGGACATTAAGCTGCATGTCCCATGTACTAAGATTGATAGTGCACAAAAAAGAACCCGGAGCACTTATCTTGGAAGAGTAGGGGCTAACCCTGGTGTTTCTGGTTCAAATAGCAAGCACCCTTGGAGGTTTTATGAGGCTTGTGAGCTACAGTGATTAAGTTCACTTATGAGGCATCCTTAGTTTTCTTACCAGAAATATTATAATAATTTAAATGATTTACAATGTGGAGCATTTTGCCAGATAAACAACATCGTTTACTCTAACAGTTCCAATACTACAAGTACTTCTGATACCCCTAACCAAGTTATTCTGTCAACGCAGGCCGGTTATCTGCATCAAGAGTGCCCAACTATTAGAGAGTCCATCTCCGTGTCGGTGTCATTATGGTGGCCATCCGAGGCTTTTTGTCGCTCAACATAGAAAATCCATTGACCTGCTGGACATTAGGGTAGGACAGCAATGATGTTTTTTGTATTTTGTATGTATTAAAGTTTTTTACTGCACAAATTTCAAATAAACTCCAAGAACTGATAGAAAATTTCTTTATAACAAACTAAACACGTTATGGGAAAGCTCCATTAAAGAAAGAGGCTGAAAGAAAACATCCTTTTCATTTGACAACTCACACCTGTTTTCTCCATAACTCCTTTTCCAAACAGAGGACTTAATTGTATCATGCACAAACCAGTAGGGCTGCTGACTGCCCCAGGCAAGTTAACTGCTCATCCTTTAAAGTTTAATGAGCCAAGTAATTCAATGTAAAAACACCCAGTCAGTGCAAAGGATGTATACTTTCTGTGCTTTTGTGGCAAAACTCAGAAATTCTTTAACCCTTTCCTTACCATAGGCGACTTTAGTCGACCAAGCTTGCACACAAAAAAGCACTCAAGCCTGAGCACAAAGGCCATTTGTAATAAAGTTGTAGTTTTGTCCATGTTCACCCTCCATACCCAAGCTTACCATCATTGGAAAGAGAAAGATTGGATCTTTCCAATAGTGGTAAAATAAAATAAGGTTGCTATTATGCAATCTCTTCAAATTGGAATAGAAAGATCCGAAATGCCAAACACCTATGGAGCGCCATATGGTTGTGTACAAAAAAGTGTTTGAGACTACAGATTGCACTGAGGAAAGAAAGACCAAGAACTTTGACATTTATTGGACCAATCTCAATGAGTTTTAAATTATATGAAAGGGAATTCAATAAGGAAGAACTTTTTTATTACTTATTTTGCTGTAAAACAATATCTTCAAGGAGATAATGGAGTTTGTAAAAATGGCCTTTGAATGAAAGCTTTCTGTTGTGTAAGAATGTGTGCTTCACGCTTGAGTGGTCAAACAATGCGGTCACCAGCGGTTGTTTATGTCCAAACAATTCGGTATTACGAAAGGGTTAATGGAGCTTTCCCGTAATGATAAAAAAAATTTAAAAACGGCAACAAACCGAATCTGACTGTTCTAGTTAATACTGACGATTTGCAGTAGCTTTAATTCTTTTCAATCACCTTTCTTTATCCAGACACCAGTTGGACAAGATTCTTGCCTGCTGTCCCTTCAGTCCAAGGCTCTGCCCAAGAATCAGGTTGCGTTTGTCGCTAAGCAACACCCTAGCAACCATTCCTACCATTTTGTTGCAACTCAAGACCTGATGTTTCTCTTGGATGAAAGATTTCCAAAGTACACAGTAAGTGAATTTAAATTAATGAGGATTTCTAGCCTTATTATTAAGCTTGTATTTTTATGCCCCGCCGGCGAAGCCGAAGGGGCATATAGTGTTTGCCTTGCCCTTCCGTGGACACACGGAAGGACATTTGTGGGGTCTTGACAGCAATGGAACAATGGACCCCACAAGGTTTTCTTTGTTCAAGTGGTACCCCACAGAGGATTTCTTTAGAAAAGGGAATAATAGAACAACAATGGAAGTACCCCGTAACTGCGATATGTAAGGTTGTGTGTATGTGTGAGTTTGTTTTCACATTCAAACCGGGGACCTATAACAAAAGAGGACAATAGGGTCCCCGGTTGGGTTAAGGTCCCCAGTTGGAAATTGTGTACAAAACCAATGGGAGCTGTTGCCAAAAAGTTAAAGTCCAAACAAAAGAGGGACAATAGGAGGTCCCCGATTGGAGGTGTTTACACACTTGTGTGTGTGTGTGAGTGAGTGTGGACACACGGAAGGGCATTTGTGGGGTCCTGACAGCAATGGAACAATGGACCCCACAAGGTAAATTCAATAGGAACAATTGGGCCCCACAAGGGAATTCTTTAGAAAAGGGAATAATAGAACAACAATAACTGTACCCCACAAACCGGATCCGTATGGCTTTGTGTGGGTGTGGGTGAGTTTGTTTTCACATTCAAACCGGGGACCTATAACAAAAGAGGACAATAGGGTCCCCGGTTGGGTTAAGGTCCCCAGTTGGAAATTGTGTACAAAACCAATGGGAGCTGTTGCCAAAAAGTTAAAGTACAAACAAAAGAGGGACAATAGGAGGTCCCTGATTGGAGGTGTTTACACACTTGTGTGTGTGTGCGTGTGTTTGCAATCATTGTCTGAGCAATAACTCAAGAAGGACTTGGCATATCAACTCCAAACTTGGTATGTGGGTTGGTCTTGGGATCCCTCGGAAGCCTATTGTTTTTGGATGCCCTACAACAAATGCCAAGGTCATTATGGCTAAAACAAAAGAAATGTTTTCCAAGCGATAACTCAAGAAGGACTTGGTATATCAACTCCAATCTTGGTTTTCAAGCGGTAGGTAACTCAAGAAAGAGATTAATCTTAGCGGGGCATTTGTGTTTGTCAACACACCATTCTTGTTTTTCTTGCTACCACAAGCGGATTGTTTTATGAATGGTGAACAGAGCAATGAAGTTAGACCCAGGGGCCATTAGACCTTATGCTTTGATGTCATCAAGCTGCCATCTTAGAGGTAAAATGATGATGCAACAATGGAAAACGCACATCTTCGTACCTCCAGCGAGGGCGCCCTACTCAAGTGATGTCATGTGCATCAGGTCTTTTTCATCAAGCTGGATTTGAACCTGTACACAGTGGATATACAATCTAGTACATGTAGTAAGGCGTGCGGTAACACCATGAAGACGATCAGAGCATACCGATCCAAATGTTGGGTTTTTATTTATATTTTATATTTTTTTACACATCAAACGGCATAATGGATAGCGCTAATCACAGGATGAATAGGAAACAAGGAGACAAGTTCAGCTTTAGTGGGAGGAAAACCCTGATGGGGAAAACCATGCAATCCGGTGTGGACTGAAAACCCAATCCACATGCAAGGCTCTGAGATGGGATTCGAACCAGAGTCCACAGGAGGTGAAAGGCAGGGAAAGAAACCTCTGAGGCTAACTTGATCCCTGTGATAAAAAAGAATGAGTTGTTACACCACCTGTTCTTTTCAGAACTATTGCAACTCATTGAGAGATAATTCATGTTTATTTTGTTACTGCAAACCTTACTAGATTCATGAAGAATGTAAGCAGTTGTTTTCTGCCTACGTAGTTTACACAGTCCCTATTTCATTACTTTTGCTGAGGGAGTATCTACAAATTCAGTACGGTAGGAGCGTTCTATTTGGTACGGTTTAGTTTTACATCATGTGTACATGGCGAGGAGTTCCAAAGAGGTGCAGTATGTGGAATAAAGCTGTTGGAACCATGCCAGAAAACACTGGGGCAGACCCCTTCTCTAATGAACTGGGTCCTTTTTGTGTGTGCATTAAACAACACATGGGACCTCTGGCTTTATGTCCCTCCGTAGGCTGAAGCACTTAGTGTCTTGCCTGTTATTAGTGCCTTGCTTAAGGACACAAGTGTCAAGACTGGGACTCAAACCCGCAGTCTACTGATTAGAAACACCAGAGCTTGAGTCAAGTGCTCTGAACTGCTCTTCCATAACATACCAGTTATTCTATTTTCTCTCTCATGGTGCAGGTTTTGCAGTGGTGCCATTCTTTGAATACTCCTCCTAACTACATTGACATTGTACCTCATGCTGTGACATCGAGTACCCTGACTTCACATGACATGAGCCCAGATGCCCAGACCAATGATCTGATCATAGTTGCTAGCCAAGGATCAAGAGAAGTCCACTGTTTTCACTGTAATGGTAAGAGATGAATATAAAAGAGTTCAATTTGGCTGTTTGTTTCGTGTGAAAAACTAGTACTCGTACATTAAAGATGAAAATAACTCAAGGAGCTGAAGGTAGGAATTGAAATTCCTTTAAAAGCAGTCTAGATTTTAGGGTGAAGGGAAACATGCACCAGGAAAGGAGTTCTATAGAGATGCAGTACGTGGAATAAAGCTTTTGGAATGGCTCTTTGTTCTACATCTCAGCAAAGCAAGAGTGTGTAGGTGAAAAGAAGCAGAAAGCCAGGTTTCACGCTCAAACAACATCCCGCTAGGAGGAATCAGGTCGGACACACTGGTGGCACATTTACCATGAAAATATCTGTAGAAAAGACAGAGGCTGGCTACAGACGACTGTGGGAAATAGGTTGTAATGTTGATTCCAACCCTTCACAAACAATAGATTTCTGATATTTGAATTGGTTGTTTATGAGATGAATTTGTTTTTACATTTCGTAGATCTGAATGGACAAACACCAGAATCAACGTCCCTCCCTTGGAAGGTGTCTTCAACAGAGTAAGCTAAACTTAATTGCTGAAATTGTTTTGACACAACTGACCTGAAACTGAACGCATAACGGTCTTTCTGGTGCCCTTCAAGGAAACTTTTTCGAGACAGATATATCTTTTCTAGTGCTAGTGTTCTGTTTTAATTAGGGCTCCATCATCTTGTCACTTATTATCTTTATAACCCTCCTACTGTATTACCATTCAATATCATCCACTGTGGTTTTCAATGATAGATAAACTGTACCAGCCAGAGTGTGATGTCATGTCATGAATTCATCTACACAGTAAACAATCAACCCTCCTACTGTCTGATCATTCAATACTGCCCTCTGTGGTTATCTGTTAAAAACAACCAAACAGAATCACATGGCTTAAGATCTCCACCTTCGTGGTTGGTAAAATGGCATAGTTCAATTGAGAAACAGTCTTCGAAACAATAATTTCAAAAATAGTTTAATTTAAAACACAGTTTTCCTTCAAACATGAAAGTTTAGTTGCAGGTTGCAGGGGCTAAACTATCTCTCCATGAAAACAGTGACAAATGATTGGGCGATATTTGTAACTCCTTTCAACCAATCAGCCTTTGCAGATTATATTCTTAAAATTTTTCCTTCACTTTGCTTTACTTTGTGCCTCGGAATTCAATTCAATTCAATTAAACATTTATTTCCACACTCATAATAACAAAGATCACAATGAGTTATTAACCAGATACTTGATAGTACAAATACAATTGACCACGATAATGGTACTGAAAATAACAAAATAAATTAAGAATGTACTGAGTATGAAGGCTGCTCAGATAAGCCGAGGCTTGTAGGGAACAGCCCTAAACAAACAAACAAAAAACGAAACAAAAAACGAAGACAGACGGACAGGACAGTTAATGCCAAACAATAACATAAAGAAAAAGAAAAAAGAAGCACCTGTGTGTAAAGGGAAGAGTGAAATCATACATGTAGCCGTGTGCAAACAAACCATGAGATAAGACTAGTGTTACCACAAAAAACATTTTGCTCGTATTAGAAATGTGCATCATAAAGAAAACCTTTAAGAGGACAAACGCCAGGAAATAAAAGGACCGGAACGCACTCAAAATGTTCAAAAAGCTTTAGGTTTAAATATTTTTGAAGATTCTCCCCTGTTGATGGAGAATCATTTATGGAAACTAAAGCTTTAAAAAACGTATGAGGCGGCATGTAGTTCTTAAAAGGGATTGGGGGGGGGGGTTGGAGGTAGAGAGCAAGGCAAACGGGGGGAACAGGTGTTAGTTGGGGGGGCGGCGGCGGAAGTGGATAGGATAGGGTGTGTGAAAGAGGGAGACTGCCCAATAAGTCTAGAGCGAATTAACGCTGGGTTCGTGGTGGTGCGGGAAATTTGAAACTAAATCCGGTGGTAGCCAACAAAACATAAACATAAGTGGGCAGAGAGAAGTTGTGAAAAGGAAAACACATGTTTTCTCTGGGGTCTCTGGTAATAAACCATCCCATGACTTTATGTAGATTGTTTTTGGTGGGAGACAAAAGTCTCTGTTTTCCAAAAAAGTCAAGGCAATAGTTAAAGCAGACCTGTTTTTGATGTTTGCATGCATCTTCAAGGAAGAAAGAGTGGGGGGGGGGTGAAAGAAGGGGAAAGGGAAGGGGGGTCTTGGGGGGGGTTTGGATGGGAGGAGGTGTTAGAAACTACTAAAAAGAACCTTTTTTCCTGTGATAATATGTTGAGCCACTTTTGTTTGTTCCTTTAATGGAAGGGCTCAAAACATATTTTCTGTGCGTTTTTTTGAGCTGCACTTCATCAGTCACCGTTTTGGCTTTGTATCCTTTTTATGAAAGTTTTTGCAACAAGGAGTGATCATAATCTTACTTTTGTTAGGCAAGAGGATCCAGAGAGATTAGTATTCTTCGTTTGTTTATGGCTTACGTAATCTCATCTTGATACAAGTCTCAATTTTTTTCTTTAATTTTGTGTACCCGACTGTTGTTCCTGTAGTAATTCAATCAAGATTTGCAAGTTCTGTTCGTCCATTTTTTTAAATAAGTTTTCTTCGGTAGAAGCTTGCAATCTAGCCCGAATTAGTTGGTCTTTTATGTTCTTTTGTCGTTTGTAGGCCAGCAGAGGTGGTACAGGGAAGATGTTGTTGAGGAAATCATCGTCATTTATTTGGTGCCAGTGTTTCAACAAGGCACTTTTGAGATTAGAGTGATGTATCTGTGGGAAGAAAGGCAAAGTAAAAACAAGAAGCGGATTCGTTTCTTTCTTGATGTTAGGTGGTGCACTCAATATTGAATTCATATGGTCACTGTTAGATTTCGTGAAGCGGGTCAATTCTTCTGTGTTGTATCCACGTTCTATAAGTTTTTCTTTAAAGAAATTGACCTTACTCTCAAAATCTTGTGTGTGTGTGCATATGCGTTTGTATCTCGTCGTTTCACCCTTAATGATGCCGCCAAATACAGACTCAGGGTGTGCAGAATCTCGAGCAAGATATTGGAACGTGTCCGTTTTTTTGGAAAACAGAGACATTTGTCTCCCACCAAAAACAATCTACATAAAGTCATTGGATGGTTTATCACCAGAGACCACCAGAGACCCCAGAGAAAACATGTGTTTTCCTTTTCACAACTTCTCTCTGCCCACTTATGTTTATGTCTTGTTGGCTACCACCGGATTTAGTTTCAAATTTCCCGCACCACCACGAACCCAGCGTTAATTCGCTTTAGACTTATTGGGCAGAATACTAATCTCTCTGGATCCTCTTGCCTAACAAAAGTAAAATTATGATCACTCCTTGTTGCAAAAACTTTCATAAAAAGGATACAAAGCCAAAACGGTGACTGATGAAGTGCAGGTCAAAAAAGCGCACAGAAAATGTTTTGAGCCCTTCCATTAAAGGAACAAACAAAAGTGGCTCAACATATTATCACAGGAAAAAAGGTTCTTTTTAGTGGTTTCTAACACCTCCTCCCATCCAAAACCCCCCCCCCCCAAAACCCCCCTTCCCTTTCCCCTTCTTTCACCCCCCCCCACTCTTTCTTCCTTGAAGATGCATGCAAACATCAAAAACAGGTCTGCTTTAACTATTGCCTTGACTTTTTTGGAAAACAGAGACTTTTGTCTCCCACCAAAAACAATCTACATAAAGTCATTGGATGGTTTATCACCAGAGACCACCAGAGACCCCAGAGAAAACATGTGTTTTCCTTTTCACAACTTCTCTCTGCCCACTTATGTTTATGTTTGGTTGGCCACCACCGGATTTAGTTTCAAATTTCCCGCACCACCACGAACCCAGCGTTAATTCGCTCTAGACTTATTGGGCAGTCTCCCTCTTTCACACACCCTATCCTATCCACTTCCGCCGCCGCCCCCCCCCCCCAACTAACACCTGTTCCCCCCGGTTGCCTTGCTCTCTACCTCCAACCCCCCCCCCCCATCCCTTTTAAGAACTACATGCCGCCTCATACGTTTTTTAAAGCTTTAGTTTCCATAAATGATTCTCCATCAACAGGGGAGAATCTTCAAAAATATTTAAACCTAAAGCTTTTTGAACATTTTGAGTGCGTTCCGGTCCTTTTATTTCCTGGCGTTTGTCCTCTTAAAGGTTTTCTTTATGATGCACATTTCTAATACGAGCAAAATTTTTTTTGTGGTAACACTAGTCTTATCTCATGGTTTGTTTGCACACGGCTACATGTATGATTTCACTCTTCCCTTTACACACACGAGAGATCAATAAACACGCCAATGACAGACAGTTTCTTGCAGAGCGCATTGGTAACACTATCAATAAATTGAATGAGATCCATGTCAGTGGAGTGTTTACTGCGAAAGCCATATTGACTTTTATAAAGAAGATGAAAATGAGAAGTAAATTTGAAAAGGCGATTGTAAACCAATCTCTCCAGAATTTTTATAAAAGCAGGGAAGAATAGAAATAGGCCTGTAGTTGCTGATGATGCGAGGATCACCAGTTTTGAAGATAGGAATAACTTTAGCAATTTTGAGATTAGAAGGAACACAACCTGTAGAAAATGAAAGATTGAAGATGTGAGCAAGAGGTTCCGCAATAAAGGGAATAACAGGTTTAGTTAAAGAAGAACTGATATCATCAAAACCACAACTGGCGCTTGTTTTAAATTCCTTGCCAGTACGGATAATTTCTTGAGAACAAGTAGGAGTAAAGAAAAAGGAAGAAGAGTGAGTATTGTGCAAGTAATTTGAGAAGTGAGCGTCAGTAGATGGGATTTTGTTAGCTAATGAAGAGCCTATGTTAGTAAAGAAAGAATTGAAAGAATTATTAACATCAGGAGGATTCGAAAGGAGACGATCCCCGTCAGTGAAACTGTCGGGAAAAGACGTCTTTTTGCCCCTACCAAGAATATTGTTAATTTCCCGCCAGAGGCTTTTTAAATTGGCCTTCCGAGAATCAAGCTTCCGAGCATAATGATCTGTTTTTGCCTTCTGAATGGTAGCAGTCAGTCGATTACGAAAGGTCTTGTAATCACGCTCATTGTTCTCAGTTGGGTTGTGGAGAAAATGCCTGTAAAGTCTATTTTTAAAGTTGCATGAGTCAATGATAGACTGGCTGATCCACGGCTGGTTCTTCTTGGATTTGCCTACAGTTTTAACAATATAAGGAAAGTGAGCATTATAACGAGAATAAAAGATTGAAAAGAAAGAGTCATAAGCGGTGTCAGCCTGCTGAGAATGATAGACTTCACTCCAGTCGGTACTAGCAATGTCAGCTCTAAAGGCATTGATGGAGTCAGGATTAATATTCCTTGTAGTAAAGGTTTTCTTTAGTGGCTCTGCCTTCGAAAAGCATGACGACGTAACCTGAAATAGGGGACAATGATTTGAGATATCAGAGTAAAATATTCCTGCTGATACATCAAGATCGGAGTTGGTTAGTATGTTGTCGATTAGTGTGGAAGTGAGTGGGGTGATGCGCGTGGGTTTATCGATTAAAGGGTGGAGGCCATAAGCAAAGACAGCATTGATGAAATCATCTGTGGGCTGATGTTCAGAACAGTTGAGTAAATTGAGGTTAAAATCACCCATTATGTAACAGAGCTTTCTCTCCTTTGTAATTGAATTCAAATACGAATAGGCAACTAGATTGATGGCGCTCTACAAATGCCTGATGATTGATTGGTTGATTGATTGATTGTGGATAAGTGTGGGTTGTGTGTTTTTGCCGGGAAATCCCCAATCAACTCCCTGTCTTATGACAATGTAAACGTACTTAATTAGGTGTTGTGAATGACAAATACAATGAAATAATATACGCTTGAATGAAGGGTTGATGGAGGGAATACTAAAGAGTTTAAACACTTTGGTTGACTGTGACCAAGTGAGTAGCAAATGCTCAAAGTGCTTCGCCATTTTGCCGTACTAGCATATCACATGGTATCAATGTGTGGGAGGACACAGAGTGCTGTCAAGCTTGGAATTCTCTGGTTCTTATTTCTACAATTGGACCTAGCTCTCCCCCAACCCATGTTCTACCCCTGTGTTAACCAAGTGTATGTGTTATAAGATGAAGATAAGTCGTGGCGTGTCGTGGCCGAGCGGTTAAAAGCACCGGACTCAAGCTCTGGTGTTTCTGATCAGTGGAGTCTGGGTTTTAGTCCCGGTCTTGACACTTGTGTCCCTGAGCAAGATACTTTACCATTTTTGCTTTGTCCTTCGGATGGGACCTAAAGCGGTAGGTCCCGTGTGTTGTGTAATGCATATAAGAGAACCCAGTTACACTTATCGTAAAGAGAAGGGGTTCGCCCCAAAGTTTCTGGAGTGCGCCACAGCACCTTGTAAACCATTATATGTGCTTCATAAATGGGTCTCACAATTCAAAAACATAGCTCTGCTTATCCTGTTAAAAAACAAAACCAATAATGAGTGCTTTGATTTGCCCCTTGGACTGTGATAAAGCACTATATAAGAACCCAATGTTATTATTATTACTATTAAATACTTTATTTGAACCTGAACAGTGGATGGTTGGATATGTTACCGGAGTACCCAGAACAGAACCTTGATCCTGTAAGGTCACGTCTACAAAGCTCTCTAATTGGTGTCAGTGCTGCTAAGAGAGCGCCGTGTGAGGGAGGTGAACCAGGGGTAACTGTGTTCCAGGTAAAGGAATTCATCATCTTGACTTGATGACATGCAGAACTCTTATGCAATACAGCTCCTCCAGCTTCCTTGAGTTATAAATGTTTTTTGTCTTTTAGCCCCTTGGCAAGAGTGGTTTTTTAGCCTTATGTGCGGCAAAATTGCATAACAAACAAAACACACACGATCTTATCTGGCGCTCAAGTTTCTGTACGTGTTTGGCAGTAGTCTTTTCGTAGGCGACATCTCCCAGACTGCACTGCACAGTAACACACGGTGAATCTGACTTCCTAAATGGCGCTACCATGATTTTTCATGGTTGGTGACATCAGGTGAATTCGCTAAATACTTGGTGTTAAGGGTAAACCCCAAAATAATATTCTTTATCCCCGATGAAATTATTAAACTGTCCACGGTGCTCGTTGCTTAATTAAGAGTATTCAAACTGACCCCTCATTTCTTGGCATGCTCGTTGGTCTGGAGGTTGTGGGTTCAAATCCCATCTGGGTAGCTTGTAGGTTTTTTTTCTGCAGGGCTCAGGAAAACACTGAATTTACAATACTTATCACACATTGGTGTAAGGGTGAATAGAGAGAATGCCTAAACCACAGGCACTTGTTTGTTTTTTTGCATCAAAACAAATAGTTGTCAGCGGCTGGAGATATTTTCTACCAGACATTTTCTCAGGAAGATGGGGGCCGTGATCAAATAGACAAGACGATATCTGCTGGGCCTGGCTGTCCGTCAGTTGAACTCACTAAGGACTCATGGATTAACTGTAAAGAGTGGATAGCAAGTGTGTTTCGTCAACAAAAGAGCAAGGCCAAGAGAGTCCAGACATCAATTGGCTTTAAACGAGCTGATGTTGAAGCTACCATTGACGGTGAGTTGGTAAAAATCCGAGAGTGAGTTGATTTTCCAAGTGTTAATGTTAACCATAAACACTCAGGCATGCAATTCTTCAGCCATGATTAGCTGATTTCCACAGTCTGCCATAGAATACTGGAAAACACTCAACCAAGTTTTGTGCGCTTATCAGTTTCCGTTTTTTGTGTGAGAGTAAAGTTGCCCCCTCCTCCTTCCCCCTCCCCCCACTTTCTCTTAATGTGATAAAGTTGTTACTATTTTTCATGTTTATCGAAAGGGCAGCTGTGGCCCCTAGTTTTTCAGAATTGGTTTTGTCCTCATGCTGTGTTCTGCAAATTCATGGTGCAGTTGGATTTCGAAAATGCCCTTGTTTTTTTTTTTTTTGGGGGGGGGGGTTTCAGTAAAATTGAGGACGGTCTCAGTCCACAGCTCTCTGTCAACACGTCTCAAAGTTTATGATTTTAGTTTTAAACTTAATTTGTGTGGGAACATGAACTGAGTTGAGCAATTTTGTGTTTATATTGGAAGCTTGATTTGTGCTGAAATGGTCTAAATTCAGTAATTAATGCTCAGTTTGAAAAATTGTGTGTGGGCGTTTGGTCTGCTTTCAACAATTTTGTGTTCATTTCAAAAACTTT
The DNA here is from genome assembly GCA_023634235.1 of Pisaster brevispinus. NCBI lineage: Eukaryota > Metazoa > Echinodermata > Asteroidea > Forcipulatida > Asteriidae > Pisaster > Pisaster brevispinus. Next base: position 215,994 of record JAMKCF010000011.1, read on the forward strand.
TGTGTGGGCAGTTGATCTGAAATGAGTAATTTCATGTTTTTATTGGAAACTTACAAGTGTGCAAATGGTCTGAACTCAGTAAATATTATTAAACTAAAAAACTTGCTCATTTTGGAATCTTTAATGTGTATGCCTTATTGCATGTATTGGTCTGCAGTCCACAAGTTTTTGCTCAAACTTTTAGAAACTTATATACTTATGTGCAGTTGGCCTGAATCCAGAAAATTACCTAATGTCATGAATGTTGTTCAATTTGGAAACTTATGTGTTTTTAAAAAGTCTATATTCAATTTTTTCCTCCCATTTTAGTCTTTAACTCTATGACCCATCCAGAACAACAAGACAGAGCTTGTGAGGTCTGTTCACACAAAGACTTTGAGAACACTCAAGACTCCAACCCGGTATGTCCGTCTTGTGGAGTCAGGATGTCCGGCGCTAGCCAGCTGAAGGAGCACTTGGAGGATGGTAAAATGATGCCTCTCAAACGGAGAAGAGGGTTGTACGATGACGTCGACCAGGAGGAGGAGGAGGACAGGTTACCTTGGTGGATCTACCCAAGGGAGTACCATGATGACATGAGTCGGCTACTGTACAAGACATGGATGCATGGGTACAAGGATGTCATTGAAGAGGAAGAGGGCAATGGTGATGCAGATTATTCACAAGATCAGGTGTGTACTGCAAGAAGGTCATAACTTAGTTTGGTCAAAGGTTGTAAATCAGTTTGCTCAAAGGTCGGAACTCAGTTTGGTCAAAGGTCGTATCTCACTTTTGGTCAAAGGTTGTATCTTGCGCACTTTTGAATACACGTTTTGCTCCATGCATTTATGGTTGTATCCCACTCCATTAGTTTTGTGCTTACATCCGGGAGTTTGTAACATAGTTAATGGCCTTATGTTTTGACCCTAGCAGAGTCTTTCTCGAAGGCTAATGACAACCATGGAGCTCCATGTGGCAGCCCAACACACATCAACAAGTTTACTGGTGTAACAGAAGCAGTCAATTGGAAAGAAATGCCTCCTTTTTTTATTTTCATTTCTTTCCACTTGACTGCTTCTGTTTACCAGTATATCTGTTTATGTGTGTTGTGTTGTCATTTGGCCTTGGAGAAAGATTCAGCTAGGGCCAAAATGTCAGGCTATTAACTATTTTTTGCATTTATAACATCGGTACTTTTGGCTGGTAAGCAGTTTGCAACAGCTTATTCTGTTTGCACAGTTTAAAGGTTGTACATTTTTATTGTGTTTCTTGTGTTTCCTTCATGTGACACTCCATATGGGGCATGGTTTTACTCCCCCCCTCCCATCGTGTCTTCATTGGGTACTTGGATTCTCAGGAATTCTTGAGAGCATTTTAAAGTGGGGGGGGGGGGGTAGCTCTGTACAAGAGCAAAATAGTATGTTAAAGAATGAGATTATTGGGGGGGGGGTACCCTGTGCCCCATATGGGGCATGGTATTCTTTCATTGGCATTGACGTTGCCCCTAACCAACTTGGTTCTTACTTCCCACGTCATGTAGACTTGACTCAAGTCCCAATCCCGTGCAAGACCCTTCCTTGCCTCATCGTCAGAAAAGTATTGTTTTACACTCAGCATTCCCCAACCTGCACGCGGGACAGGGACTTGATCGCGACCGCAATAGCTACATTTTGTCAGTAAGGGCCACTGGTATTATATGTCTGTACTGTGGCTGCATGCTGGCTCGTTACATGTGTGTTAGGGACCTCGCACGAGAAAGGGACTTGAATCAAGTCTACCCGTCATGCCAAGCTTCGACTCTTACTTGTTATTTTACATGTCACTCTAGATGGACAGCGCACCTTACCACACCGCTAAGAGGCAACGAAGGCCTCAAATGGCCAAACCACTCACCTCATCCCAAACGTCCCACCACTACCAAGATGAATCGCTCGACATGGGCGAGGCGAGTCAAAGCCTGGAGGGATCTGGTCCACAGAGGGCACCAGACTCGCAGAGAACTCCGAGCACAAGATTATCATCAACCATACGAAAGAAACGGGTCAAGAGGACTGTAATGGGCTTCTAATGAGAGAAGAGAAACGTAATATCAAATTCGTATTTATTTTTATATAAACTTTTTTACATCTAACCAAAACAAAAACTTGTGAAAGTTTGAATGCAAAGTGATTTATGAAGTGTTGAGGGAATGTGCAACATTGGTACATAAGACATAAAGGATTTTTTAAGTATGTGTATTGTAGGGTGTGTATAAAAATTGGTGCGGTTGAAAATATAAATGTTCATAGATTTGCTCATGACTTACATAGTGTTAAGATGGTCAGGATGGAAAAACTGCCTTGAAGCCGTTTTGCCCGAAATGTTATAGTTTTCAAGAAATTAGTAAAACGGTTAGTTTCAATTTCCTGAGTCCGAAACCAATGCGTGAAAACAGTGAAAGTTTTAATTCTCCATTTTCCTGTGACTTGGGTGACCGATTAAGCCTAAACTTTTACAGGTTTGTTATTTCATGTGTATGTTGGGTCACATAAAGTGCCAACACTGGTCATTGACAGGTACCAATGTTGACCCTGGGGTTTCAGATTCAAGTAAATACATTATATGATAATAAATTTGACGGGGAAATGTTGGTGGAAGGTGAAGAGATAGATCAGGGGAAGATATTGTAGAGTGTTGCAGTTTACAGGGGCTGTACTTTTAGGTGATTGTCATGGAAAAAGCAGAGCTTCCAAGTCTCCCTGATTCTGCAGCAAATTCCTTGGAAATAAACCAGTCTTTCCATGTTTTGATAAACAGACTTGAAAATCTTCCTGATTTTGGAAACTTTTCCCCTGTTATTACTTGCTTTTAAAGTGAAGATTGGGCGGAAACCAGCGGGTGCAGTTTCAATTGCCTGTTTATTTTTTGCTAAGCAAGATTTTTCTACGAAAGGCAAGTTTTTGTTGTCAATACTGACACTGGGCCCAGATATAGGCACTGATGGGCACTGATGACATCCACTGCTTTCTCTTGAATCTATACCAGAACTGCCAATATTTGCATCTTGCAACCAGGAAGGTTTTGTACAAAATGAGGGAGATATTTAGAATTGCATTCCACATTTTTGTTGCTAAAACAGCTCTATGAAATTGGGCGCTAGTTTGAGACAATTCCTGCGCAGTACCATTTTGTTGTTGATATATGGCAAATTTCGGCACTCTTACTGGTTGATATGGTTGATTTCGTCATACGTGCATGTCACATTGTCTGGACACTCTTTGTGTCACAGCTGATGTAAAGTGCAAGCACAGCAGACAAAGACGACCATGTTCTCTCTCTATGGTGATACCACTAAATGTTTTTAAACATTCTCAAACTGGATTTCCTTCAAATCAAAAATAATTTCCATGGATGATTAGACCGGCAAAATCTTCAAAAATTTAATCCGTATTTAATCTTTCAGAAGTTATATGCAAGTTTTTTATATGAACAATGTTAGAAATGCTCTCAGTGTAAACAATGCAAAAATGTTTTCAATGAGGGTTTAAATCATATTTAGTACTCTTACCAAGGAATTGAGTTAATTATTAAATTCATACCCCAAAATATTAGTGTGGTCTGTGTACTCTTTGACTTTAAAATTATGCAGTGCAGATCTTAGTCCCAAGAATGTATATTAGCAAATATTAATCAGTCAAAAAAAAGGCCACAATGGAAAAAATCGTTACGGTTAAGTCCATCAGTTTTGGACTTGCCCTTTGTGATTTTTTTTTTCAATTTGGGACCGACACTTCATAAAAATGCTGGACTTACCCGTTATGATTTTTTCAATTGTGGACCCAAATTTGATAAAAATGCTGGACTTACCCCTTGTGATTTTTTTTTCATTTTTGAAAATGCTGGGCTTACCCCTTGTCATTTTTTTCAATTTTTGACCCAATTTTGATAAAGATGCTGGACTTGCCTCTTATGATTTTTTCCAATATTTAACAACATTTTGATAAAAAATACTGGACTTACCCCCTTGTGATTTTTAAAAATTTTGGACCCAATTGTGATGAAAATGCTGGACTATAAACCCCTTATGATTTTTTAGTTTTGGGACCAAATTTTGATGAAAATGCTGGACTAACCCCCTTTGAGTTTTTCATTTTTGGACCCAATTGTGATGAAACGTCCGGACTTAACCCTTCATGATTTTTTCTTTTTTGAACCCAAATTTAAATTTTTTGAACCCAATGCCAGAGTTGCCCCTTATGATTTTTTCTAATTTGGAGCCAATTTTGATAAAAATGCCGGACTTACCCCTTGTGATTTTTTCAAATTTGCAGCCAATTTTGATAAAAAAGCTGAACTTAGGCCCCTTCCCCTTGTATTTGTTTCCAAATTTGGAGCAAATTTTGATAAAAATTACCCCTTGTGATTTTTTTCAAATTTGAAGCAAAATTTGATAAAAATGCTGGACTTACCCCTTGTGATTTTATCAATTTTGGACGAATTTTGATAAAAATGCTGGAAGGGGAAAGTGATTTTTTTTTTTCAAATTTGAAGCAAATTTTGATAAAAACGCTGGACTTTCCCCTTCTGATTTTTCATTTATGGACCAAATTATGATAACAATGCTGGACTAACACCTTGTAATATTTCACTTTTTGACCCAATTTTGATAAAAATGCCGGACTTAGGCCTACCCTTTGTGATTTTTTCAATTTTGCAGCCAATTTTGAAAAAAATGCTGGACTTACCCTTTGTGGTTTTTCCAATTTTGGAGCCAATTTTGATAAAAATGCTGGACTTACCCCTTGTCATTTTTTCATTTTTGGACCCAATTTTGATAAAAATGCTGGACTTACCCCTTGTGATTTTATCAAATTTGAAGCAAATTTTGATAAAAAAAGCCTGAATTCCACCTTGTGATTTTTTTTTCAAATTTGGAGCAAATTTTGATAAAAAAGCTGGACTTAGGCCCCTTCCCCTTGTGATTTTTTAATTTTTGGACCCAAATTTGATAATAATGACGGACTTTCCCCTTGTGATTTTATCAAATTTGGAGCCAATTTTGATAAAAATACTGGACTTACCCCTTGTGATTTTATCAATTTTGCAGCCAATTTTGATAAAAATGCTGGACTTACCCCTTGTGTCTTGTGATTTTATCAAATTTGAAGCCAATTTTGAAGAAAAAAAAGCTTGAATTCCACCTTGTGATTTTTTTTCAAATTTGGAGCAAATTTGGATAAAAAAGCTGGACTTGGGCCCCTTTCCCTTGTGATTTTTGGCGAGCTGCGAAGCAGAGTGAGCCTATGTAATGACAATTTCCGTCCCGTCTGTCCGTCCGTCCGTCCGTCCGTCCGTCCGTCCGGCCGTCCGCGTTCAGTGGAAATGTTTTTGTTTTAAGTATCAGTCTTTGAGTTGAGTTGTTTTATGGTATGTACAAGCCCAAGTGAGATTGTTATATATAATTGCCAGTCCTTTTTTGGGTAATTTTCAACTATTTTTTCCAATAATGTTGAAGTTTTGGAAATAAAAAAAATGTTAAAGTTTTGGGAATAAAAAAAATGTTAAAGTTTTTTTTTCAGGCTCAATTATTGACCTCTGGATTTTAAAGAACCAAACTCAAACTTAAATTTTAAAGTTTTGAACTAAGTTAAGTTGTAACTTTGACTTACAATTGACAACAGACAGGCTGAGCATAAAATCGGTTCCGGTTAAATGAGCTAAAACAATTGAAAACTTAAATGGTTATAACTCCTTATTGCAATGATGTACTGACTTGAAACTTGAATCAAATATTGCTTCTTACACGTAGATTCATATGAAAAGATAAAACTCAAGAGTTTATCACTGGTTCCAATTGAATGAGCTCAAACAATAAAAAAAACCTTAAATGGTCATAACTCCTTGTTGCAATGATGTACTGACTTGAAACTTGAATCAAATATTGCTTCTTACATGTAGATTCATATGAAAAGATAAAACTCTCAGAGTTTATCACTGGTTCCAGTTGAATGAGCTAAAACAATGAAAACCTTAATGGTCATAACTCCTTATTGCAATTAGTCATTGGTCTTCTATCTGGCGATCGGCAGCTCGCCATGGCAGCTTCGCTGTTCTAGTTTTATTTTTGGACCCAAATTTGATAAAAATGCCGGACTTACACCTTGTGATTTTATCAAATTTGAAGCCAATTTTGATTAAAAAAAGAGTGAATTCCACCTTGTGATTTTTTAATCTTTGGACCAAATTTGATAAAAATGCCGGACTTACCCCTTGTGATTGTATCAAATTTGGAGCAAATTTTGATAAAAAAGCCGAACTTAGGCCCCTTACCCTTTTGATTTTTTCCTTTTTGGACCAAATTTTGATAAAAATGCCGGACTTACCCCTTGGTTTTTTTTTCACTTTTGGACCCAATTTTGATAAAAATGCCGGACTTACCCTTTGTAAATTTTTCAATTTTGCAGCCAATTTTGATAAAAATGCTGGACTTAACCCCTTGTGATTTTATCAAATTTGAAGCCAATTTTGATTTTAAAAAGCCTGATATCCACCTTATGATTTTTTTTTTTCAAATTTTGAGCAAATTTTGATAAAAAAGCTGGACTTAGGCCCCTTCCCATTGTGATTTTTTTATTTTTGGACCCAATTTTGATAAAAATGCTGGACTTTCCACTTGTGATTTGTCATTTTTGGACCCAACTTTGATAAAAATGCCGAATATACCCCTTGTGTTTTTTTCACTTTTGGATCCAACTTTGATAAAAATGCCGAATATACCCCTTGTGATTTTTTTCAAATTTGAAGCAAAATTTGATAAAAATGCTGGACTTACCCCCTGTGATTTTTTTCCCAAATTTGAAGCAAATTTTGATAAAAACGCTGGACTTTCCCCTTCTGATTTTTCATTTTTGGACCAAATTATGATAAAAATGCTGGACTAACCCCTTGTAATTTTTTCACTTTTTGACCCAATTTTGATAAAAATGCTGGACTTACCCCTTGTGATTTTATCAAATTTGAAGCCAATTTTGATAAAAAAAGCCTGAATTCCACCTTGTGAATTTTTTTTCAAATTTGGAGCAAATTTTGATAAAAAAGCTGGACTTAGGCCCCTTCCCCTTGTGATTTTTTCAATTTTGCAGCCAATTTTGATAAAAATGCTAGACTTACCCCTTGTGATTTTATCAAATTTGAAGCCAATTTTGATTAAGAAAAGCTTGAGTTCCACCTTGTGATTTTTTTTCAAATTTGGAGCAAATTTGGATAAAAAAGCTGGACTTAGGCCCCTTCCCCTTGTGATTTTTTTATTTTTGGACCCAAATTTGATAAAAATGCCGGACTTACACCTTGTGATTTTTTCACTTTTGGACCCAATTTTGATAAAAATGCCGGACTTACCCTTTGTGATTTTTTCAATTTTGCAGCCAATTTTGATAAAAATGCTGGACTTACCCCTTGTGATTTTATCAAATTTGAAGCCAATTTTGATTAAGAAAAGCTTGAGTTCCACCTTGTGATTTCGTTTCAAATTTAGAGCAGATTTTGTTAAAAAAGCTTGACTTAGGCCCCTTCCCCTTGTGATTTTTTTATTTTGGGACCCAAATTTGATAAAAATGCCGGACTTACACCTTGTGATTTTATCAAATTTGAAGCCAGTTTTAATTAAAAAAAGAGTGAATTCCACCTTGTGATTTTTTTATTTTTGGACCAAATTTAATAAAAATTCCGGACTTACCCCTTGTGATTTTATCAAATTTGGAGCAAATTTTGATAAAAAAGCCGAACTTAGGCCCCTACCCTTTTGATTTTTTTCCTATTTGGACCAAATTTTGATAAAAATGCCGGACTTACCCCTTGTGATTTTTTTCACTTTTGGACCCAATTTTGATAAAAATGCCGGACTTACCCTTTGTGATTTTTTCAATTTTGCAGCCAATTTTGATAAAAATGCTGGACTTAACCCCTTGTGATTTTATCAAATTTGAAGCTAGTTTTGATAAAAAAAGCTTGAGTTCCACCTTGTGATTTTTTTTCAAATTTGGAGCAAATTTTGATAAAAGAGCTGGACTTAGGCCCCTTCCCCTTGTGATTTTTTAATTTTTGGACCCAAATTTCATAAAAATGCCGGACTTACCCCTTGTGATTTTTTTCAAATTTGGAGCAAATTTTGATAAAAAAGCCGAACTTAGGCCCCTTCCTCTTGTGATTTGTTTTCACTTTTGGACCATATTTTGATAATAAAGGCTGGACTAACCCCCTTGTGATTTTTCACTTTTGGACCCAATTTTGATAAAAATGCCGGACTTACCCCTTGTGATTTTTTTCAAATTTGAAGCAAAATTTGATTTTTTTTTTTTTCAAATTTGAAGCAAAATTTGATAAAAATGCTGGACTTACCCCCTTGTGATTTTATCAATTTTAGAGCAAATTTTGATAAAAATGCTGGACTAACCCCTTGTGATTTTTTTCAAATTTGAAGCAAATTTTGATAAAAAAGCTGAACTTAGGCCCCTTCCCCTTGTAATTTTTTCACTTTTGGACCCAATTTTGATAAAAATGCCGGACTTAGGCCCCCCCCCCCACCCTTTGTGATTTTTTCAATTTTGCAGCCAATTTTGAAAAAAATACTGGACTTACCCCTTGTGATTTACGCCTTATATTTTTTCATTTTTGGACCCAATTTGTATAAAAATGCTGGAATAACCCCATGTGATTTTTTAAATTTTGGACCCAGCTTTGATAAACAATGCCGAACTTACCCCTTGTGTTTTTTTTTCAATTTTTGGACCCAAATTGATAAAAATGCTGGACTTACCCCTTTTAAGCCCACCATTTTTATAACATTTGAGCCACTTTTTAAATTGCGATTTTAAGCTCTGAAATGACGCAGTAGGCCTAAGTTCTACTGCTGGTTTGGTTTTCTTTTTCTTTTTAACAAGCGCAGGATTTGAGTGAATGCACTTTCAAGTGAATCTGACTTACAATAATTATAAAGCTTTTTGTGCTCATTCATTACCTGGTTGCAATATGCAAGAGTGCATCAGTAGCTCTTCAAGCTAGGTATATTTGCAGTTCTTGTTCGTCTAACTGGTGAATGCCATTAGGCAAAGCACTTTCTTCTTTTTTTTGCAAGATTTTATATTAAAAACAATAAATGGGCACCATTGATAATTGACAACCTTTCAAGATGCCAGCTCCAGACATTTTGTTAATGTTTAAATGGCTATTTTTATGGACACATGTGAGGTATGCACGGGCAAAGTCCGCCAATTATCATTATTAATTATTAGTAAATATTTCTGGTAATGAAACCAAGGATGCCTTATAAGTGAACTCAATCACTGTAGCTTACAAGCAATAAGTTGTAGTTAATTAATAACTTTTTAAAATGAATTACTGTCGGGTTCCTGACATTATCTTACGTCCGCCAGCCATGTACAAACACTTTTGCAAGTTGCGTTTTGCTCGTACTTAGTATGTTTTTGTTTTGTATGTTTCGAAACAGCATCTTCTGCCAAAATTCGTTCAGGAAAAGCATCATTTTTTAAGTACAACTTTAAAGGGACAACATCAACAGTAGACAATTGAAGATGAAGAATTATTGACAGTAATTGAATGAATTTCTGAGCGGTGTAGCTTCCTTAAGTTGGTCTACATCATTTGATGGACGGTCGAAAGGAGGCAACTTTCTTGGGGAATAACAAAATCAAGTGTTCGCTTCTGACTGTTCGAAAAGACGGACGATTACCCCCCCCCCTCCTGCTAAAACACGTGTACAGCAGCTGTCTCAGCACAAACACTAATAAAGGCATATAACTCCCTCAATATTTTTATTTACCCGCATCCTTCCAGCTAGTCATTCTCCATTGCATTTCACATCAGATCAAAGGATCGACTTAGAAAATGCTTCTGCCAAATTCTGTAAGCCTAATGTAATCTATCGAAATACGTTTGATGGCCAAACGCAAAAATTGTATAGTTCTGTAATGAGTCTGCCAACTTAAATTAAAATATGTATAAACGTGAATATTGGAATACTCCGAAAGGGCATTTATGAATGTTGGCAAGCCGAATACAAGCCAACTTCACAAATATTTGTATTGATTTAAAAATATAAAAATTTAAAAAACACTCTTACTTCAGCTACAGTTAACAATTTCCTCCATAGGATTCTGATCGAACCTGTCCCCGGCATTAATATAAACAGGGATCCTGCAATTTATACCCACGCAAGTTTTGTACCGCCATAGGGGATATTCAGAGACATTAAAACATTTCGATTTTCCATTTTCTAGAAATTGTCTTGACCCTCGCACCCTCCCAAAAATTCGCTTTAGGGTAAGAACTGACCAGCCATTGATATTTATACGCAGTAATTGATTCCTCAAATAATGCAGATATGTCAATGCTCTCCCCAGCTTAGGAGTTTTCAATCACTCTTCACTTGCTTCCAGCATGCAGCTTTGTATTTCAAACTGCGAAGAAAACACTTCTCAGATTTCATACATTTCTAATATTTCTGAAACTTCTTGTTTCTTCCACGAGGTAGTTGATGGTAGCCTTGTGTATGTGTTACTACGTGTGACACAACATTTTTTTTTCCGCATGGTTTTTTCGTTCTCCTGAAGTGACCGAGTAGTTCGCGTCTCACATAGCAATGCTGTGTGTTTTTAAAGAAGTGACACAATCCTTTCTTTGCACACGGAATTGATCACTTCGTGAAAACCCGAATACCTTGGAATTTGATTTTCTTGTTTTCCGTTTTCACGAAGTGACGTGTTTGTTTACAAGTATGTCACTCGTTAATTGTTATTTCCCTATACATTACAAGTATGCCTACATAGTACTTACAGCTTAGTCCCTTTGATATTTCAGCTTTTTTCATGTGAGTTTTCAACTTTGAAATAAAGTCAAAACTGTGCCATTTTCATCAATGTCAATCTGCACTTTGCGGTTTTAACGCTCATACACTCTACAAAAACAAAAAACTTTCGGAGCAGAATTGACATGACATCAATGAAAACCGCGTTCAACAACTTCGAATTCACTAGGCAAAGCTATTGCTGATAAAATATGAAGATTGCACGTCTTCCCTTGTTGCGTTCTTCCCAAAATGCAGCGAAAATTGATAGGAGTGTTTACCAATTTGACGTCCCCCCCCCCCCCCCCCGCGAGGTGAGACCCATCCATTAGTTGACATTCAGTCCCCCGCTCTTCAAGTGTTTATCGGGTATATCAAATACCGGATTCTGAAAAGGAAGGAAGATTGTTTTTCTTTACCACTGGCTGCTGTGTTCTATGCAATTCAACATCTTGAGAGGGCATTTTGCTTAGACGTCTGAAATTGGTGGGATGCCTCAAGAACAAGGCACGGGGTTGATTTTCAGAACTTAGGATAAAGAAGAAGGAAGAGTGACTTAAGTAACAAATTACAGTGAGCCCTTTTTATCTAGCAAGTCACGTTGGATTGCATTAACTTAACCTATATAAAATCAATATAATATTGATAAAAATATATGAATATATAAACAGCTACGCAGACCCATATACCGAGTTTTTATTTATTCATTTACTTTATTATTATTATTTTTTTTTTTAACCTACAAAATGTTGGTAGCCCAAGTGAATTTAATGTCATGAACCTCAATACTCAGCAAAGCAATGTATGACCTTCCGATTTGTTTTATTATTTTTATTTTATTTATTTATTTATTTTTTTTTAAGCGTAGGTTGACAGAACCGGTACAATTACCTTTTGTCTGGTTTAGTATTTATTCGCTCAAAAAATATAATATATATATATAAATATAAAAAAATAAGCTAGCTAATGGTTAAATTTTTGACCGAATTGACCCCCATTATTCGAATTTTTAAAGAGATTTTTTTTTATAGAATGGAGAAAGTGATAAGCTTTTGTTAAAGGTAGGCCTATTGTAAAAAAAAATATATATATTTGTGTTTGTTCTTGTTTATGCCTCTGACGAAGGTCCGGATTGGATCGAAAGCTAAGGCCATCTCCCCTACTAATTTTATATATATATATATATTTTTAAAAACTGCCAACGATAGGAGGTGTTTTTAATTACAAACTAAAAAAATTTCTTGAGTCCATCATTTACATACAATTTTGCATAAATCATGTATTTTGTGCATTGTCCATGGCAAATGCGTATGTTTGTGCGTTTTTCGTTCTTTTGAAACAGCATAATTTGTCAAAATCTGTTCCGATTTTATTTTGAATTTACTTTTTGTTTTTAATTCGTTTGGTGAAAATCAGGCCATACGACTTTAAGATACATACACGCCCGTAGCCAGGATACTATCACTATTATTTTTGTCAATTTATTTAGTTTGGGGGGGGGGGGGGGAGGCGAATATAAAAGAAAATGTACATCGTCGCGCAAGAACACATTTGAAATGCTTTGAAAATAAAGCCAACAACGCGGACTTTTTTTTCAGGGTGGACTTTTTTGGGGGTGGGGCATTTTGCCCCGCCCCCTCCTCGTTACGACACTGAGTAGAAGTAATAAGTATGACTTCTAATCTGTCATAAATATGGCTTAATCGCCACAAGTCAAAATTACGACTCAATTATTATGAAATATAAGTATAAGTTTAATTTATGACTTGTACTAAGTCATACATAATGAGGTAGTATAGTCATAGTTATGTTCCTTTAACGAGTACGTAAACATTTTCAGTTCATCAAGCAGAAATATTTCAAGTTAAGTTTTCCAAAATGAACAGTTTTCCAATTGCAAAGCATTTAACGCAATGACGTTATATTCAGTTCAGTTCATCAAACAGAAATATTTCAAGTTAAGTTTTTCCTAAATGAACAGCTTTCCAAGTGCAAAGCATTCAACGCAATGACGTTATATATAAACCAAATTTGAAAAGGTATGACGTTGGCAAGATAAAACCAGCGAGTGCATTGGCCGAACCCGCCGAAACAATGGTTGAAAACAGCCGCGCCGACTGGCGACTAGACGGGAAAAACATGTGATAAAATAGACGTTTTTAATTATAAAATAGCAGAATTTAATACCACGTAGCTTTACTGATAGACAAAGAGGCTATTAAAAAAATAACAGAATAGAATGCCAAAACCAAACGACGTGACGAAATGACCGTGACGAAATGACAAAACAGCCGTCGAGGCAGCAACGACGTTCCATGCAGCATCTTCGTTTGTTCGGCGGAAAACCGTTGTTACTGTATTGCACCTATTTTTATTTATTGAATTGCCTAAACAGAAGAAAAAGAAAGCGACCACAAATTGAATTGAAACTATACAATATAGAAATAAATCCACTTACTCTCTTGGTCGCACATGGATAGCGCACGCCCTTCTTTCATGCCCTAAAATTCGTCTACTGTTTTCAGCTTTCCGAACTCGTCTTAATTCAAAAGTCCTGTTTGCTTTTTGACGTGCCGAACACACAATAGCCGTTGGATGCATCGAATGTTAAACAAAATCAGTGTAGACTTGCTCTTCGGGCGAAATGCAACAATCATGGATTTACAGTTGCCGTTACTGCTACAGCGCGTAGTTTCCTGTGCAGCCAAACAAGCATAATTTAATTGGGTAAGTTTCATATTAGAGTAAAGGATTATCTTAGTTCTAGTGTATTTTATTAAAGAGTAATGGATTTACGAGAATAATGGGGTGACACCGTCGGGTGTCAGTTCGCAACAGGAGACTTGTCGGTAGTAACACGGGAATGCATGACTGGTTCGCGCGGGAAATTATATTCTTGTGTTTGTCAATTTCACGGGGAGAGTTAATGGTTAGCATTTCCTCCTCTTCAAACTTGTCGTGGGCCTTTGATTAATACTACAAGTGGATAAATAAAAAGGTTTCAAGACGTCTCGTAGGCAGCGATTCAACTCGACGTTAGTACTTTTACGATGTAGAAGTGGTGGTTGTGTGACCCGACTGTTTTTGCTCTCTCTCCTTCTGTTCTAGATTTCATTAAATCACGGAGGATTTCATTTAACCGATATGTCCGTATCGTGCCTCAATTTCTCTCAAGGGGTTACCACTCCGAATCCATTGGAGTGGAGGACGTTTCCAGAGCTACCTGCCTCGCTGGAGAACTCGACCCACGTTCGATATGGGGATCCCGTTTACATGCAGACCCGCTGGGACGACGCAACATGGGTCCTGACAAGCGCCTTCATCATCTTCACGATGCAGTCGGGCTTCGGGCTCCTGGAATCGGGCAGCGTGTCGCAGAAGAACGAAGTGAACATCATGGTCAAGAACGCCGTGGATGTTCTCTTCGGTGGAATATCGTACTGGATGTTTGGGTACGGTCTGAGCTTCGATAAACGAGGCAGTGACCAGAGGTTAAACAACCCCTTCGTGGCTGTTGGGGAATTCTTTGTGGACGAGAGCGACCCGAATAAATTCGGGGAACTCTTCTCTCATTTCTTCTTTCATGCCTCGTTTGCGACGACAGCCACGACGATTGTCAGTGGAGCCATGGCAGAACGGACTAAACTAGAGGCTTACATTCTTTTTTCGTTTCTGAACACTTTGGTGTATTGCTTCCCGGCCCATTGGATGTGGGACTGCGCCGGCTGGTTGAAGAACATGGGCGTGATTGATATTGCTGGGGCAGGAGCGGTGCACCTGGTAGGAGGAGTCACTGGTTTAATAGCAACGATAATGTTGAAGCCAAGGACTGGTCGTTTCGAACCCGGCGCTCAGACGCCAGCGATGGGGTCGCCCACCAATACGATATTTGGAATGTTTATGCTTTGGTAAGTAGCAACATTTTCCACCATTGTGTACTTTTTTCAAGAAGGTTCTATGTAAAGAACATTTCGAGGAAAAGTCATTGGAAGCTCATACTGAGGATAGACAGGGACATTTCACCATTACCCGTGTGTTATTAACAAGCAAGGGACAGGGTACAATTAAATACATGCATTAGTGGGCCTGTTCTATCTGGCAGTTGGTGTAGTAACTCAGAACATTGCTTTATTGTAATGCGTGGTGCCTTTACCCTGATTTTGTGATCATCGTTTGGATGAAACTTCAAAACTGTTCAGGACACAAGGTGATCTCCTTGACATTTCCTGACACGGTGCATCCTTGGAAGCTACCGATTTATCCTTCAATTTTGTCAATACAGTGTACTGCCACCCAGCTTTATAGCTAGCGCCCTCATTGGCAGGGTTCTACATGTAAATTTAAAAATGAAAGATGCACCCTCTCCATCTTCAGATATCTTGTTATCGATTAACCCATGTCATCATTATTTGTTAATAGATAATCATTATCAATATTATTTCCTCGTTTATTAAATTTGTTTGATTTTACACCGACCTTTAAAGTGAAAGTGCACCATCAAATTGTATGCTGTTTTATATGTTGTGCAAACTAGAAAATTCAATGAAAATCTTTAAAAGTTTCAGACTATTTCCGTTTCGTTGATATCTGTTTTTTAATACATTTTCTGATGTCATTATCGATTACCCATATCGTTCACACTGACCATCATTATTTGACGATGATCAATCTCTAAGTGATCTCCTCGTTTAATCAATTTTTTAACATTTAAACTGCCCGTTATTGTGAAAGTGCACCATAGGCTGTATGTTTATGTTGTGCAAACGAAAGAGTGCCTTTGCAGAAAGCGATTTAGATTATTTCCGCTTTGTTTATATGCGTTTTTCAATTTTTCTTCCCTAACACCACCAATTTTCAAAACATTTGTTATTTGCCTGACATTTCGACCCTAAGCAGAGTCTTTCTCGAAGGCTAAATGGCAACACTACAAACATTAGACTGTTTCCCTGTCCTTATCCGCGCAGGATAAGGACAGGCACTGGCCCAGCGAGTTCATTGGATACAATGATTTCATTGGATAAACGTGCAGAGACGTAAGCGAATAGTCGCGACGTGTGAATGGATGGGAGGTCAAAGGTACATCTGCCAACATCCGGTCTGGCAGGTATCTGGCGTTAACGAGCCTCGAAGTGTGACGTCAGATGCTCGGGCTTTACAAACACAAACAGGTGTCTGGTGAAAAAAAACACTTTTCGTCACCGAAAGGATATTGGAATTTTTTATTCGCAGTTTTAAGTTGAAATTGGTGAAGAGACTGACATATAATTTATGTACACATCGCCACTATCGCAATTTAGATGAGTTTACTTTATGGTAACTTTTTTCGATAGGTGCCTTCTGTTTGTTAAAAACGAACTCGTGGCTTAAAATAAGCTTGGAATTTGCCCAAACGTTCATAAATAAAGCCGAGAGCGTGTTGGGGTTGCCAACACTTATTGAAACTAGTGAAATTCAAAATCAATAATAATTGTTTTAAAACTTAACTTTTTCGAAAATGTTGGTAGGGGTGTAAAAGAAATTCGTTTCAAAATAGAAATTTGGTTTTCAATTAAAACAAAAGGAATAACACAGAAATTCAATAAATTTGGAATTTAAAAACTGGAGTGGGCGGGTCATACAAATTTGGAAAAAACAGTACAATAAAAATATTGATAGTTCTGAATGGCCCTTCGTGCGTCACCGCTCCTAATTGCCTAGCCATGAGAAAACGGTATACTTTCAGCATGATCAGTTAATTAGAGACAGAATACGGAATGGGTAAGTGTTGAAAGGGGGCATTGTTATGGGGGATGATAATTAGTTAATAGAGTTCATAACATTATCAACCCACCAGAAAAACATCATGTCGCCTGAAATACTGTTCAAGTCGTATAAATTGTATATTAAGACCCAAAACAATATAATACCCTCGGACAATTGTCATTGGTTATATTGTTATTATTTTTTATTATTATTAACGTTTAAGTGAGCCGGATAGGGGAAATATTTTGGAGATTGTGTCTTTAATAGTACAAGTAGGGAATTCGGCACACAGTCAGAGTAGGCCTTTGTAGTGAGAAAGACATCTTGCTTTGGACCGTTGCAGATTTGTCCTTTGAAAAAAAAGTAGAATTACAAAGTAATTTTCTATTCATATTATTTTCAAAATGGTTGCCATTGGGCAGGCCCGCAAGAACACATTTTTGCAAAGGGGTGCTGGTTTTTTCAAAGATAATTGGCGTGAGCAGAGCGCAAAGCCATTACGGCGGAAGGTCCGGGCCCGCTTAAGTTTCTAAAATTTGCTCTGTCGTGCAATAAAAGACACGATTTGACACATAAATATATCTCTTTTTTGGGGGGGGATTATTATTAGTGTCATTTGCATAATGACTACCCCAAAATGGCTTATTTTCACGAGGTGAAGTTGGGTGAAAAGATATTTAGTTTTCGAAACTGAAAAATATTTCCAAGGCTAGCTGTTTACGTACATTTATCGTCCTTTCCTTTAATATTGTCATTACTGAATAACAGCTTATTTCAATCAGACATGACAAGTCCCAAGAGAACAATAAGTGCCTCTCGTTAACGGCTACCGGTAACTGTTATGGTGACTAATTTAATTTGTTTAAAGGATGAACACACTAGTTTTTGAAGGCTTATCCCTGGCATCAAATGCTCACTAATCTACTGCTAAGTCATACGTTTTTTGACATCACCAGGATGATGAACGTAAACTACATTAGGTAAATAATTTAATCGTTATTAACATTTTAGAAGTCAACTGTGAAGGAGGAAATTAACAATGATCTATATGATTGCCATTGACTTGACCAATGCGTACTAATGACTACTATCTAGTTTTATTTTGATGCCACGTTTTTTCTACAAGCACAAGCTGGTGAGAGTTTCCTACCGTACGTTACAGTGTATCGCTTTGGGCAACTGGGCTGTCCAGTGGCTAAAAGGTAGCCACTGGACCGCCCAGCCGCCCTAAGCGATATGATGTTGAGCAGGGTTTCTTCATTTTTTTTTAAGTTTCCTGATTTTATTTTAATTTTAGTTATTAAATTTTAGTTTAAAGTGTAGCCAGTCTACCTATTGCTTACTTCAATATGGTCTGAAGACCTTTGTGGTCTGGATATTTTGGACCCCATTCCTATCGCTCGAGTTTGCCAAAAAATGTTTAGTTTTTAAGAATCGTGCAGTAAATTACTAAAATTGTGGTTCAGAAGTGATAATGAACAAAATATTTGTAAAGGCTTTGATAGATCATTATTAATTTGCCCATTCACAGTTGACTTGTTAAATGTTAATAACGATGAAATTATTTATATTTAGTGTAAATTTATTTCATCATCATGACAATGTAAAAAAATTATGACTTAGAAATTAATCAGTAAGCATTTGATGCCAGGTAAAAGCCTACGAAAACTATTGTGTTATTGGTTGGTTTAATTCCGAGGTTGATTATTTCTGATATAGGGCCTATTCGTTTATTTCTGAGTTGTTTGTTTATTTCGCTACTGTGTTGTATGGCGCGCGCAGTGTGTTCCTCGCTCATGGTGTTTTCCCATTTTTAAAATCTGCATTGTAAAAGCACGTTTTAAGCTTTTTTATTCATATTTCTAAATAGTTTCTGTACGCAGTATTATTATTTTTTATTGTAAAATATGTGTTTATTTTTGAGTTACTCCAAAAAAACATTAATCTAAATTTATTTACTTTTTACATTGAGAACTTTGCTAAATTATTTACATCCTTTATTTCTGCTTGCATTATTAAAATTTTAGGTCTTAATTTTAAACACAGGTGTTTTTTGTATCGATTTAAGTATTTCATACTTTTTTCCCCTTTTTGCACATCATGTTTCGTGATTTTAAATTTTAAATTTTCTTAAATTGTTGTGGTTAATTTTTTATGTGTTTTTTTAAATCTTTTGTTTGCTTGTTTGTTTGCTTTTGTTTTTGTCTTTTGTGTTTTGTGTTTTGTGTTTTTGTTTTCGTTTTTCGGTGTATAGGACTATACACCGAAAATCCCTGCCACCCCTGTTCAAGCCTGCTTCGTACGCATGTCTGTTGCGGAGATTATGTACACGCAGTCAGGGCCGGCCAGCCGGCCGACCAGGCACACACAAAAACGGGCATATCACAGTAAGATAATGCTGGCCGTCCGAGCACATCTTAGTGCCGAATATGATTTTTTGTAAAACAAAACAAAAATGACATGTTACACGTATATTTTCTAAATGGTTAAAATTTAAAGATTTTCGTTCATCAATGACTAAAAGTAGGGGGTGCTTTCAGTGCTTAAGTTGAGTCCTGTTGTCCGAGTCCGAGTCCTCCCAACCGAGTCCGAGTCCTCTTCGGTCCGAGTCCGAGTCCACAAAAAATGGACTCGAGACCGGGCTCGAAAGTCCTCCAGCACTGGGTGCTTTAGTGTTCCAACAAGTTTGGGGTGCTGCAGCACCCACAGCACCCCCCGCTCTCGCGGGCCTGACATTTGGCTGTTATTCTACCTGTATTCATATTTTCCCAAAGGAAATACGATGGCACTGTAGACAAACACCTTTCTCAAGACATTCCGACTGTTTGGCAGATTCCCTGCTTCTATCATCGAATACACAATCCCATGCGTTACCTGCCGTAATAATCAAAAGCCTGACAGGTCTTCTTTATTTTCACCTCAACGGGATCACCTTTTCTGATGATATTTTAAAGCAGGGATTGAGATTTACATGTGACCGCATGGCCTAAGGCCACTGGTTTTAGAGTATAAGCGAGTAAATTCAACACAAAACAAGTCTTGTAGTTAATTGAATAATATATTCATTGGCAAGAGATGCATCATTTCATCATGAACAAAATGAGATATTGTTCTCTTCACACTTGATCACAGTTCATTATACTAAACTGTCAAGATTTTGTTCTCGTTTTATTCTGGTGTTGTAAAAAATATATATTCTGGTCCCTTTAAACATGTTGATATACAATGCCTCCGATCTTGTGAATTTTCCACCCAAATTTGAACCCTGCGGAGGTTTACTGAAAACTAAAGGGTGGAAAATGAGTGCGCTTCGAACAAGCATTGCACACGAAAAACTATCAAATTTTGATTTATTAATGATTGATATTCTTAAACCATCATCATTCTACAGTAAAGAGCAAATTATTGTACGTCATTATTTGAGAATGAATGATCTTTGGGTTGATTTTCTTTCACGACTATGTTAACATTTTGATTGTTTTTCCTTTTGTTTCTCTCTCACTCTCTTATTATTTTAACAGGTGGGGTTGGCTAGGGTTCAACTGCGGCAGTACGTACGGCATATCCCAGAACAAGTGGATATTGGCTTCCAGGTACGCCAGTTGATGTTTTTGCAATGGACGTGTAAAATTAAATTTCCCATGTAGTTTCCCCCACCCCGTGATGTCGGTGTTGTGGTTATACTGACCTGCGTGAACGTAATTACCCACGGTTCAATTGGTCTAACTCTTAGTGTTATATGTAACTTGGATATGGATATGACTCATACAAATGCCACGCGCACATATCCTTGTTGTTTGATTGGTGGAACGCGCGTCATTGTGTCATCCTTTATTTTGCCATGAAAAAAAGAAGAAGTATTAGCTGTTTCAAACTGCTTATCAACCAAAAGGACCTATGGTATAAATGCCCCAAAATAGTTAGTGGCCTTTCGTTTGCAAAGTATTTCTTTAGCCTTAATGTCAGGCCACTAACTGTTTATTTTGCCATGTATACTGTCGCGACGCTCCAAAATGTAATATAGGAGTCCTATTTGGATGATTACATAGGAAGCTTCGGACGCTTCGCAGCGTCGTTTCCAAAATAATCGTTCCCCGGCGCACAGTTTAGCCAAACGAGGCAAGGTCGTGTCACGGCAGACAATGTTTGTGTCTACACGGAGTTATCCACATTGTTTAGAAGGGAGTTTCAGATTTGGAATGGACGGGTTTCCATTTCTATTTTGTGTTTAATGTGAAAATATTTTCACTCGACAAGGTTCTATATGAGATTTATAAAAAACGAAATAATGAATGCAATTCGTTCCTGCAATGTTGCAAAATATGATCACTCGGTAGAGAAGTCGACTTTTCCCGTGTCACCTGACTTCGCTTTGTGAAATGGAAGAGTCCAGATTTCACCTTGTGATTATATTCCTCGTCAATGCATCCAAACGCAACCAATAACTGTAAAGTATATCGGGAGAGTTAGTGCACCGTTGCTACAGTGCTCATTTCTATAGTCCAAGTTACCATGAAAATGGTAAAAATAAGATCAGATGGTGATTTTTGTATGACACCTCCTCCCCTAATCAATACAATTCGAAATGCAATTATCTTACCAGCTTAAGCCGACTGATTGGGAATAAGTCTAGAATTGAATCGAACTGGCAACATAAATTACTCTTGGCTATGTCACTCGAGGCAATTTACACACAACCAGATCTGGGCAGTCTCGTCCAAAGATCGGTATGGCGCTGAAATGTGAAGGATGCACTGGACGCCATTTTAGTAAAAACTGTTGATGCAACAATAGATCAGTGTAGAGAATAGCCACTACTATCAATGCTACAACAAAATAGTTGTTCACCAAAGTGCCACACGTTCACGTTCCCACAGAGTTCAAGTTGCCCATCTTTCGCCTATAGGTATGCGATACACGATCTTTGGTCTTGAATAGCGAAGAAAATACATCCCACACATCAATTGCCGTCTAATTTTTTCATGGAAAGTAAAACGCTGATAGCAAAACATATCTCTCGTTTAATTATTGATTTATTGATTGAATACTAGCCAATAACCCCATGGAGAGAAGACAAGGAAGTTTCAGTTTTAGATGTTGGAGGAAAACCACAGATAGTTATGTGGAAGGCGATGAAAGAAAGCACTTAACGCCAACCCGATCGTGCTGCTGACTCAGTGTTTCCTTTTGCTTGTAGTGAACAGTTATTACCTCCAAGTTGCCAGTAGAAATAGTATCCTGTGACATTTGAGGCCCCAATGTGACAGGTTTTCAATAAAACACTTTCCTCGTATTCATCATAATATTGCACCACGGATAACAATTGCATGGTGTACACCGTTACCATTGTGCATCCATCCTCCATGTCTTCAAATCAACTTGAATAATATTAAAACGTGAGGATGGAAAAGAGGCAAATGTCTGGTTTCTGTGACGGAGACCTACCGTACCAGTGTAGCCGGGACCAATGCAAATGTAGGCTGAAAAGACACTGAGGTACAGCGTCTGGACTACATTTAGGCCCAGGCTGCATTTTAGTATTATGATATGGACTACATTTAGGCACGGGCTGCATTTCTTAGGTGCATGCATATGGGCTATACATTTAGGCCCGGTCAAGGTTTACGTATACAATATGGGCTACATATGGGTATACGATATGGACTACGTTTAGACCTTTGTTACACTTAGGTATACGATGTGGGCTACGTTGGGACATATTCATTTATACGATATGGGCTACACTTCGGTATACGATATGGGTTACATTTAAGCCCAGGCTACATTTTATTATATAAAATTTAAGCTACTTTTAGACCTGGTCGACATTTAGGTATACGGTCTATTTATTGGCTACATTAAGGTACACATTTATGGAGGTACATTTAGGCCCGGGCTACAATCTGGTACCGTACGGGGTTTTCTGTTCATTTCGTCGTCATTTTGTATAATGGGCTCGTCCTGACAACGACGGCCATGACCATCTCAAAGATCTTTCGGTAAAAAGACTGACCTCGTTATACGATTTCGTCTGACGTTATGTAATCCTGCACAGTCTAAACAACTCAGCTCTGCTTGGTAACCTTTTTTCTGGTGAAGTGTTCTCTTTTAGTTCGCGAATTTAATTTGCCTTAACCCCAAAACGCCACGGCGCACTAAATAGCATGCATGTCAAACACGCATCTAATCCCACAGCAATAATTGAGCGTCACCAGAGTACATGGCAATAATCAGAGCGTTCCACATCTCATCGCAAAGGATTGAATTTACAAACAAACAAAAAGGAGAGGGAAAAAAACCTGACGAAATACAAACAAACAACATAAACAAAGACGTGACATGAGAAAATTGGAAATGATGGTTTGGGGATAAGATTTTTCCCCGCAGTTCCAGGTAAAGGGTTTGAGATTATGTATACTGAGATTTCCGCACGGTTAAAACCGGATTGCGTGCAGGGAAGAAGACGATGACATGACGTTATCGAGCTGATCAGGTGGCAAAATGAAATGTTACTCACAACCTGGAGTGAAGGTACGCCTGTATACAGCCCCGACAGTAATGTATAAGGTCAACTTCCACGAGGGATACACAAGAAAATAAAGGATGTGACTGACAACGCAGTCATGAGCAGTTAATATAAAACTATCGAGTGCAGTTCATGTGAAGCACTTTACCAAAAATGTAAGACAACTGTTCAGAGGATTGTTTTCAGTTAAATTAATAATTATCCAAAATATGGCCGTCCTGACCTCGTGGTTTTTTTTTCCGGTTAAAATCTACGGAGGTCTGGATGTACCAGCAGACATGTTGAGAACCTGATACATTTTACTTCCGGATGATGACATCATGAACATAAGATGACGACATCCTGAGATAATTTATCTCGGGATAACGACATCCTAAAGTAAAATGTCGTCTTCCATTATGTTTTATCTCAGGATGTCGACATCAATAAATGTAAGATGCCGACTCCCTAATATAAGTAATCGTGGGAGGACAACATTCTGAATAATGTCGAGAACCCAAGATAGACTATCTTGGGGAGGCAAAATCAAACTGTCAGGAAGTCGTCAATCCAAGGTAAAATATCTGAAAGAAGTTGTCGTCATCCTGAGATAAACCATCTCAGGATGTCTTCATATTACGTTTATGATGTCATCCTCCTGCAGTAAATTCTCTGAGGATCTGAACTAGTTGGGTGGCGCCGTAAAATTCAGTTCATTTGATGTGTGTCTCCATTAATAATAACACAATAGTAGCAGACGAAAGACATAATGTATGATTATGTCGGGGGCGAAGTAATTGTTCAACGCAGAGCGAAGCCATGAGCTTGCAGACGACTCCATTTTGCTATTTTCAGCTTGCAGATAAAGCCTAGACACAAAAACAAACCTGTTTTTTTTTTAACTTGTCAACCCGTTCCAACTTGCATGCCGATATGCTCGTAGCTGGAGTACCTTTAATACCTACTGTCATTGTGGCATAATTTCATATTTTGCCCCCTACCCGGAATTTTTATTTGAGCTTGAGAATAATGTTGATGCCTTGGTTTGCTTTTTTGAAAGGCTAATTTTAAAGACTAACTGTTATTCTTTTTGTCCTGTTTTGTTAAGTTTTTTAAAATTGTACTGTGATTTATGTTTTTCTTATTTTTTTTTCTTTAGTTTACCTTTTGTAATGTTTGCAAATGTATATGTGTTTTTGTGCCCGATTAAATATTATAACCCTACAATGCTACAAAATGACGCCTTCCTGTTGCACATGATTGAGGCGAAATTATGTCCCGACGTTTGAAAAAGAATGAAATCGTAGAGTAGACAACCTGCCTGAGGTGAATTTGACCTACTTCAACAACTGAATGCGAACAAACCAATATCACACGTTCACCCTGTGTAGTCGAAATTGATCATCTCAAAATACAGGCCTCTACAATTGGAAAATGATGTACAAGTGAAATGAGAAACCTGTTTTCAATGGATTTTGCGATCAATTTGTCCCCAGTTTCTTAAATCTCCTACGTTTTTTTGGTGTTCCTTATGTGTTCAAAAGCAAGTGTATTGTGCGTGCTCTTTGGCCTTTCAGATCTGCAGCGAGGTCTGTGTTAATGTGTTAATTTAATTTCGCTTGGTGTTTGTTCTTTCCCTGATCTGAATTGACCGCATAACAAGTCAGTCCAGAACTAGAGACATGCCATAAAATGCATCCTCTCCAAACAGTCTCCATTCTGTATAAAAATTTGACTTTAATCCAAGGTTTATAGCTATGTAATTATCATTGAGCTAAAGGTAGGGACAGAGATTGATAAATACTCCAACATATTAATGACCATAAAAACTTTGGTAAGAAGCGTTGCAGCTGTTGATGTTATAAACTATTTTGAAAAATGATTCCCCTGCTAGAGAGAAGTATTAAACATGGTTTTGCAAATTTTTCACCCAAAACGTTTGAATCTTAGAAATGGTAAAAAAAATAAATAAATACCTTACGACAGATGATGTTTTTATTTGCATTTGTGTATATTTGATTATTATGCTTATAATGATAATAACCGCCCTGTTTGTTTGTTTATTGGTTTACATCTGGCCAACAGATCAGCAACTGCTACAATAACTGCTTCTATTGGTGGAGGCATAGCTGCTATTGCATTAAGGTAAATGAATACCATTCTCCGTCACTCCATCACGACTGCCAAATTGCCTACAATTTTAAAGGCAAACTATCCCTTTAGTTTTTGGATCCGTTTGATTGTTCTATCTTAAATAAATGTCGACATAAACAGAGTTGACACGGATTCCGGATTTCGTGGTTCCTGACCATTTTCAGTCAAACCCGGAATATATGTCAAAATGACACAGAAATGGATACAACAGACAGAGAATCCGAGTTGAAATCAATGTTTAACAATTTCCCAGGTCAACTGGACCCATAAATGGGTCAGGCCACCTACGAACCCGGACCCAGTGTCAATTCTGACTTTTCTTTTAGAGTGTACCCCTCGTATTTTAACCTGCATTCGGGCCTGCTCTTGTTATTATTTTTCTGACCATAAACCTAATTTAACTTTAATCAGCGATTCTTTAGTCAGGCACGTGATGGTTTGTGTCCTTACCCCAGAAAGTCTAGCGTGTACCGACAGTCCTTATAATGATTGAATAATGATTATTATTATCATTATCATTATTATTATTATTATCATTATCATTATTATATTATTATTATTATTATCATTATCATTATTATTATTATTATTATTATTATTATCATTATTATTATTATTATTATTTTGTATGTCCATGGCACGATTTGAACACGGTCATCCTGCTTGATAAAATTATTTGCATGTATATATATTTTTAGCTTTGGAAGGGCATTAAGTATTAACAGGACTCAATGCAAATTTGAAACTTTCATTTCTTAAAAACGTCCGCGGGGTCAAAATAGATTGATTCCGGGTCCTAGGACGCATGACCCTTTTCTGGGTTAGCTTACACAGAAAAGGATTAAAAATGTGATGTTGACTCGGATGCTGCGTCAGTTTGATCCATTTCTGTGTCATTTTGACACAGAATCCAGGCCTTACTGACCCAGTATGTAAGGGCACCCTTATGGACCTGGTATGTGGGGTCCTGTTATTGTTCTTCTATTGTACCCTTTTCTGAAGAAATTCTCTGTGGGGTACCACTATAACAAAGAAAACATTGTGGGGTAGCATTGTTCCATTTGTAAAAGTATCATTTAAATACTTAGCGTGTGTAAGGGAACCGCCCTCGAATTTCCTTGATAATCTATTCCACAAACAATTTCTGTCAGGGAAAATGAAGAAAAAAAAACAACAACAACAACAACATTAAAATGAAAAAGCACTTAGGAATCCAAGGACTTAATGAGACTATACATAAAGTAAATTGACCCCTTCGGAGAATTAAGTGATGTCTCGGGAGACTTGGAAGTACGTTACAGCTAGAATGAAAGCCAAGGAAACCATCGTTATTGGCAATACATTATTTTTATGACCATCTATTTAATAAGCAGTGACTAATTTACTATTGATTAGAGCAACCACAAACTACTCGTTTCCGCAAATTGGACAGCTGTGCACATTTAAAAAAATGTGTTCCTCAGATATGTAATGATAAACGCTTTCATAGTCACAAGAACATCAACACCCGAATTGGATTATCTATTTTATCAAAGTTTATACCACACATCATGCATACCAATAGTTCTTTGCGGAGCTTTTAAAGTGACGTAGGTGAAGAAAGAAAAACGGGGAAAAAATCTTCGAACGGAGATTAATCTTCGTTCTGACAAAAAAACATTTCGCTCGAACGAAAAAAAAATTCGAAACGAAAATAGTCTACGTTCGAACGAAAAATATCTTCAACAACAGCAACGAGAACAGCAATAACAGCAGCAGCAGCAGCAGCAGCAGCTAGCCTCCCGATAAAAAAAAACAATTATGTTGGTTTTTTCCTTATATTATGTATTCATTTTTGTATGATTGATATCTACAGACGCTCTTTTTTGATTAGTGCAAACAGCGCGTTTTCCTTTTGACTATTGGCTACAGGCTACCCTTTAAACGATAATTATAGTTTGATATCATTAAGTTTACATGGTTAAACTTTCGGTGTCAGCTTAAGCGTGTAGGCACCGTAAGCAGTTTTTGAAACTGTTCACCTTCGGCATTTGGCTTAAAAAATATATATCTAACAGCAAAACCAAAGCCGCGACTCGAGGTTTCCTAGCGGCAACAAACACTTGCCGTTGTCCCACAGCGTTGATTTACAGTTAGAAGACCATGTTTAAACTAAGATACTTGACATCTGCTGCCCTTTTAAGGTAGACCCGAAGGGATTGAAATAAGTTCATAAATTCAGAGCCCCTTACATCCTGTAATTGATGATTGTTGAGAGTTCACATCCATAAGCACAGTCAAACAGTTGCCCCGTAAATTTAAATGTCATTTTTCATCTTTAGCCTTATATCTCATCAAAGTGGATTGAAGAAGTACAGAGCTCTAGCAGCTGAAGATGGTAACTGTAGTTTAAGGTGTAGCCGTGGGCCCTGTTTTGTCTTCCCTGTGATCAAAAAGCTCACTGCTCACTAATTCGTGTCTAAAATGAAAGCTGATTTAAACACACTCGGGTAAAGTTCGTCAATTGAAAGTTCATTCCATCTTGTAAAAGAAAAGTTCAACTGCCGCCTACGCCAATGATAATAAGATTAGACTCTTTGTTGAACGAACTCAAGTAAGGGTCGCTTAGTGAGATTCCCGAGGGCAATGTTAGTACTCAGAATAGGTCAGAATAGAAGAAGACCGTCAAACAATCCTCACTTCATTAAAGGGGTGGGGTGGATAAAAGTAGGGTACAGTGTTTATTTGGGTCATCGTAGATTTAATTAAATTGCTTGAAGAAGCAGAATATTGTGGCAACTATGAACAAAAGCTAGCACTACCACTGACTCCCTAAACAATATATTGACAACAGTTTTGGGAGATATTAAATTTTGACCATCATTTTTAATACACGTCAAACTTTTCACATCGATCTTGAATATATATGTATATATATAAAAAAATTAGTAGGGGAGATGGCCTTAGCTTTCGATCCAATCCGGACCTTCGTCAGAGGCATATATATATATAAATATGTATTATTTTTTTCAAGATGTACTTGTTGATATCGGACACTCCCTATCGTAAACTCTAACAACTATCCTAACATAATTCCTCTGAGCAAAACGCTAACCCTAATCCGAACTAAAGCAACCCTAGCACGGACAACAATTGCCCCCCGTGCCCCCCCCCCCTTTACACCAGTGGGAACTCTTAACAATTGATACTAATATAATAATTACATTTTTGTGTGTGTTGCAGCTACGTGGCGAAACGGCGTAAATTCGACATCACTTTCTTGATTAATGGTGTACTCGGATCGCTGGTATCGATTACAGGTAAATATTTAGTTTCAGGCACCGAAACAAGAAGTATGACCCTTTTAAGCTGTTTTCTTGTGGTTGCTACGGCGTGGTGGCCTATAATTAGAACTTCCACACGCTGTTTACTAGCCTTACTTTTTTTATCAGGACAGAATTCTTGGACATTTTAATACAATAGGCATGATGCATTATTGCTTTGGATAAACAAGAGTTTGCGAAAATTAAGGTGTATTAAAACACTTCAATTTGATTTACGTTAAAAGCCAATACTTTGTAAACATACAGTTACCACAGTACCAGTGCCTTGATAAACATTTGCTTCTGGATACTAAAAATTAGCTGATGTGCAGGACAATAATTATTGTTCCCGTGAAACTTAGTCTTGTGGGCAAGTCGGCAAATGTTTGACATGGTTATGTTGTAAAGGCTCCCATGCGACTAGACTCTCGTGAGACTGCTGTTCATGTAATACTTCTGCTCCCGCGAGACTTCTACTTTTGCGATCACGGGCAGCAGATAGTCAGGAGCCAGCAGTCTCGCGAGAGGAGTATAGTCACGCGAGAGCTGAGGCTATCACCGCGACAAACGTTAACGACTCACCCACAAGTCATGAAACTGGGGTCGGATTTAGATTTGCAATAAGGTCGTATTAGGGGTCTGTATATATGTTTGGTAAAAAAATAATGGCAATAAAAACTTACTTGGTTACAAGAACAACAGCCTTCGATAGAGTAAAATATGTTTGAGAAATCAAAATAATGTGGTTATGGAAAAAAGGTATCAGTTTTATCCCCCAAAATTTGAACATGAGAAACGTTTCTGTCAGAAACGTTTCTCAGATTGACTATTCCTATTAGAGATTATTCTTCATGCGTGGACATATTATTCGCTCCGGATTTTCGGCGAGACCGCAAAAAACGCGACCACTTTTTGAAATTAAACTTTCACAGGTTAGTTTTATTGTATATATCTACATTTATATAGGTACCGAACGGTTCAAAAAACCAAAGGTAATAATTTGCCTTTAAATCGTGCTGAAGTATCAATAAATCAAGAAAATATAAATGCACAAACGTTCCAGACAACGTTCCATGTTTTATTGAGATGAATTTGTTTTTGCAGGTTGGTCGTTTTATGCGTATTAAAATTGGAACAAATTAAAAACAATTTGCCAGAAAGACAATACAATTTGTGTACAAATGTACATACATCTTTGAATTAAAATGTGATAAACACGATGTTTATTATAGGTATAGGTCACTCCGGAAATCTCTAGGGAAAGTGTTAAAAATCTTTTTAAAATAAACAAATACACATTGTCAGCACATAATGACATAATTTAATTAATATTTCCATCGTATTAACCACATCGTATACACTGTTCAGCTCATATGCCATGATATCAAAACCGGACTATTTCACAATCAATTCATGAAATTTGGTGAGAAGAGGTAGGACAAAACTCTGCCAGCATTCTCGTGTACGAAATCGGTCTGTCAACTGTCAATGGTTGATGAACCAAATTAGAAAGTTAAATAATTAAGCAGACAAACTAGATTAAATTTACCCTGGCATTGCGTGGACATGCAAACCGCACACTTGGGTAAAGAAATCGTTTAAAAGTTCAACATAAACCTTACGGAACGAACTTGTTAGTATGTGCTGACAGCGTAACGCAGTTTAACGTTGGTCCCCAAAAAGGCGACTCGTTTGAGGAGAGAAGGGTTCCAGGGTCAAATTCAATGTTGTGATTCAGTCAGAGTCCTTTTGAAAATAAGAAAACAGTTATAAGTCTCGAACCTCAGGTTAAAATGTGAAAAATGCCACACTGTGTTTGATACACTTTAACCTGCCATTGGCGAAATCCAACAACGTTCGATGACGTAACATTTCCAAATATTTTCTGGTCTGTAAATTTTTGCACAGAAGATAGTTTGTTCCTGAATTTCGATGATATTCAATCAAAGCGGCATTTAGTTTGACCTTTTGACTGTATAGCGCAAAATACTGCATTGGAATGTATAGACCCATTTGTGTTTTGCTGTCTGTTGACGTCATTTCAATTGTCGCTCTGAAAAGGTCAAATTAAAAGCCCGCTTACACCATTTTAACGTGAGGTTGGCTACTTGAATTTTTTCCTGCGTTTATGTAAAATCTATCTCTTGGAAAAAGAGTACCTTCCAAAACTGCGTTGACATTGGAGACCCTCTTTAAACTGAATGCCATTTTTTAGGGAATGATAATGTATGTTTTCAAAGAGAGTGAACATTCTGGTTGATTTAAATATTTTATAACATCACTAGTTTGGGAAAGGGTAAATTCATGTCCATCCTCAATTTTTATAAACCATATAATAACCTACCCGTGATAGTTCACTAGTTGATTAGGTTTATTGGATACAACTGGAAAAAGATGTCAAGTCAATTGTTAGCCATGCATCATTATCAGTGAGGAGCAGTGATGGGGTTGTACCTTTGATGATACAAGCTTGGACTTTGGCACACAGTCAGAGTATGCCATGAGGAAGATATCTGGTGAAAGGGCCATCGAAGATTTGCCCTTTTGAAGAAAAAAATGTGGGTAAAATAGCAAACAACGGCAGCCATTTTGAAAATTTAGACAAATTTGTGCCTATTCCACCTAGACTAAAGGACAAGTTTGTTTTCGGTCCTAGCCAAATATCTTTATCATGACACACTCTGACTGTGTGCCAAAAACTTCTATCATCCATCAAAGGAACAAATCACAAAATTATATCCCCATCTGCCCCATATTAATGTCCAACATTGATGTATGTGTTCGACAGCAGTTTTGAACAACTATGTCGTGGCGCAATGGATGGGGGACATAATGGTTCGTCGAACACATTTCGTCGGACATAAGTGGACACAATATTTGACATAATGGCGCATAACGCACGTTCACACACTCAAAACCTCATTCAAAAAAACAAAATCCCGGGTCAAATTTGACCCGGCTCCATTTCTCAGGGGGCCTGGCCCAATTCTGGGTCTGTGTGACCCGGAATTTGTGTGAAAACGACCCAGTAATGGGTCAAACTGACGCAGAATCCGAGCTAAAATCCATTTTTTTAAAACAAGTTTCCTGGTTTGCCTAATCGCGTCACCTGGGACTCGGGATGACCAGGGAGTGGCTAGAGTGTACGTGCTTACTCGGTTGCGTAAATCGGGCTCTTCATATATACTTTTTTTTTTTATCTCAACTTTTGGTGAACATTTTATACGGAAATATTTCTCATGTGAATTATTAGTGGCAGTAACTTTATAATCAGTGTGTTTCAAAATTGACATTGATCATTCCCAGACTCATTGTAACTAATCCTTTCTTTAAAAAAAATCAAATTGTTTGCGTTTCGAACGCTAATTATATTCATGTCTTTTTAGCTGGGCCTTTCTATGCGTATTAACCGACTGACCTAGATCCTCTCAAGACGCGTTACGTATTAATTCAACCTTGCCGCACTCTAACTCCAAGTTAAATCTACAGTCCACTGTCTATATTGGCAAAGAAGTATTACATTAGGCGTCCTCGCTAAAAGGCCGTTAAAGTGGGGGGATTTACATGTAGGCTGTGGTCATATACGTAGCTATAAGTTACGGATTAAACAAATGTCTGAGAATTACATGACCTGGATGTCCCAGTTCCCGGAGTCAGCATCCATGTCTCCGTAGAGTAACCTTTATAGAGGACACGACTGGAATTATATTAGATTATGTCCATCGTTCCTCGGCTAGACATTTCCTCCATACATAAGTATCGTATATGGGAAATGTACCGAATGTACGCAGTAGTTTTTTATTATTTCAATACTGCTAATTGGTTAATAAAATTGAATTCGCCGTGGATGGTGGACAGCCGTCGGTAGGTCCAATATTCACACCTTGAAAACATTTGGACACAGAAATGTCCCTTCTGCTCCGTGGGCGTTGCATGCAGTACTTGCACATTGCAGCATTACAATCCCCAATATTTTCGGGTTACATTCACTGAATATCAGATTAAGGCGCATTAGGGTGTTTTTATCTTCTGCCATGCTGACAGAGGTAGTCCGAAGCTGATTAATCAGATAACCTGTAAAAAAAAAAATAATTATTTTGACTTCACTTCTGGGAAACCAATCCAAATTTCAGACCGTAATCCAATAGGATTTATAGCTGGGTTAAAATGGGTGAACGATCGATCCATACACAATACCATAGTTTAAGTAAGGATTCATACCCGAGCTCACATCGGTGAACCCAATCCAGGGATTCATTTTACCCTATTGATTCACTTCACAACCAATTTCACCTGTTAGACCCAGGTCCAATTAGGGATTCATACCCGAGTTCACATCGAAGAACCCGACCCACGCAGAATACCATAGTCCAATTAAGATTCATATCACTACCCGTGTCCACATCACACCGATTCCACATGTACACTGAGGGATTTATACCGAAGTTCACATGAATTAACCAAAATCCACATGGTTGACCCTAGTCCAATTAGAGATGCATACACGAGTTCACATCCAGGAACCCAATCCACGCAGAAGACCTTGGTCTAATTGGAGATTCATACCCGAGTTAACATCCAGGAACCCAATCCACGCAGAAAACCTTGGTCCAAGTAAGATTCATACCAGAGTTCACATCGCTGGAGCTAATCCACAAGTAAGAGTTATAAAGCCTAGTTTGGGATTAACTCAACTACAGCTGAATCTCTCATCCACATTCTATAAATCGATTCTGACTAACCTCAATATACGCCATCTTTTCAGGCAATTGGGGTTCCAGCTTCAAGCGTTCTAATTTTCGTACTAAGCCAAGTAGTCCACCGACCAACAGTAACGCAACCCCGTGTGCTGCCGCACGCGGTATTTACGCATAACATCGTCGCCCGTTAAAGATGGCCGACTGAGGTCAAAGTGAGAACTATCTAGCAATAACTAGCAATAACAATGTGAGTTTATTTCGATCGCTTTTGATGCAGCTCTTTGCGCCTTGGCACACCCATGGGAGGGTCTGGTGATTGGAATGACGGGTTCGCTCATTTCGTGCGGTGGATGTATGCTGACTGAAAGGCTGAAAATTGACGACCCCGTGGGCGTGGTCCCCGTCCACGCAATGTCGGCGACATGGTCCCTTCTGTCGGTCGGAATATTTGGTCGGCGAGATAATCTCGCTGAGGGATTTGCGACAACCAACGGTGAGATGTTTTTGTTTTATTTTAATGAAAGCCAAAAACATGAAAACAGCATCCACAGAACATTAACCCCCCAAAACAGACATCAATCACTCCAAAAATGAAATAACGATGGTACTATGACCGATCAACATATACACAAACCTGTACTTTGCATTTTCCTCCTGGTTATCCGGGTTTTTGTTTTATAAAAAATTAAATAAAAAAATACCACCATTTTGCTTGGTGACGTAAATACGCAGCAAACAGTGAATAAAGGCAAAGCCCTGTAATTGTTTCCAAACTTCTGGGTTTCCTGTTAAAGTGATATTTAGATTCGGTAAGTTTTCACACGATTGTAGCACCCTGCAGTTTTGTGTTTCAACGCACGATTCGTTTTCTTGCCAGGATTTTGTCACCAATTTTCAAGTAATAAAACCGACTGGAATGAGTGCGGCATCTAAATTATAACCCGAACCTAAAAATAGTCACAACCCGGGCTTTCTTTGGGTTAAGGGCTACATTTTAGATCACTGGCAGTCATGTACGTGTGTATGTCACAATAGGGAGCTACGTGATGAGTTGTCATGACATTTGCAGCAATGTCACAATCGTTTTCAATGTTGCTCGGTAATTTTCTAGAGCAGTCCAAGCGGTAGCTGTCCATTGCTGCTGCCATTACCTACATAAAGGGTAACACTGCCTTCAAATCTCTCAAGGTTTTGCTGTTTGGAATTGTCTCTTATCCCCGTAAATCACGAGTTGCATAAAACACCTACAGTGTTGCGTAAATAAAGAGTAGTAAGGAAAAATACATAAATTTGCCTCTGGAAATACGACTGAGCGGATCAGGGTCCGCCATTTTGTGGAGTCAAAAACAAATAAATAAAAAATAAATAAATGGTTCCACAAATGTAGCAGTATTTTGTCATGACATTAAACAAACACACACATTTTTAAGGGAATTTTTATGTGAATTTATTCTACTTTTAGAATATTTTTCCAACAATACTAAAGTCAAAACAAAAGCTAGTTGTAGCCCAAAGCGCCCAATCCGACGGCAAGGTTTTCCTCTAATCCATTTTTATCTTAATAAGTCACTCATCAAAGCATAAACCGGTCACAACATGTCGCAGTCACTTCGATAGAAGCATGTATCTCAATGCTAAATTTGAGTTTTTAGAATTAAGGCATAACAGCCAGGCATTTCGTTTTTGTCACTTACAAAGCCACTATTGTCTTCCTTTTTTCTCTTTTTTTTATAGTGTAAAAGGTAGATTCAGTTCACCTTGTTTTACATTTCAAAACACAGTGTCACTTTTTTGTTCAAAGTTCATTTCCAATGGTTGGACTCAACAAGGTGAGCTCGCTTCTAATTAATTGGGCTCGTCTCTTTACATTACCAAAGGGATGGCTTACACTTAAGTGTAGAGACAAAGGCATGGGCTGGCTGGCCTGTTTACTAACACCCCGTACATGCTGGTGATAAAAAGGCTTCCTGAAAGGTGTCGTATAAATTAAATCTCACAGTTTAATAACTCCAACTGCACGTTTGATACGTGACTTATTGTCAAAATGCTCACGTGTTGGGAATAATTTGCTTCCAACTCTCGTGTGTAAATTGGCGACCATGGAAAGCTTAACCTCACTGGGGTTTGTATAAATGGATTAGATTTGAACAGGCATTCAATGTCCATATTTATTTATTGTTTTTCTTTCAAATCTTCATTTTCTATGTTTTGTGGGGCAGGTTTAATCGCTGGAGGTGGATTTAAACTGTTAGGAGTTCAAGCTCTCGCTGTTGTTACCATCGCAGTCTGGACTGCCCTGACATCGTTTACACTCCTGAAGGTAGTTGACCTAACCATAGGGCTCCGTGTTCCGCTTCACGAGGAGGCGCTCGGTGCCGATCTTGTCGAGCACTCTCTGAATGGGACCTACAATAAATCTAGCCGAGAGTGGTACGACAGGGACGGCAATCTCGTGATGGTCGTCCAGAGCTTCAAGAGGGGCAACTTCCTGAAGGATCTGGACCGCCAGGATGCACAGGAACTCCGCAAGATCTCGATCCGGCGGAGCAGTCAAACGGAACTTCTGAACAAATCCGCCTTCGGCTTTGTGAGATCCGACGAACACTCCGTCTCCAGTCGGGACGATGAGGGCGACGTACTTGCAATGGAAGCAAGTACGTCACACGATGGAGACGTCGACTCAAGACAACCACGTCAAAGAAAACTGCGCGGTAAACACAATCACAAAACTCCAACCTTGTCCGGTAAACGACGTTTTAGCTGGACGTTAGCCAGAAAACCACATACCGATCACTAGCCCCCAAACCATGATAACCTATCAACAAATTCATCTGAAACTCTAGCATTGACTTTAAAGTTCAGTGGTTCTTCTTACAGTTTTAAGGTCGGGTCAAAGTAATATGATATGGACTTTAAACCCTAAAACATTTGAATCTGTGAAAAGTGATTCATGTACGAATCGTTTCTCAGATTTCTGATGGCTGGTGTCCGTTCGCGAATGCTCAGTGTAACTCTTAGGTATGCGGTTGGTATCCGCTGACACTCCGCTAAACATGGATGGATCCGACGTTCGTGTGCAAATACCGATGTTTTGTGCTGTTTTCTCAGCAAGTAGACACTGTATTCGTCAACTGAAATGTTTATATGTGACATTTTTTGTACCTTTCTTTATAATGTTGCCTATAAATCAGCATGACCGAACCAATCTATGACCATACAATTAATGGCAAGGTATACTTTTGGTAATTGTCAAAGACCAGTATCCTCAATGGATGTATCCCAATATAATTATAATGCATCAAATAACAAACATGTGAACATTTTGGCTCAAATGGTCATCGAAGTTGAAGAAAATAATACAAGAAAAAACACCCTTGTTGCATATAGAATTGACTGTGTGCTTTCAGATGCCTGAAAAGAGCTTCGTGCCTGAAGTCTTTCTCGGGTTAAAATATTTGGCTGAAAGTTTTGCCTTTTCTCTAAAACTACATCAACTACGACTGAAATTCCCTCTGCCACATATTAGGTACTTCGATCACACCGGAAGAGACAAGATAATCACTGTTAATAAGTCAAAACAGAGGAACATTGCCAACATCAAGTTTTGATATTAAACTGCATATCATAATATTAAACAAAACCTCAAACCTTTTTAATTTTTAAACCAGAATAAAATTAATATATAATTGTGTTAACAGGTTTTTGTTTTCTTACAAAATAATAATTCACACCTATGTTAATCACAATAATGCAAGTGCCGTCAGTTGATGACTGTGCACATTATATTTTAAAGTGGTTTTCCAACCTCGGTTATAAACGGGAAGAATGGATAAAAGTGTTAACATGTCTTTACAAAACAGTTTTAAAATTCATATCTATGTGTAAAGGTAGGGTCAAAATTTGGTAATGACCCGAAAAGAATTTGTAAAACTTAGGCCTACATCCTAATGAAGCATATACTTGCTATAAAGGCGGTATTGGTAGTAAGCATCCTGCGAAATTGTTTCGCCTGCAGTACCCCCGTCGATTAGAAGTCAATAAAAGTATGTCAGCAAATTTAAATCTCCAAAGATCGACTGTTGAAAATGTCCGCGATGTCCGTTTTAAATGCTGCCCTCAATACGACACGATGCGGTTGGTAGCACCCCCCCCCCCCACACACACACACACAAGTGTGTAAACACCTCCAATCGGGGACCTCCTATTGTCCCTCTTTTGTTTGGACTTTAACTTTTTGGCAACAGCTCCCATTGGTTTTGTACACAATTTCCAACTGGGGACCTTTACCCAACCGGGGACCCTATTGTCCTCTTTTGTTATAGGTCCCCGGTTTGAATGTGAAAACAAACTCACACACACACAACCTTACGGATCGGGTTTGTGGGGTACTGCTATTGTTGTTCTATTGTTCCCTTTTCTAAAGAATTCCCTTGTGGGGCCCTATTGTTCCTATTGAAATTGCCTTGTGGGGTCCATTGTTCCATTGTTAAAAGTACCCCGTAAGTAGGCATGTGTAAGGGCAACCTTACGGATCCGGTTTGTGGGGTACTGCTATTGTTGTTCTATTGTTCCCTTTTCTAAAGAATTCCCTTGTGGGGCCCTATTGTTCCTATTGAAATTGCCTTGTGGGGTCCATTGTTCCATTGTTAAAAGTACCCTGTAAGTTGACATGTGTAAGGGCACACACACACACACTCAGTCTTTTGCACGCAGAGCTGTGGGGACTTGCTATTGTTGTTCTATTATTCCCTTTTCTAAAGAATTACCTTGTGGGGACCGGTTTAACAAAGAAAAACGTTGTGGGGACCTTTGTTCCATTGTGTAAAAGTCCCCACAACGGTGTGTGTGCCTACCCACACACACACACACACACACGGATCGGGTTTGTGGGGTCCTGCTATTGTTGTTCCATTATTCCCTTTTCTAAAGAATTCTCTAGTGGGGTCCAGGTTGAACAAAGAATTCTCTTGCGGGGTACATTGTTCCATTGTTGAAAATACCCCACAAGGGCGCTCCCGTAAGCCCCTCCCCCCCCACACACACAGCCACCTCGCTATCACGCACATGGATTCGACAATCTTTATGGGGGAAACAAACACAAACAGTTTGTTGATGTTTTTTCCATAAAGTAAGAACTGTATTCAATTGAAACTTTTATAGGT
Organism: Pisaster brevispinus; assembly: GCA_023634235.1. NCBI lineage: Eukaryota > Metazoa > Echinodermata > Asteroidea > Forcipulatida > Asteriidae > Pisaster > Pisaster brevispinus. The sequence continues at coordinate 254,378 of JAMKCF010000011.1, forward strand.
GACTTTTATTGCATCTTTCTCGGTAATTTTGCTTTTGAATCAGCATTACGTTGAAAGCAATCAAACAGTGACACTACCTTTAATACATGTGCTGTCAGTGGATGACCAAAATACTATCTATAATTGCAAACCTTATTGTGCGTTTGCGGAATGGAGTTTTACAGCTCAAGGGATTTAGGCCTAGGGGCAGAAAAAAGGAGCTCTCCTTACAATTTCAGAAATGTAACAAACTCTTTATAAGAAAACCTTCCAAAAAGAAAGATCAAGTCAGTACGTTTTGAATAGGCTCTCCAAAATGATAAATAGTTTATGGAGTTTTGTTTATGCCTGTCAGTGCCCTTCATAAACCTCAAACTTTTCAAAGATAATTATGCTAATGTTCAGTTATTAAATTGAAAACTAATTAATTCATTAAAAAACAACTTTGCCATTTTGTCTTCTCTCATGTCGCCATTCGCCTCTCGCAATTTAACTGTTTCCTAAACAGTATTTGAATTAGAGTGCAAAATGTAAACACGTCACCGCGCTGTTTGATCAACCTCAATTCAATGATGAAACGGTGCGTTTCTAGGTGTGAAACAAAAAGTAACATTGGAACGTACATTATTTGCTCAGAAAATTAACGCGGTACATTTTTCAAAAAATCGATCTTTTTTAAAAGTTAGCCTACAACACACATAGCTTACGTTTACACGCAAACAACGACCAGTCTTTCTATTTTTAAGGTATTTTATAAGGTTTGTCTTAAACTGCTTAGTATTTAACACCCCCCCCCTAAAAGAAAAGGGGGTGGGTGGGTAGTTCATTGATATAGAACAACATAGGGTCGGCCGCATATTTAGGTTCGGTAGAGCTTTTGTCGTGTTCCCTCGTGTTCAGTAGCACTGGCGGATACCGATTCCCGTTTACTCCAAACGGGGACCAGACTATTTTCCCTTCCACCTTAGGTTCGGTGCAGTGAGATAAATTATTGTAGGAAGAATGGCATTGTAACGGTATTAAGCGGACCTCTTAGTATTTTAAAAGCAGGACATTTCTCAGAAGTGAAGTTGGGATCTAAATTCCGGCGATGGGTTTTTCCCCTATCAACCTTGACAGCAATTATCCGCACCGGCTAGCACCAAATATAGATCAGTAACACTACACAGGAATCATGTTAGTAGTGCATAATTACATTTTCTACAACGTCTTTATGTCCGTGTATGAAGACCGCTGTATTTCCCTAATATGGATACCCCCTTTTGTCCAAGACAACTATAGCATAGAAATCCGGAGAAAGAAAAGCTGTTTCCATGGGTTTTCAATATTTTTAGCTTGACAAACTTTTAGAGTGACAATTGACAGTGTCTTCGCCATTGTAGCAATTAGGGAATTAGATGCAGCTGGGGAGACCATGGGTACTCTATTTGTGAGAGTGCGATAGTGCTAGGCAGTGTTGTCGGCTTTCTTTAAGCCAAACCACAAAGAGCCCCAAACGGCGGCAAAATGTCCATAGCGGCTACAAAGGTCCACACATCCACTCAACCAAAAAGGTCAAGATTTATTTTCAAATGATGTTTCCCACGTCAGCATACATTGTAGTGTCTACATTTTTAAAAACAAAGTGAAAGTTTGTTCGTACTATTTTAAGACAACATCACTCATTTGTCAAAATAGTAATAATAGGCCTAGTAATAATAGAAACACATTTAAACAAAAATAAATAAATAAATAAATTAACAAATAAATCATTCAATCAATCAATCAATCAATCAATCAATCAATCAATCAATCAATCAATCAATCAATCAATCAATCAATCAATCAATCAATCAATCAATCAATCAATCAATCAATCAATCAATCAATCAATCAATCAATTAATCAATCAATCAATCAATCAATCAATCAATCAATCATTCAATCGATCGATCAAGCAAGCAAGCAAGCAGCAAGCAAGCAAGCAAGCAATCAATCAATCAATCAAATGAATGGATTCTGTAATCTTGCGGATTTTTTCTTTCTACCATGCAGTTCTTCTAATGTAATTGCTTAATAATGTGGTAATTTGGATGTAACTTCATCCCCAGCTGTTCTTTGTAACAGACTTGTCTTGTAAATGTATCTCTTTTTTATATTTCGTTGTTGTTTGTAAATTTTGTATATTCTGTGTTTGAATAAAGTATTGATTTGAAAAGTCAGTCAGTCAGTCAGTAAATCAATCAACCAATCAATCAAATAATCACAGATCAACTAGCAAAGTGTTTGCATTTCTTAATGATTGTAAAAACATGTATGGTTGCAAAGGACTCGGAGTTTATTATAATATTATAATTGGTAAACAATATTAACAATAGATCAAAACATAGTGTCTTTATCGTAACAATACTTGGTACAATAATAACACGACCCAGTTCTTATTTTAATATTAATTCTAAAACAAGAAAACATTTCATGCTTTAATTTGTCGTCAGTTGTATTATTTTAAACAAACGAGAGACGAATTTATACGATGACAATCCATTTTGAACTCGTACATTTATTGTCAAATCATATACATACAGTTTTTAGTTTGGGGTTGAACAAAGAACAATTGACTTGCGTGGGATTGGAACCACGGCCTCCGGATTATCGTGCCAGCGCTCTCTACTAACTGAGCTATCTATCCCTTTGTTGGCGGTCTCCCTATTTTGCCAACAGCTTTGTTCGGGGGTGCCAGTCAGAAGCTATACAACCGTTAGCTGCCGTGTAGCCAGGGATCACACCAAAGTTTACGATACAACCTGGGAAGCGGCAGCCAATGGGTCACCTTATAAGGGGATGCAACTTTTTAATTAGAAATGTTAAGCTATAAACTACAAGGGAAACTGACTGGGTAAAATTGATATTCTGTCGATATCTTTGCTCGGAGGACCCAGTCAGAAGCTATTCAACCGTTAGCTGCCGTGTAGCCAAGGACCACACCCAAGTTTACCATACAACCTAGGAAGCGGCATATAAAACTATTTCATCAACACTGCATAGGCCTACCGTATGCAAATCAAGAGTCACGCTAACTTGCCTTCAATTCTTGTAATAAGCTGACGAGAGATGCAACCATGATAATCCATTGTGAACTAGCACACACTATGTCAAATTGAATGTCTACGGGTACAACACAATGTCATTAAAACAGTTCCCAAGGCGGGGGACCCGTTTTGTTTCAATGCCCCTGTGGTTCGTTGTCAACACATGTTGAAAAGCTTCTTCTTCTTTTTTAGTTTAAGAGGGTTTGTTTTTGCATTTGTGCATTTTATTTTTTTTTAAATCAAAGTGTGTTGTTAACATGTCCACAGGTAAAGCCTGGTTACTATAAGCTTCTTTTTTTTCTTAATGAAGCTGACAGTTGACATTCCGATTTTGTACACAAATGATGCTGGCAGAATGTTGTCCTACCCTCTTCTAACCAAATCACGAACCCCTGTTGATTGACACCGCCACCCCCCCCCCTTCTAGGACATGTGGCATGGTACAGCTTAGGATGTAATGGCATGTAAGCTGACCAGCGTGTATACAATGTGGTTAGGATGTAATGGCATGTAAGCTGACCAGCGTGTATACAATGTGCTTAGGATGTAATGGCATGTAAGCTGACCAGCGTGTATACAATGTGCTTAGGATGTAATGGCATGTAAGCTGACCAGCGTGTATACGATGTGCTTAGGATGTAATGGCATGTAAGCTGACCAGCGTGTATACAATGTGGTTAGGATGTAATGGCATGTAAGCTGACCAGCGTGTATACAATGTGCTTAGGATGTAATGGCATGTAAGCTGACCAGCGTGTATACGATGTGCTTAGGATGTAATGGCATGTAAGCTGACCAGCGTGTATACAATGTGGTTAGGATGTAATGGCATGTAAGCTGACCAGCGTGTATACAATGTGGTTAGGATGTAATGGCATGTAAGCTGACCAGCGTGTATACAATGTGCTTAGGATGTAATGGCATGTAAGCTGACCAACGTGTATACAATGTGGTTAGGATGTAATGGCATGTAAGCTGACCAACGTGTATACAATGTGGTTAGGATGTAATGGCATGTAAGCTGACCAGCGTGTATACAATGTGCTTAGGATGTAATGGCATGTAAGCTGACCAACGTGTATACAATGTGGTTAGGACATTGGAAACTTTAAAATAATGTCAGCATATGCTAACAGCGGCCCTCACTGCAGGGTTTTAAACAAATTTATTAAATTAAACACAAGTGACCGGCAACACATTGGATACAAATTTAACGCGACTGGCAAATGACAGCATACTATTGTACTAAATTAGTTAAATTTCTAATACGGAATGGTTACATTCCACATAGCCACAAAAGAGTACCAAGACAAGTTCCCTATTAACGATAAATTAATTCAGTCGTTATTCTGTCGATATATTTTTGGTTCTGATCAAAACGTTTGTAAATGCATATTAAACTAAAAAAAGGGGGTCTATCGTTTCAATAAATGAAGGTTGCAATCGTACCGTATAAAAACGAAAGGTCCCTAAAGGTCAGTACATGCGTAGACTGGATACACAATTATACATACATGCGTGAATAATGGCGTCACAGGCAGCATTGCCGTCGTGCACGTAGCACTCATTAGTACATTATTCCGAAACGAATTTAGTTGCATACGAGAGCTAAAAATTCAAGTTTTATAATACAAAAAACACAGGCTTTTAGTGGGATGGAACACTACAATGTTAAAATACCGTGAGAAGGCTATACTATTGTCTCCATATGCTACGACTTTGTACAATTACATTAATGGTTTCATGTTTAAACATCTATTGGAGCGAAGAAAATTGTGGAGACTTTCCTTTACATAAGAAATCCTGACCATAGTCACAATTTGTATACGCACTGATGTGGGCATTAAAAACAATTATTTCATTTTTTTTCAAAATGGCCGCCGCTTGTGTTTGACGACTTGACGGTCTTGTGCTCCCGCATAGGCCCGCCCTGCTATCCAGTCAGTATAACAGAGACCATCGGTACCATCTAGAGAGCCTAGGCACAAAACAAAACTTTGCTAATTACACAATGCTATAAACGCTTAATGACAGCAGAGCTACAACCGCGTCCTTTAACAAGCGTCACCTAAATGTAGTTTGCAAACTAATATGTAGCCCTAAGCTTGTACCCAAGGGTTTGCATAAACCTAAATTTCGCCCTAAGCCTAAACCTAAGTGTAGCCCCAACCTTTACATATATTTAGCCTAAACCTAAATGTAGCTCCGACCCCGTACCTAACATTAGCCAAAAAGTAGGGCCTTTATTGTACCTTGATTTAGTCCGGTCTAAGTAGGTAGTTTGGGAAAACATTTAGACCTGGGTACATTTAATAGTTGACATGGGCTCTTTTAAACACTGGGTTTTACAAATTTGCCATAAAACCGTAACAGATCCGCTTTAGTATTTACCAAAGTTCAAACTCAAAGTACAATACAAAGACGTACATATAGAGCAAAAAAAATCGTTCCATTATGCGTGACAGAAAACCAATCCATCCTCTATCCCAAAGGTGTTCTCAAAACAACAATAAGGGCAACCCTTGGCATTATGAAGTTAATGTTTCAGTTGTCCTCTGAGAGTGACTTGCGGGGAAAAAACAAGGGAGCGAGCAGAAAAAATACCACATGTCAGAAAAACATGGATGACACCTACGAGATTTTAAATGTAACCACAAGGGTAAAACGTGCTATTTTTTTAATGTTTTACCTCATTTTTAATATAAAATTTATATAATGACTTACATAAACGTTCGCCATAGCTGGCTGAATATGCACAGCATACCTTTGGTTTTTAGAACCGTTCGGTTGTTTTAATCCTATATAAATTAAGACAGTACAACTAAGCTTTGCAAATTTAAGCCTTCAATATGCAGAAGATATGTCCACGCAAGAAGAATTATTATCCGTTTTTGAAATACATCATCTGAGAAACGTCTCATGCAGGAACGTTTTCAAAACTGACAATCTTTTGAATCACTTTCTCTAAAACCACATTCCTTGGGACTGAATCGTTTACAAACATCTTTAAACATTATCAACAGCTGCGGTGCTTCTTATAGTAAGTAAGTTTTTATGGTCGGTAAAATGTTGAGTAATTATGCTGCAAAAGCCGAGGTGTTAAAAACTTACACCATATAGGTGTTGTCACTTATGGATACCAAAAAGAATCAAAATATACACCATAGTGTGTTCAAATAACACTGACACAATTTAACACCCAATGATGTTAAACTGTATTCACTCTTGGGTGGCTATATGTGACAACACCCATGGTGTCATTTTTAACACTCAGGTTTTTAAAGTGTACCAAAGGTAAATACTCCCTATAAGTTTAAGTAGTTTTTGATACATATATAATATTCGTTACAAATAAAATGAGAGTGCAAGAACACTTCAGCAACTGTGACCCCAAAGGTCTTTGTTCTGTAAAGTGAGTGTGCATAAATCATGCATATGTTGGATGATGAAAACATCCTTCAGATTACCTTTGGATCAATAATTTTGTTAGTTCATGAATAAATTATCAGTGGATCAGAGCACATATCATACTTTTAGTCACGGTGTATTATCTTTGACCCTTATTTACCGTCCAGGGTTTATGTTTACCCAGCACTTTGTATCAACTGACTGCCCAAGGGACGATTGAGTTATCTATCAATTATTACATTGTTATGTGCGTCGATCGTTCGGTTTTAATCATACCTTTTGTATACCTCGTACAAGACGAGAAGCATTAATATTAAAGTGGACTGATGCCGCGAAGGTTTTCAAACGAGCGCAAAGTGCAACTTACGAGAAAACCTTTCATGAAACTACAAAGCCAAACAATAACCGGGATTTCCAGGAGCTATCCCGATTAAGGCGGCATGGTTGGCTTGTGCATAAAACGGGATTTCCAGGAGCTATCCCAATTAAGGCGGCATGGTTGGCTTGTGCATAAAGCGCTCGCCTCTCACCAATGTGCTCCTTCGCAATTCAGCTCCTCAGCTGCCAGTAAGGATGATTAGCCTCCCAAATTATTACTATTGATATTACTATTATGTAGAGCGCCCTCAAACTGGTTACTGTTTTCGAGTCTAAAGGGCGTCTAAGCCAACATCGTGCACCTCACCCAAAACTCCCATAGCATACAGTGCAAAAGTCTCACAGCTTTATACTGTAAAGGGGAAAATAGTAATTGACTCTTGAACTTGTACCCCCTGCTCAATTTGATATGGGGAGTCCCTGGGCCCGTCGGGTTATTCCACCTCTAAATAAAAACACCCCTACACCGGTGTAATTTTCCAAACGTCCGATCATCAATCTTGAAAAATGTCCCCACACCTCTCAGTAAATAGGACTTACTTACTTACTTGTCCAGCATTTGTATAGCGTCGTCATTCTAGTAAAACTATTCCGAGGCGCTTAATTAATTCTCTCCAGGACAAACAATAAGCGGGGTGCTCGTGCAAAAGTTATTGGTATGATAAATTAAATAGAAATGTCTTGAGTTTAGAACAAAAGACATCTGCGGTGGGAGAGGACCATTTATTTCAGGGCCTATGTCATCCAAACTACCTCTAGTTGGAAGTCAACAACCACCAGGTCACAACCCCAGTTCACAACTGTGCACAATTTGTGCACTGGTTCCCTTTTATTGGGCTCTCAAATCTGTCTAATGGAGAATATTTTGAGGGTCTACAAAATATTAATGAGGCCGACGCTCTGTTTTCTCCTTAATTAATGTCGTGCACCCTTAACCGATTGCCTCTCACCACATGCAGTACATTTGTTCCTTCTGGCAACGTTTACGGCAATGTCTTGCAGCTGAAATTAAAATGCCCTTTGCTGTGGGGGCGCACTGCCTATTCCACAGGGTGAATAAAAGTATGCCGTTGGGAATTTCAACCGGAAATTGTACCGTGCGGCGTCAATAGTCCAAAGGGGATGTGGATTATTATTTTTGCATTATACTTTTCCAGAAAAGCATTAAACTTTAGACACTTTTACTCTAATACCTCCTTGGACAGAATTGACCTGAATTACAGGTCCCAGTTGGCCTGACCCTTTACCGGGTCAGCTGACCCGGAAAGTGGTTAAAATCTCGGATGCTGCGGCAGTTTGACCCGTTTCTTGGTCATTTTGACGCAGAATCCGGGTCATACTGACCCATGAATGGGTAGAGTGTTATGGGTGACCACTTCGAAAAATGGCTACAATGGGGTTGTATTATTTCGGATGAAATTTCAGCTAGGGTTATAAATTTGGAATCGTTCTAAATATCTGGTGCTTCAAAAATATGTGTGTTTTCAACATTGCTGGAAAAGATCAAAGAAGGCCTCCAAGATGGTCGCCTTTTTCGCTGTCTGACTCCAGGACCCTTTGTCGGTCATGTTTTGCCAACCTCGTATTTGTTGTTCCTTTCAGCCGTTTTTCATGAAATCTTCATAATAGATACGTTAGGTTCGACAATGTTTATCGAAAGAGGTAATACAAACTTATATAGGTCATCGTTACGGGCGCTTTACCTATTTATGTTTTGGACACATATGTCACTTTCCCGATATCTCTGTTTTAAATTAATTGTGACACATAATGTCTTTAGTTCAATCCAAAACGACACCATGTCTATCCCGCCTTGTGGTACTATCACCAAAACAGCCAATCATAAAAACAAGAAGATCTTGACCCATAATATTATGTACGCACCTCTATGTTATGAACATCCAAGTTTCACAGTTCCAGCCACGTCTACACAGGCGTAGCACTACAGTGCAGATTTTAGACACTTGCGTCTTCCTTTCCATCAATGACTGTGGTAATGGGGGTTTAGAGTTGGTTTAGCTTGGGGAGTTTAAATAATAACAGGTGTACAGGCAGACGGCACTGTATACACAATTTAATCAACAGCAAAATCTTGCTGTTATCTACAAATTTGTAGATTGTTGTTTGTAGCTGCTGTGAAACAGTGAATGAAATTCAAAGAAAGTCACCCAGCACCGATACAAGCTACAATCTTGGCCAAAATGCTTTGGCTACTTCCCCCGTCCCCCCGCTCAATGTTGATGGGAGCGCAGACCGCGCAATGAGAGCAAACATTAAAAGGGGGCACGGTGGCTGTAGTGCGAGATATGGCCGGGATTGTAGTTTCTGAAACAGCTACTTGAGCGAAAAAAATGTGAACGGGAATGCTTTTTAGACTTGCTTATAAAGTGTTTGTTTATAACGTTTTGTAATTTATAATTTTATATAGTTCTGATTTTTTTTTCTGTTTTATTAAAAACAAAACAAAATTAGGCCATAACCTCAAGGTTTACACTTCTGCCGTTGACGGCGTGCCTTGAAGTTCCGATACTTTGACGTCATTTGTGGGACGTTGCTTTGCTTATGCAACAAAGCGGCTCTACAAAAAGGAGCTCCCACAAATGACGTAACATGAGTAATGACGTCACGAGGCTTTTCGCAATTTTTTTCTGAAAAGTACTCGAGAACGGTATTCAAAATGACTTGTTGTTGCTTGTTGTTTGTTGTTTGTTGTTTCTTGTTGTTTGTTGTTTCTTGTTGAAGCTATGGCTGCTGCTGCTGATGCTGTTGCTGCTGTTGCTGTTGTTGTTGTTGTTGTTGTTGTTGTTGATGTTGTCGTTGTCGTTGTCGTTGTCGTCGTTGTGTTTATGTTGTATCTGTATCTGTAAAATGTTGTTTTTGTATTTGTTTTGCTTGGGTGGTTTCAATTGAAATCTGCTAATTCTCATGTGAACTCATTTTGCATATTTACTATTAAAAACAATTTAATGAGTTTCAGCAAAGATCACTTGTCCCCATTTTCGTTCAATTTGGTCTTTGGTGGATATTTCCTGCCCTGGAGAAACACCATGACGAAACTATAATTGTTATTTGACCATTACGATCCATGCTGAAAATGTATCCCCTATGAGCTCATAAGATGTCAATATTTCTTATGACAGACAGTAAATGATTGGTAAATGCCATGAACAAAAAGTGACGACTTTTAATCTGAAAGCTCGCCGAGTTTCAAGTCTATGCATCAATCCTCCAGAAAGAGAGAAATTATGTCCAGTTCAGAAATACGGTCACGGTCGTAAAAATAGCATGGTATACCGAAAAAATCGCAAAGCGTCTTTGTTGTATGGTGTGTTTTCTTAAATCTATATATATATATATATATATATGAGGAGAATTAAATGTTTCTCCCGAAACACACACAAAATAAGATCTACTTTTTTTTAAGACAGGGCAAATACTTGGTTATTGTAAAAGACCAGTATCTTCATTTGGTGTATCCCAACATAGGCATATGCATAAAAATAACAAACCTAAGAAACCTTTGGCTCAATTAATCATCGAAGTTGCAAGAAAATAATGAAAGAAAAACAACCTTGTTGCATAGAAGTGTGTGTCTTCAGATGCCTCCTGAGAAAGGTTTCATGCCTGAAACCTTTCTCAGCTTCAAATTTTGTGTGAAAATCTACCTCTTTCTCTAAAACTAACTTGCTTTAAAGGGTGTCGTTTCTAACAATGTTTTCTGACATCAAAACCTCTCCCGTGCTCTTCACAAAGTAAGTTTGTATGGTCCTTAACTTGTGGGGTAATTACAAAAAAGTACGCCATTAGTTTATCACAGCTATGTTGTAAAAGGAAGGTGTACATTTGGTAAGCACTCTTACGATTAATGGCAATACAAACTTACTAAGTTAGAAGTACAGCATCTTTCGAAAGTAAAAAGCATTTTGAGAAGTGGTTAACGTCGAAGTAGAAGTTATGGAAACATCTATCAGTTTTTAGCCCCCAAAATTTGAATCTTAGAAACACTACTGTCAGCTACGTTTCTCAGATTGTGTATTCCAATGCGTGGACATAACTGCTCCGGATTTACGGCGATATCTCAAAAACGCTACCACGTTTTGAAATGAAATTTTGACATGTTAGTTTTATTGTATTACATTTTTATAGGAATAAAACAATCGAACGATTCAAAAAAACAACGGAATACTCTGTCTTTATTGACGTAACTGTATATTCAGAGCAAGTTTCTAAATGTGACTTATGAAGATAGGAGCCATTGACTTGAACGGGTGTCTTAAAGATTATTGGACAACCGAGTATAACCTCAATGTCAACTGAAAATTAAACAAAGAACCCGAATGTCAGCAAAAAACTAAGTTCATGACAACTGGGTCTCGTCCTTGGTTGAGCAACTAGTATGATGCTGTTTAATGTTATTAAAAGATTAAGTCGATCGACCTGTCAGGATGCTCATTAAATGAACATAATGTAACGGGCTTCCCAAATTGAGTATTGTGCTTCGAAGGTCTCAATTAAAAATATTTAAAATGGTTGCTAAGACGTTCTGCGAAAAGGTTTCTTTAAACTTGACCTTCAAGTTGTTAGTAAGATGGTCTTGCCTTTATTTAACAAATACGATCCAGTTCATCTCGAAATTGATTTCCAAATTGCAAAATGTACGTTCGAATATAATTATACAGAAGGTCAACTTCAACAAAGATGCTTTTGAAGCTGTACAAATTATATTAGGCACAAATGAACGAGAGGTAATCATGGAGGCAATTTCATAAAACCATTGGGAGTTTAGAGACGTAGAGTGGACAAGCTGTTCAAATTAATTCTATCTCACAAAGACTAATTAAACTTCACAACCCGCCTTGCTAGGGAATCCTCCTTCCTGAACTAATTTACGTAACCCTTGGCATTGTCACAAATGCATGGGGTTCGTGAAATGCATAAACGTTGGTAAAAATAACCCGCATCATTATAAGTACACTATTTGAAAGGAATGCTTTAAATCAGCTGGTACCCGCTCATTCTCAAACACTTTGTTTGTTGTTCCCAGGACTAAAGGCAGCCAAGTGTTCTTTACATTTCTTGGAATCCTGGGGTTGGAAAAGCTACCTTCTGCACCGAGGAAAATCATCTTCATATTAATTTTAAAGGCTTAGTAGTCTTATAAAGATAGAGTGTAGCATCAAGAGGTTTTGTTTTGTTTTGATATTAACCCCTTCAAGGTTTTGATGTTATTAATATTTTTGTAAGAAAAAATATGTTACTTATACAAAGTTATGTGTGCTTGGATTATATTCCCCTTGAACTTTGAGTCCAGTCCCTTAGTGAAAGCAGTTTCTTAACAGAGGAAGCTTCCCTATTAAAAACAAAACAGTAAATAAATAAAAATCGACAGCTTTAAGACTGAAGAAGAACACCTGCAATCTGACAGTATTGTTGACAAGAAAATGGGAGAATTTTGTTACAGGTATGAAACAGAACAGTGATGGCAGCATGTCTGGCTTGACAAACCCTACATGATATAGCCTGTATATTTATTTTTAAGGAAAACGTTTTCATTATACACGAATACCAACTGTGAATGCATTTTGATACTGGGAGTATAACATTCTGCTAGTCGATTGTTAGACACGTCTTTATGTGTAATGATATGCATTATATACATCATTCTATATACATCTATACATTATAGGATTACAACAATCGAACGGTTCCAAACACCAAGGTTGTACTTTGCCTTTAAACACATGATTTCGTATCAAAATGACTGATTATCTCACCCTGACGACGACAACGACCAGATATTGGCGATGTTCTTGCAGTACATTGACACTTGCATTAGGCTCTTCTTCGTGCGAGCAAATTGATGAAAACAGCTGAATGGCATGGCGTGATCACAAGGGCACTTTCAAGGGAGGAGTTACACCAAGTCTGTAACCAGCAGCTTAGTTTCTACTCGCACTGTGTCTAGTTCCTCGCACCAATTGAGTTCCGGTTGTCTTTGTCTTCATCACTTTCAGCTCTTCAAGTTGTGTTTATGGTTGCATTTTTGTGTCCGATCTGCACTCCACCAGCAATCAAGCACCCTTGGCTTAACGTCCTGACTTAAGGACCCTTCCGAGTTATCAACGTAAACCATGAAGCGCGTCCAAGTTGTGTTGTAAAACCCCTTATCACACCAACGTCACATTGCCCGTAAAAATAAGATGGTACCCAACGTGCACCATACACTGTCTGACACACGGGGGACTTTGACTCCCAAAATGGCGCTGCCATAATTATTGTGATGATGAGGTCGTTGAATTGTCAATAGCCAACCCATTTAAACAATGCGGCTAGAATGCTGGCGTGGACAGTGACGCTGTTCACCTCTAGTACAGATTATTAAGTAACCCTCCCAAAATCCTCTGTATAATTGCTGTGAGTGCAAGCACACAATGAAGACACAATAGAAAAGGGGCACACCATGACCCAAATCGAGCACCACAAATGCAGAGTGGGTTCGAATTCTTGTGGTGTCATGTTTTGATGTGTCTATTCATCCGAGCAAAAGGGTTCAAATTCCAGAATGCCAGAGTGAAGAAGAACAAACCATCTCACAGGGTGAAGGTGGGGTCGGAGGAGTTAGATTTATTGAGAAATTTGATAGAATACCTTCGGTTAATAAAACCATGCACAAAATAGTTAATGGCTTGACGTTTCGACCCTAAAGCAGAGTCTTTCTCGATGGCTCAATGACAACACAACACACATGAATAGGTACACTTATGTAACAGAAGCATATGTCCTTTTGGTTGGTCCGCAGTTTGTAGCAGCTAACTCTATTTTCTCATTACTACAATCAGTTTGATAAACGAATTGTTAATGTCGTTATAGCTGCAAGGTACAATTTCATTAAACTGATTTATGGGTCTATATTAACGAATTTAACGTTTTGTAATATTCTTTTAGAACATTTACCATTATTGTGAAATACAATGCCGAATGCACAATACCATCTGGTTCGGTCATTCCTATGGACTCACCAGAATTTTTTTATAATTAAAAAAAAGGGGGATAAGGCACTTTTACAAAATAAAAACTTGTCTAGACGTAAATGATTTGTCACTTGTTTCCGAAGCAGGTGGTTATTAAAGTTGCATGACTGTCAAATTCCGTCATGAAATATTACACTAAAGTATCCGTATTTTTTCAGAAGAAATAAGCTCGTCTCAAATGAAAAGGTTCGTCATCATTATAATAATAATACAATTTCAATTTCTTCAAATTCGTCTCAGGAATAAATCAAACTTTAATAAGATTTAATTCAACTTCAGGTCGTTTTACCATAAGGAATAATGCTTTCTGCCCCTTCTCTTTCTCCCTCTCTTTTTTCTGTCCACTGAAGACTACTTTTGTAACAGCAGTATACCTGTTTGTGTGTGTGTTTTGGTGACATTTAACTTTTGAGAAAGACTCTGCTAGGGTCAAAGCGTCAGACCATTAAGGGGAATAATAGTCTATTAAATTCACCATTGGCACATCGGCAGATTGCCCATCCGGAGTATTGCATGGGGAATCAATTATATTTCCATCAAATGAACCCGTCTTCTTTTTCAAATTGGACAAAATAGTCTCAGTGAATCGAAGGTGATAGGATCCCCTTTCAATCGAAACGGGGAAAAACATATTGAATTTCTGCAGCTTTCTAAGCAGCGAAATAAAATATAAAAAGAACAAAAGAAAAACGCAACTCGAGAAGCCATTTGATTTGTTTTCATTCTAATTTAGATGGTCGGTGTCTCTTGGAGTATGAGGCCATTGTATATTTTGTATTGCTACGTCAGTGTGTGTACCTGACTTCAGTAAGGTCGTCAGGAATATTGTCGACGCAATGAAGAATTTAACTGTAAAAAGAATGTTAATGGTGCCATATGTCTGGATTTTAAGGTAGAGGTCAGATCATTGTTTGTCCACTGGTGTGACCTTACCTTTAAATCACTAAGTTTTTAGAATGATTAAAAACACATCACAAATAATACTTTGAAATTGATTGATGCAAACTATAAGAACAAAAGAACCATACGAGGAAAACAGCTATCATGACAATGTATTTAATAAAATAAAAATGTCGTCAACATTATTTTAATATAACCTTGCTTTATTGCAGAGCCAAAAGTCATACAAATGTTCAACGATGCACTGATTCATATACACATGCGCATTAGTGTAATGCATACTGAGGGAAATAAGTGTCTTTTCCTGATTATCAATAATGAAGCTAGATTTATACAATACACGTAAATATTTTTATGCATATATGATTGTATTAAACTTTAATATTTTCAAGACATTAGCACAACCATGAAAATAAAATTGTCTTAATAAATTTAATATTGTTGATTTTCCACAAACAAACAAAATACGTTGTTTATTTATTTTTATTTTTATTTTCTTCTTTTGCACAGAGGCAAGTTCGAAATAGTATATCGAAATTTAGCTCAATTTAGCTCAATTTCAATGTGGATAGTTGTTTCACATTAAAAGCAGTTTAAAAGGGTTCTTTAAAAATATAGCCACTCAACTAATGGACCTTCCCACTTTTATAAAGAAATAATCAAAGAGTTAGCCAAACCGTCAACCTTTTCCTACCACAAAAGTAAATAAAAGAATATGTAGAGATTAAAAGGAAAGTAACAACAAAACAAAGACATCAAAAAATGTACTTCTGCAGTTTATGCCACCCCTGACATTTCGCAAAGTTACTGCTGATGTACAAAAAGGCAACAAATTCATCATAAATGTGCTTTGGAAATGCAATTGTGGTAATGCATGTAATGAGGTGTTGTGTAAGACATATGAATACAATTGTTCAATGATGTTTGAAAGTCAGGGTTGCAGCGTCAAGTTTACTTTGTTATTATTATTATTTTTTTTTTTACGAGCGCACATGGCCATCAACAACAGAAGAGGTAGGTCACTTCGTTAAAGTATGGAACTTCATTCTACTAATATTTATGCACACCTAGGCCCCCTATAACATATTTGCCGCACTTAACCTAATCCTGACGCGCTGCCTTCGATTTGGGCGATTTGGGCTATAAAAAACGCCTGAACGCGTCCGTTATAAAATCAATGCCCTTTTTTGTATAACCAAATTTATGACTCCACAAAATGGTGGACCCTGTTAGTTCACGAAGTAAAAGAAAATCCACACAATTTCGAGGCATATTTGTGTGGATCATTATACTCTACTTTTAAAACATCTTTCCTACCAAATTCATTTCATAACGAACACTTTCTATAGCCGCAAATCGCCCAATCCTAGGCAACGTGTCCCCTTAAACTTAGGCCGGTATCTACATGCAGCCCGGACCTAAATGTAGTCGAAACCATGAAGCTAAATGTAGCCATAACTTGTACCCAAATGTAGCCCAGACCTTGAGCCTAAATGTTGCCAAAACGTATAGCCCGGACTCGGACTTAGCCCCAATTATGCACCTAAATGTAGTCCAAACCATGAAGCTAAATGTAGCCATAACTTGTACCTAAATGTAGCCCAGACCTTGAGCCTAAATGTTGCCAAAACGTATAGCCCGGACTCGGACTTAGCCCCAATTATGCACCTAAATGTAGTCCAAACCTTGCAACTAATAAGTGTAGCCCAAACATTGCACCTAACTGTAGCCCAAACTTGTATTTAATGTAGCCCAGAGATAGACGTAGCCCCAACTATTTTCACAAATGTAGGCCGAAGCTACATCGGGCTATATTTAATTAAAGGCCGGACTGTTTAGGTTCTGTGCTAAAATAAGGGGACGCAAAGACTTACGATCGTCTTACTTCTTCGAGTGAAATCTTGTGTTGGAAAAGCAAAAGTATATTTTATGTTAGTAGTACACTTAGGCCTGAATTCAGGGGTGTGAATTTCCCGTTTTTTGAAATTCTAAACAATACCTTTCTCTTTAAAATGTCGTATTTTATGAAGTAAAATATACCAAATTTATTACAAAAATTGCATCTATTTTTCCTTCTTTTCCCAACCACCCGACACTTTTGTGCATCTCACACTAGGTATTCAGCTCTTGTAATGGTATGTACCACACGTTCCTCTTCCACACCATCATCGTCAGTTACAAATTTCTTTCGACGTTTTGTCTCTTGAGTTTTTCTCGTCGTCTCGTCTGCGTCGAAGGTGACCTCCATTTCAATGGAGCTACAGTCCGCCTCCACGCCGATGCTCCTGAGGTATATGTCCTCAACACTGGTCTGTACGCAAGCCGAGCACACCTCCGAGGTTGAGTAGGTCTGTGTGCTGTTGTCAACCATGTTGCTCCTAGGTCTCGGATGGTGTTCCTCCGATGTCCCTGCCCCTTCACCCATAACCGACTCATGAACGACATCGAGACCCGAACCACTTGATACTCGAACATCGCGAGCCTTGCGGATTTTGATTTTCATGTTGTGCTCGTTGTCAATGTAGGCCACGTTTTCAATGCCCAGTTTCCGCTGCCACTTTGGCAGCACTATCTTCCTGCGTCTGAAGGCACCACGGATTAACTGAGCGCTGAATTTGCGCTTCTTGCTCACAGGCAAACCGTTCTCATTAGGCTGCCCCTCGTTCCTATTCGACTCCTCAAGATGCGGGACATCCTCCCCGTTCGAGTGTTCGTCGTCTTCGACGACTGTTGCATGTCCGTTTCCATTGCTAATACTGAACACGGTGTCTTCCTGGTTGGGGCCGAAGCGTATTTTCCGGGCACCGGATCGATTCCGCTCGTCGCTCTCGTTGTCTTGAAAGCGTCTCCGTATGTCTTCGTAGCTGACATTTGCAGTTGTATCCCTGAGGCCAAGGAAATCCTCAGCCTGTCTCATCGATGAATGCAACCGCCGTCGGGGCTGCTCGAACCGTCTGTACCTAGACGTATCAACCAGCCGCTTTTTGATCTTGTCGTATTTGCGCGGCCCAATGGAGTGTTCCACCATATCGGCGCCGAGTAGTTCTTCGTGGAATGGGAAGCGTAACCCGATGGTCAACGATATGACCTTAAGCGTGATGCACGCGATGATACCACACCAAGCTGAAATGCAGACTATCGCTAACAGCTGAATACCAAGTAGGTCAAACCCACCTCCCTGTGCAAAAAAAAAAAAAAAAAAAAAAACATAAATAAATAAATAAATACATGAAATGAAAATGATGAACACAGAGTGAACAAAATATTCCATCTTATTGTTATCGAGTCTACAAATGTTCGTGCGCTCCTAAGAAGGTTAAAAGGATGAACGACATTTGTTCTAGCACACAAAGTACAATTTTTTGCCCCAGAAGCAGACTAGAGGCGATAAAATTACTCTTTTGTAATTAAACAAAAATAATAAAATAAAAGGGCAAAGCATGACTGTTTTGCTCCTAAGACATTTCCCATTCCCACAGGCCTGAAATTACACGGAGACCACTATTAAGGCAATTGCCCCTGATTCCCCTGGTATTGGCCTTGGTGCCTCTTCAAAAGTTTCCTATTGACTAACAGATTTTCCAATTGAAGTGCCATTTGCAAGATGGTACTTGCCCTCTCAAAGATGAAATCCCAGGTCTGTTTCCATGCGTACCTTAAATTTCATTCAATGACTTATACATTGCAGAAAAACGGCCAAACGTTCATACCCAGTTTTCTTGAAACAAAATTGTTGACAGTAATTGCTTATACGACATTAGTTACGTCCTGCTTCCCGGCAAACGAGAAAATGTACAATATTTCGTTCTCAGTCTGTGGTGGTCAGACATGAGTCAACATTTCTCCAGAGCAGTTAATCGCGCAAGTAACCATGTAATTATTATCAAATTAAACTCCCAAGAGAGGGCTGGGATATTCTGGAGAGCCCTAACAAGGATTCTCATTTTGCTTTTAATGAAGGCCTGACTATATGATTAAACTGCATGAAAGAAAGTCACCACGGGGGTCAATGGCCCCTGTGTTATACTGTGGTATTTCGACTTGCGACTTTTAATTTCAAATCAATGATGTACATAAAAACAACAGCGTTGAAAGTTACGACCAGGTCACTTTCATTGTAGCATTTAGAGATTGAACATTACTGTTAATTAAGCATTAAGTTCAGTCTACGAATGGTTAAATTATGTTCAACCAGTGTCTAGCTTTTACAATATGTACCAGAACTGATAGTGCTCGTAAAAAACCCAAGAACATAGTGGAAGAGTAGGGGTTGACGTTGGTGTTTCTGGTTCACATTAGCAAGCACCCTTGTTTACAGGTTTCCTCGGGCTTGCGAGCTACAGTGATTGAGTTTACTTATGAGGCATCCTTGGTAGAAATTATAATAATTTTTTTCGCAAGGCCGTATATTATGATTTATTATCAAAACGTGACTTTAGATGGATTTATATAAAGAAATTAAAACTAATGTGATTGTTTGGAAGGCTCTGACGCGTCAGAGCCTTCATGAGTAAGGCAAACCGAGGTTAGCACAAACGTATAAGAAGAAAAAAAAGTAAGACAGTGTTTTGCTTTTGTTCTAAATATTAAAGTTTTATTTACATTTTCTCTTCAGATAACCTTTGATTCAAACGATGGAAAGTCAAAAAGTTGTCTTTTTTGTATTCTGTGATTCCAATTGGCAAAGTAAATAAGTTGGACTCGCACCTGCAACATCTGAACCGCATCGGCTGAAATTGGCATCTTGTGTTAGATTAAAGAGGGGCTCTGAGGCCAAGTTCGTGTGATGCTCCCGTTTTCCAATAAGTAGAGTCATTATGAAGGTCGAGGAAATTACAAGTCTCTTAATCTCACCTTAAAATGGTTCAAATGTCATTTTATTGGATACTCTTTCAGAGCACAATTTGAAACATGACACCATTGAATTCAACGTTAAAAATTAGGTTTTCCACATAAGCCAAAAAACAAATTTAACACCGAATTCACGAACACTGAAATCGTGAACATTTTTCAGAGTGAAGCAATACACTAGGAGGGAAACTGACTGGATAAGTTTGAATTAAATTTGGGGACTAAATAAACAAAAGATTACTAGAGCGGGACTTGAACCTGCGATATTCAAAATAACGTGCCGGCGCTCTTCCAACTGAGCTATCTAGCCCCTAATGTTGGTGGTCTCCACATTTTGTCAGTTTATTTTTTATTTACTTATCTATTTATTTATTTATTTCAATTCTCGGGCAGATAAAATGTAAAATAATGCACTTTAATACAAAATTTTAAAAATGAATCAAAGATTTTTAAAAAGAGCAATATTATTAAAATAAAGAGCTAGGAAAGGCTGGAGCCCAAAGGATTTCCTTACAGAGACAAAGTTTTTTTCTCGAGATGCTCTCCTCTCCAGCCGGAAAAGGAACAGCAATTTGTTGTTCGGGTGCCAACAAAGATATTGGCAAAAATATAGGGAGACCTCCAATATTTTGGCTATTTTGGCTAGCCAATAATACCCAAGTGCCATCTTTAAACAAAAAACTGCATTGCATCTTGGGAAACCAAGCACATTTGAACAACATATCAAGCTGGCAAGATGGACGCCATGCTGTAATTTACATGTAATAGTTGTGTACCGCATTGCTTCAAAATCAGTGCGCTGTTGTTGTTGCCGGTGTTATTTTGACACGGGTTTCACCCAGAACCCTTTGCGCGCCGATCATGCGCGTTTGGACATACATGATGGACTATTTTTCTTCGTTCACGCCTAAATTAAGTTTATCAGTGTTTACACTAACGGTGGATACCGGCTTACCATAAACAAGCCGTTGAGTTTCGTTGTACTCGTGTCCCATAGGTCGTTCGAATCGTCTGTTGTCCTATTAGAATCTTCCGTCTTGGCGAACAAGCCGGCCGCAACGAGACTCCATACACCGCAGAAGAAGTGAACTGGGACCACACCCACTGGGTCGTCGATCTTGAGCATGTTGAGCAGTTCCACCCCTCCGCAGGCGATGCAACCACCGATGAGACCAATCACTAAGGCAAACTTTGGAGGACAGATTGTACACATAGCTGTGTATAGAAATAAAAGAATGACAATTCATCTCGGGCTTGGGTGTAAATAGAAAATAATAACAATCGCCATGGGCAGCAAATGCAAACATACATAATTATGTGTATAAACACCTGCAATCGGGAACCACCTACTCTTTTGGCAACAGCTCCCAGGGGTTTGCACGCATTTTCTAACTGGGGAGCCTTACCAAACAATGGCCACATTGTTCTCTTTTGTTATAGGTCATGTGTATGACATGTATGCCTACACACGAAGACAATGTGAGGCTGTGGACTAAGTTAACAACCTGGAACTCTATCCATGACGTCACGACATTGCAAACTGCAGTAAACGGCGCCTATACATAAGAATAATATTCACTAAAGCGCGTCTAATTGGACAGCTAAATGTATTATAAGAGACATACTGGCTAGAGTGTGCACATACATTACAAAAATTCCCTGACTCCTTGCATGGAAACTACCACGTCTGCAGCAGTATTTTCCTTAATCGTTCATACTTATTTGTATTTTATTTTTTTAAATTTTTTTTATTTTTATTATTGATTTGTTCACCTATTTTTGTCTATTTTTGTTTATTCATTGTCTTGTTTATTTATTTATTTATTTATTTGTTTTGTTTTGTTTTGTTTATTTATTATTTGCTTTTTAGTTTATTCAATAACGTATTTATGTGTTTGTTTATTATGTTTTATTTAAGGGTGGAGTGCTTGCTTGCAGTTTATTGATAGTGGCTTTTCAATTATTTGTTTGTTATACATCACTTACTTAAATGTCTCTTGGATATTTTCATTTTCTTGCCCTTCTGTTCAACCCCACACTGGTTTATTTGTTACTTTATTTTGGGTTGCTACTTATTCTAGTGTTTAATTTTTGCTCTATCTCAGACACTATTTAAATTTATTTATTACTTTTCGTATGTACATACATTCTTACAATTATATGTTTATTTATTTATTATATTTATCGTTCCCTAAATGTTCCCATTTCAAGTTTGGATTGGCAGACTTTCGAGTCATAGTGTTTAAGTACACTTTTGTTAATCCTGGCCAGCTTGAACTGGGTTGTCTTTGTACCTTCCCTGCCCTGCCCTCTCCTATCCCATTTCCTGTCAATACCCAATCTATCCTCATCTCTCATCTTTTCATTACCCTGTTGTATCCAGCCCTTCAGTCAGTCTTCTTCATTCATTCAATGCTTTAGTTGCTGTAAGGCTTATTCTTGTAGTTCTTTAAGCAGTTTATTTTTCCTGTAGCTAAATTATCGTTTACAAGTACAATGTATTATTTCTGTTCTTTGTAAAATGGCCGAATAAATAATAATAATAATAATAATAATACAGGTACCACTCCAATAGTTTCCTTGACGAATTAGGAATCTGTAAATGGGCATCGTCAACAAGTCTCTCGTTATGCACATGTTGCCGGCTTATGTTGACCCTTTTACGGCTTAAACTCCGGTCGCCAGTCCAAAGCACCATACCAAAAGCGCAATATTTTTTCGAAATGACAGCCGGGGCTTATTAAGCCAAAGCCGAAGCCGTGAGGCTTTGATTGCCTGTCTGATATTTTGCCATATCATTTTTGATACAGCCCTGACTAGTAAAATGGGTACCTGTATTAGGCCTACAAATTTAATATATTGTTTGTTTTCGGATAATGGGTCAAAATAAAAAGGTAGGTAGGGCGGAACTTTTACTATCATTATTATTATTTTTATATTAATACGTTTAACCGCTGTTGGTGTCACAGTGATTGTGCTTTCTCCAAAACCAATAATTTGATGCCATTATCGAATTCGATTTCGATTTCAATTTTTCAGCCACTGTCGATCCACTGACCCGGGATATTCTATAGAGTGCAGCTCTGTGAACATGGGCTCAATCCAAAGAAAGGAGTGATCCATCACTGTGAGGTGAAGACTATTTCACCTCATCAAAGTGCAGTGTGTAAGAGCTAACACGGTCTCCATCATGGTGTGGTCTCTTAGCATTGTGTATAGGAACTACTGTAGGAAGTACACGCTAACACTTCTCGTATCAGAGGTCAGAATTGACCCGGATGCTGTATCGCAGGTGCCCTGACCCTATTCTGGGTCAGTGTGACATATTACCCGAGACTGTGTCAAACTGACACAGAATCCGAGTCAAAACCCCCATTTTTAAGTAGTTTCTGGGTCAGGCTGGCCCGTATACAGAAACGATTCAGGCCCACCTCGGTCAATTCTGCTGCACTCATCTTCAGAACAAAGACAATTACACTAAATAAATTTAATTTACAGGTTTGTTTACCCCCTCATCATGTGTATTAAGCTGAAAACTACAACTTGCACATAAAAGTTGCACCATTCCTTTAAAATCACGAAGTGTTGGAATGAAAAATCAACAAAGCCCGCCTAGACAATATGTTGCGCCAGATAATATTTTGATATCCGAAACGATTTTTGAAAAAGTACTTGTATGCAGAAACGCTGCATTTTTATGAATTTTTTCCCCCTTACTGAAATGTAATTGCTGGCCAAATTGCCGTTTTTGGAGGTAATTTCCTCTCACGTTGGTACGAGCACGTACATTTCCGGTCACGCAGTTATGTAGAGGTACGTCCTAGCCTACACTCGTTTTGAAATCAATGGCTGCATATTTTTAACAAAATATGTTTTTTGTTTTGTTTTTTTAAACAGCAAAAAAAACAAAACAATCAGGACTAATTACAACCTGTAAATTCTCTCTTCTCTTTTCTATGAAAAACGGCAATTGCGATTTTGAGAAAACAGCGTCTTACACCTTCGTGTTTTGACATGATATCTTACAGGTGAAATACAACTACAATAAATTAAATAACCCAGCAATCAAACGTCACACTTTCCTAAAACATGACAGCCCTGCCAGTCTGAAGTTCCGCTGTCAGACATCATTTACATTCGCAGCTGCAGCTATTCTCAGAAATGTTTACTCTGCTGCAAACTGAATGCCGATTTCGCATGGTTAAAGAGAACGCGTCATGTACGTTCAAATTGAATATAATACAATATAAATTCATATGCCTCAAAGTGAACTTAAATAAAAATACAATTTCTAATGATGTTGATTATGTACAACCAGAACCCCCCCCCCCCCCCACTAAAAATTGTTTTAAAAACTGGGATCAGACACACCCATACAGGTCACTTTAATACACAAACACTCAAGAACATAAATGATCTGCCGAGACACTTATGACCTGTAATAACGGCTGTTTATACAACGGCGTCTGTTGCAATATTATGCAAAAATGGGTCAAGTACGCAGTGTTACCATCAACTCAATAAACACGCTAAAGTAAAACCCAAACCCACTACACACTCTAACTGGATACACTCTGTTTGAGTCCCAAAAGGCCTGACCCATTTTTTGGTCATAACCTCATAAATGAATCTAAGTTAACCCTCTCCCCCTTTTTCTTTCTTCATTTAATCCAGTTTATGGGTCAGTCTGACTCAGAAATGGGTCAGGCCACATGGTTCGGAACCAAGAGGCCTGACCCATTTCTGAGTCAGACTGACCCATAAACTAGTTTTTTAAAATTCTGACCCGGAATTTATTTTTTTTAGAGTGTATCATACACGACTTTTCTGCACATGAACGAGTCAGGTTTCGGATGCGTTTTTGTTTGTTTTGCTTTGTTTCGTTTTGTTTTCTTTTGTTTTTTCTTGGGGCGAGAGAGGGGGCGGGACACATGTATTCGCATTCACAACGAGGACTTAAACTAAAGGGATCTGGGAAAATGACATACCGGGAACAGACTTCGCTTGGCTTTCAGGTTCAAAGTCAATGGGGACATCGCTAAAAAAACAATAACAAGGGGTGTGTGCCCTCGCTCTACACCATTTACAAACATGGGTGTGTGAGCGTGTTTACCCTTTGAACCTGATGACTTTAACAAAGGGGATCCAGATGTTTGACAGAGCAAGGACGTTCTCGCTTAGCTTGAAGTAAGTCAAAACAAGGGCAGTCATCGATTTACGGGATTAACAAACATGTGCCCTTTCACATGCACGCCAACTTACGGGGTACTTTTAACAATGAAACAATGCTACCCCACAAGGTTTTCTTTGTTCTAGTGGTGCCCCACAGAGAATTTCGTCAGAAAAGGGAATAAAACAACAACGGAAGTACCCCGTAACTGCCATATGTAAGGGTGGGCTTACGGAAGCGCTCTTGTGGGATGTTTTCAACAATGGAACAATAGGCCCAACAAGAGAATTCTTTAGAAAAGAGAATAATAGAACATTATAGCAGGACCCCAAAAACCCGATCCGTAAGGTTGTATGTGTCTGTTTGTGTATGTGTTCGGTTGGTCAAATATGCGTGTAGTAAAAGTTCACCTGAAAATTTTGCTTTAACTTCTAATTTTTTCCCCCTCTTAATGCCTTATCATCCCTGATTATCTTCTCCAGTTTGATAAGATCTTTCTTCCTACGCTTCAGACGTCTTTCCTACTTAAATTCTCAAGGTCGGCTGCAAATGAATGCCTGCTCTATAAAAGAAGGCGGGATAAAATGTAAGGTGAAAATGAAGGTCGGTTTTCGCATAAAGTTTATTGCATTTAAATTTCTTATTTTAAATATATTTTTTTCATTTACATGCGGTTCCCAGGCAAGCAGTTTTAACTAGATTGCTGCCCCATTTCGCCAAAAGGAGAATTGCATTTTCTACTAAAACGGATACAAAAAAAGTGGGGGAAAAACACATTCGGGGTTTTGGAAATAACTTTACATATTCATTTTTCATATTAAAGACTTTCTTTGAAAAGGTTGATTTATAACAAAAATTTGTGTGTGAAGTGTGTAGCAACGTAGTCGCAAAAATAACACACTTTGTTTTGAGGTCTCTTGACGAAAAGGTTACAAGATAAACAACAAAACAAATACATAAATAAATAACAAACTAAAACACAAGCTACAACAAATATTATCAAATGTATATGCATACACATATATATCACTCAAACAATGACAACATAACCAAACTGTAATGTTTTCTCGTGCACGTGAGCACTGAACAGTGAAATTTTGTAAGATTGGATTGATGGTTCTTATCTGTAAATGCTATAGATGCGTTGGGTGAATGTAATCAGCGGTCTCAGCCCTAAAAAGTCATTTTTTTGTGATTATACAATTCACTCTGGAGAACACTTCCTCAAACCAAAGCATCTTCGACCGTCTATGATACAATACTGTATCTGAACACACTTATCTTGTTCCGTGAATGCAGGCATTTTGTTCCAAGTCAAGGTCATTGCTTCTATGCAAGTAAAAAAAATAAATAAATAAAAAATAAATAAATAAAAAATCTTCTCTACTCGCTCCACTGAACGTTCAATCCTCTGTGATAGATTTGACATTGGGGTATGGTGGATGAGCACAAGCTTCACGCTCAAATGATTCAACTATCATGGAAAACATTTATTGATCATGGCTGCTCACGACAAATACCAATTTATTGAAGTCGTGGTGTCATTTTAAAACCAACGACGTTTCAGATAACTCGACGCTCAGTTGTTATTATCTGCCCCAAAAATTTGTAGCAACTTAATAATGAAAAGAATGTAATTTGGCAAAATGATAAATAACAAAAAAAATAAGTAAAGCAATTTCATTAGTTAGGAAAAAGGTATGTAAATGGGTAAAGGGGAGGTCACTGACTGAATATTAATTAGTCAATGAATCAGCCCGTGGTAATTTTATTGGTCCATGCTATTCGGCTAGGTCCCAATAGGGAACTTTGAATAAAATATATTAACAAATTAAACCGATTTGTTTTGATGGAGTACACAAAAACAAAATGTGTTTACAAACTATAGAGTTAAATAAAAGAACTACAGGACGTGAAAAACCATGTGACACGGCCCGACAACAAGCATTTGTTGGCCTTTGAGAAAATGGTGCTGACCCATCGTATAGCACAGGTTACGCACCAGGGCCCAATTTCATAGCGCTGGCTTAGCGGTAAGCAAATTTTCGTGCTAACTATATAAAAAAACGTTTGCTTAAGCGTAAGTGTATTTCACAGGTTAGCATGAAAATTAGGCAGCCATCTTGCGCGTTCACCATGGATTTGCATTGTTACATCATTCATTTCCATACAGTAAGCACCAGAAGTTTAGCTTGCCTTTTCGTGTGATTACGGTTAGCAGCGCTATGAAATGGAAATCGCACAGTAGGCACAAAATCAGCCGTTAAGCAGCTCTATGAAATTGGGCCCAGTTCACATGGCCAACATTTTGTAAGGGGAAATTTGTAGGCATTTTATAAAAAGGGATTCGAACCCATGGTGTTTTAACGCTACGTATGATGTCCACATATGTTGAAGAACAAAAGAATATCTACAGAGTGACTGCAACACAGAGCTATGTGGGCCGTAAGGTTGGGTAGGTATACACATTCAAACCGGGAACCTATATATAAAAAAAAGGGACAATAGGTCCACGGTTGCTATCACAAAGGAAAACATTGTGGTCCATGGTTGCTATTACAAAGGGTTGAACAAGGGATTGTCCACGATTGCAGGTGTTTACACACGTGGGTGTGTGCGTTTACGTGTGTGTAATTAGAGTGCCCCTTTACTTTTAAAAAATTATATAACTCTATGTTACAAACAGACTGTTCAGAACGGAATCATGGCTTCCATCTTAAAACGATGCAGACTTACTTAGATCTAACCCCAAGTAACCGCATGGACTGTGTAAGTTTCACCTTCAATGATGTGTATGTTGATTCGTAAAGGCACGTCCACAAATCCACATACAAACTTGACTACACACGCCAACTTACGGTTACTGGGTACTTTACACAATAGAACAATACTTTCCCACAAGGTTTTCATTGTTCTAGTGCTACCCCACAGAGGTTTTCTTTAGAGAAGGGAATAATAGAACAACAATGGACGTAACCCGTAACTGCTGTATGTAAAGCTGCTTGGGTGGGTGTGAACATGTCAACGCATTAAAAACTGAGGACTTCAACAAAAGGGATCTGGGGAAATGACACACCAGGGACAGTCCTCGCTTTGCTTTCGTGGAAAAAAACAACAGCAACAACAGGGAAGTCGCTAAAAGAAATAATAACAATAAATAAAAAAAGTCAAAACAATGGAAAAACGAAAAGGCAACATCGTTTAACACCATTTAAAACATGTGTGATCTTACGGGAGTGCCCTTGTGGTGTCTTTTACGTAATGGAACAATGGACCTCACAATTCAACTCTTTGTTCCACCAGGACCCCATCCAAAGGAAACTCTTTTGGAAAAGAGAATAATAGAACAACAATAGCAGGAGGGGGAGGGGCGGGGCTCAACGGAAAGGAATATTCATACTTATTAATGAGTATACTATCATCCATGTATGTACAAGGTGATCACATCTCTTTTATTGAACGCAATGCATGCCCGCCCCCCCCCCCCCCATGTTGCCGATGCAGAATACTACCCCTGCTAGTTAAGCTTCATTCTGGGGCAATTGGCATTAAAGCGTCGACAGAAACCTGACTGAAGGGATCGCCATCAATAATTGAACACTGCCCCTAGACCTATAAAAGATTAATTTAGTTTTCCATAAGCCTGCTTCACAAGGTATTCTTTGATGACGTCTGTGACATTTACATCTGATTTGGTTCACTGGTGTGTTTGTTGGTGTTTTGGGGGTTTTTTCGGGAGGGGAGGTTGAAGTGGCAAAAAAGGATTGTGTTTTTGCTAGATTTCTTTTTTTAGTACGTGCGTTTTCAGACTCCAAAATGGCAATACGTTAGATAGGGGGAAGTATTTTCTGCAACCGGAAGGATTTGGTATAAGGCGGTCAATTTGGGGTCAAGGTTGAAGCAGCGTCTAACAGTTTAGAAATTATAGAGATATGTGTTAATGTGACAGCAGACATGCCAGGATAATTTCTGTTGCTTACGAAGTTCTGAGTAAGCGCATAATTATTCCATGAACAATGGATTTACCTGGTAAGTCTGCTGCAACCTAGCGTCCCCAAAAATCTCCCATTGAAATAAATTTAACGCTGTTATAAAACAACAACACCAGAAGCAGCAGCAGCAGCAACAACAACAGCACCGGCAGCAGCAACAGCAGCAGCAGTAAAAGCAGCAACAACAACAGCAACAACAACAACACCAGCAATAGCAACAAACAACAACATCATCAACAACAATAACAACAACACCAGCAGCAGCAGCAACAACAACAACAACAGCACCGGCAGCAGCAACAGCAGCAGCAGTAAAAGCAGCAGCAACAACAACAACAACAACAACAGCAGCAGCAGCAGCAACAACAACAACAACAACACCAGCAATAGCAACAAACAACATCATCAACAATAACAATAACAGAAGCAGCTGCAGCAACAGCAACATAAGCAGCAGCAGCAACAGCAGCAGCAGCAGCAGCAGTTACAACAACACCAACAACACCAGTACCAACAACAGCAACAACAACAACAGTAACAAAGATCTAGCACATCTTTACCAGAAAAACTGGCCTCACCCGTTATTGACACTAGTGAACCCAGCACGCCGTCGATTAGATAACCTATATCGAACTTTCTTCTCTTTGTCAAGTAACTGAAATGAGAAAGAGAAAAAGAATAATAAAAGCGTAAGGAATGATTAAGGACTTTTAATAAATACGGAGATGCAAATAGGATACCTTACAGCACTAGAAAAACGTTTTTGCGGTTTGAATATTCATTTTCAAGGGACAATGATTTTAACAGTTTAAACTCATACTGTTACAATAAAAGGCAACTAAACAACACTGATCAGGCAATTATAAAAACACTCAGGCACATTTTCAGGGGTGATTTTAATTCAGTTATGGATATTTCTGAGAAAAATGTGACAGGACACTAACTGATAAATAAGGTCAAAAAACTAAGACCCCCCCGAAAAACATTTTTTTGTTATTATAATTATTTTTGTTGCCGCCATTATAGCGCCATATGAGTGCCTAACCATTCTAATAATCGCATCATTTGTATATTTTATAGTATACATACTACACATAATAAAACATGCCATACCTCAGTGTTATACCAGCAATGCCTCCAGCCATTGACGAGCATATTGTGGCAACAGCAGACCTATCAAATTAAAGGGATATATCGCAGTTATCAGTGCTGTTGAATATTTTATTGTTTAGGCCTGTACACAGGTTTTGTTTGAACACATTTTCAGTAGGATTTGAAACTTTGCATGGTGGGAATACAATCAAGTGAGGTGGTTCTGATGAAGAGAACTAGTGATTTGACAAGTTGAGTCATCAAACCACCCATTGTTCTCAAAACTACCACAACTCAGAGTCATGAGAGAGATTATGTACATGGTGTCTCTGCAAACCTCAGGTGTTAGAACACATTTTCAGCGAGGGATTTCTTCTGGGCATGAGAAAAACCCTCGAAGTTCATAGGACAGGATTCTATAACAAAGTACGTTTCCACTTTACAGTCGATCGCACTTTTCTAAAACTACTCTACAGCAAATAAAATAATCCGATCATATAAAAGAATTTTAACTTCGCAGTTTTTTTTTCTCAAAATAATAACAACAATCATTGGTTCTGATGTAGTGCACATAACTTAGTAGCTATAGATCAAACCGCTTTACAACAGTATAATCCCTGTTCATCGGGCAAAATTTTAGACCATTCCTCTTACTTTCTCAACTCCCTGGGGAAGCATACAACCCCAAGCTGCTTAAATAAGCGGTATGGGGTTAATCTAACAAAATGCTGTCTCAGCCATCTCAGGTTCCCATTAGTACACCTGAGTTAAGGGAAGCTTATATGGTTAAGTGCCTTGCTCAAGAACACAAGTGTCATGACCGGATTTCGAACCCACATTCAGATGCTATGTGATGTGCGTCGCTCGTGACGTTTCTCGCAATATTTTCTGCGCATCAAACCAAGTAGTTAGTACTTGGGTTGGAGGATGGAGCGCCCAGTCGATTACTTTGTTTTCAACTGATTCTCCCCAAGTGCAGATGCGAACCGGGATTAAAACTGAAGACAACCGATACATCAACTTGTAGCAAGTTCATGCAAAGACCAACACGGTTAACAATAGTTGGTTCATGACGTACGTAGCGCGTGCGCACCGAGGCTATCGTGTAAACTACCCAGTCACGTCAACACGCGACCGTGAGAAAATTGCGATGGCCAGTTTGGTTACAGATTTTGACGTTGGTGTTGGTGTTGGTGTTGGTGTTGTTGTTGTTGTTGTTGTTGCTGTTGTTGTTGTTGTTGTGGGGGTTAATAAAGCGACTCGTCGGATGATATTTAATCAGTATATCTCACGAATCAAAACCTAATAGCGAGGCACTGTTGATAAAATCAATACTAATGTATATATTTTATCAACGTTGCCTCACCCATAACGTCAATACAGTACAGTTAAAAAAAAAAAAAAAAAAATTACGGTTAATACATAAATCTTTACCAGCCAGAAGAGACAAATAGAGAAAAGTGTTAACAATTGCACCTTGACAGGCCTACAGCAAGTTTAAAAATTAATAAACAAGTATACAAACATAAAAATAAAAAAAGCTCTTAGAACCATATATTATCATCTCGAAATTGTACTGTCAGTGAAATGTTTCAAACACTTAATATTTTAAGAAAGGCCTACCTTATATGCCCTAATTATGTCTCATTAGAAAGCTCCAATTCTCATATATTTGATGAGCAAATAAACCCAGTTTGGAGTTTGGCCAGAAGGTTTCAAGTTTTGGCATGGATCGTCACACACGATACAATGAATCCAATATAAGCCCCGAACCGTTCCACTTCTTTAATGACGAACAAACAGTCATAGTCTGGTATGATTACTTGATGTTGCAAAACATGGAATAGCAATGAATCGTCTGGAGACGGACTACACAGTCATTTCCCTTCGCCTCGTTACGTTCGTTAATCTTTCATAAACATTCTCTTAAATTAGCTTTGCGGTGTGTATAGAGTATCTTATTTACCGCCATTGAGGCAACGTTGGTAATCAAACAGATAGTTCAATGCATTCGATCCACTCCTGGCTTGGGAGAAGCAATTATGGTGGTTTTTTTCCTTCCCCCCCCCCATAATACCGGTAATGTTAAGAGACCCGGAACCTTTATTCTTGCCCATTTTCAACTGTGCTCATTCGTTTGAAAATAGAGCTAACGGAAAATATAAACTTGCGACCAACGCTTTTGTGTAATCATTTTGTTATAGAGGCCATTCAAAACAATTTCTCCCTTAAGTACACAAAAAATATGCCAAGGTCAGTTATTTTTATTTTTTATTCATTACTATCATTTATTACTGTTGTTATTATTATTTTTATTAGTTGTACACGTGTCTGCTAAAAGTGCAGCTTCGTGAAAACGGGCCCTGGAAGGCCCAGAGCACTGAATGTGCGATTTCCAGAACAAACGTCAGTCGATGTTTTATTGATAGTAGCTGAAAAAGATCAGGTATTGGGCTTTCGTATTAGCTTTTTCTGTAATGTTTGGTCTTTGTTGTACTACTGTTTAAAATAAAAAACATTTTTTCATCGATCATTTTGGGGCGTGTTTCAACGAATAAAACAGGCACTTCGCGACCAAGATGGTCGACTGACCACGAGTATGCGTTTAAACAACGTGAACGACGATAGACTTTATAGATCAGCAAACGGTAACTGCATAAAATTAAATTGGCCAGAAGTAGACTTTTGTTCAGAGCGTTATTGTTTTTTATGAAGAATACATTTATAATTAATGCGTTCCCCCTTTTCAAAATTACACAATCGATCATGTGCACAATTTTACAATGTGGTGTGGCAAGGGGGTCACGCTTCGAGAAAAAAGAAAGAAAAAGAAAACATACGAAAGACAATAAACGATTAAAGTTTAAAGAGAATCATCAATGTTCATAGGTTTAACAACGCAAACACAAAAGTACATTTCTTGCGCGTGGCATCTCATTCAGGCGGATTTGTTTTTCTTTCTCACAAGACACCTATTTCTAGAATCAATAATGCCAAAAAGGTTTAAGGGTAGCGAAAAACTAAATTCTACCAATATTTCAACTGGAAGTGTACCCAGGATAAAATCAAACAATTGCAGACTGTTTCCTTTTTTCACGCGTATGAGTTCCTATGCGTTTGGCACTTATTATGAGCAAAAACGCGTTTCACTTTTTTATTTTTTATTAAATCGAAATGACCAACGCAAATATTTTCCTCCATCCAGGCGCTTGAAAGCGTGCCCGGGTCGTGACCGTGAGATCTTTGCCAAAATAAATTGTGGGTCTGGCTGATTGCCGGCTCACTAGCCTTCTCATGCTAGCATTCCTGTCTACCTCACCATCGACGAAAATATCATGCATTTTGTATGCACCCGTTCTTTTCATATTCGTCTTCAACCTTTTCAATAATCGGTTTTTATTCTCCGCATTCTACGCTTGTCAAAAGCTTTAAGGCGACGCAAAGCACGCACTTCTCGCAGACGTTTGGTTGTCAATGCAAAGAAACAACCTATATTGAATATTAATTTGGACATTTTAGGATGCACCGTCAGTTTATACTTTAGGATGCACAGTCACTTTAACATCCAATATGTAGTCAAAACTTAACCTCTCGACCCATACAGATATCTCTCCCAAATTGCCGATATCGCCCTGAGGTATCGTCCCAAAACGCACACTTGATTACCCACACCTTGATGCGGAGAAACAATCATGGTTATTACAACAGGACACGGTCGATGCAAACGCAACAACCACAACAACCACGACAAGAGGAGAAAAACCTCCGGAACAATTGCGAATATTACCCCAACCTTCATAGATGGTACTTTTCGCTTGAGAGAAGGCTAGAGCATGGCAGAACTACAGTAACAAGCGATCTAATCTTTTCTCGTGTGCGTCTTTAAAAAAAAATACAATTGTCAAGATTTTCGCCATCTATGCCATAAGAACATCGTTCGAAAGTAAAGGGTTGGTAAATGTACACATTTATGAAATCCCACTGCGAGGAACAATTAAAAAACAAAACACATGTTTCTAAAAATTTGATGATTCGTGATTTTGTCTTTGAAACGTATACCGGGATTAAATAAAGGGCAAATTTTTGTTTAAAGGTAGCGACATAGGCCTACTTTGGTCATGACCTCGAAAAAAACAACAACAACAATTGTGTAATTGTTTTCCGAAGATGGTAGTAGTAAACACCAGGCAAAATTATTTCATCTGAAGTGCCCCTGTCGATACAAGTGTGTCAACATTTTTGAAGCTCCAAAGATCACGTAAAGGCGACTTATGGAGATTCAAATGTACGTATGGTGTCCGTTTGTGAGTACTGTGGAAAGAGATGCGGTTGGTATCCGCTCACCTCGCTAAACTTGGATTTGATGTTCTTGGTATACAATGTAGGTGTTTTATCTAAAAAGGGTAACATTAATGGCATATTTCTTGAAAATTTTGCCTTAAAGCAGTATTGCGTTGGAAAAAAGATGACCCCACCTTTAATCTGGACTGCGCCTTTAAGACGGTTAGAAAATATTTTGCAATGAGCTTTTTATTTCTTAGATATGGTTACAAGTGTGTTTTGTTTCCGACTTCAATTTGTCCTGAAGTTTTTTCAGAGCTAAAACAAGCTGAATCATAATATACACTCACATGGAGAATTCTCAGATGAAGAAATATCAACAATTACAGCGAGGTTGTAATTTAATTGATAACCATAAAAAAAACTCAAGTGGACACTTCCTCCGGTGCTTCGATGGCCCTTTTGCTTGAACCAATTTGTTCCTTTACTGGAAGTGGACCGATTGCCTTAGCAAATATTTGACCTCATCGCCCCAGAGACTGTTTCGTTAGAAAGCATTGTTATTTCAAGGGAGAGACAAATTATTAAAGGTATTAAAAGATATCCGAGAGGAACACTATTTCATGGACACTCGATAATTTTCCTTTCCAATCAGTTCGTTCCCTCGAAATCATTTTGTTATCACAACTGAACAGTTCATTACTTAGAAATAATTTTTGCCGGTACTCTTTTTCTTCTTCTTTGTTTTCTTTTCGAAAATATAAATTGTTGGGTTACTTTTGGAAGTTCATTAGGGCAATCTTTTAGTAGTTCGAAGTTTTATAATATTGTCCCTCCTGTTTTGAAGAAATACAATAAAAATAATTCCACAACTGTTTTATAATTCCATTTAAACTATGCAAATGTTACTGAAACTATTGTGAACGTGCACTGATTTTTCCCAGACACTAATTTTGAGCAAAAGTGTTACGCCTTAAGTTAATATTCTTTTATTAAAAAAGAGAAACAGCAGCCACATCAAAATTACAGCGCTCAGGAGACAATTATCAAGAACATTCACACACAGCGGTCATCGACCTCGCTGACGGTGGACTGACGCAGTGTAATGACCCTTTTATAAATCAAAGCCATCAAATGCCGCTACTTTGAGTCCATAAATTCATATGAGTGAAGTTTGTTCCTTCCCGCCTATTTTGTTTAAGTTGCTACTTTGATTATAAAATCCTTAGAGTATACACTTTTATTTTTGAATCTTTGAAAATTACACACTTATATCAGAGTCTTCAAAGTTGATACATTTATTTCAGAGTCTTTATCATTGATACAGTTATTTAGGGGTATTTTTAAAGTTAGTGTATATTCTGTAAGTTTATACATTTATTTCAGAATCTTTCAAATTTATACATTTATTTTTGAGTATTTAAATTTGATACAATTATTTAGGGGTCTTTTAAAAGTTAGTGTATCTTCTGTAAGTTGCTACATTTATTTCTGAGTTTTTAAAGCTGACACGTTTATTTCTGGGTCTTAAAAAATTATACATTTCTTTTTTAGTCTTTACAATTGATACATTCATTTCCGAGTCTTTTTAAAGTTAATGTATCTTCTGTAATTTTTTTTCATTTACTTTTCTTTAATCTTTACAGTTGATACACTTAATTTTATTTTTATTTTTTAAGTAATTTTGTGTATTTTGTGAAAGTTGATTTCCTTTACAATAATTTCTGTGTCTTTAAAGCTGACACTTTTATTTCTGAGTCTTTCAAATTTTATACATTTCCTTTGTGTCTTTAAAGTCGATACGTTTGTTGATGAGTCTTCGAAGCTGATAAACTTATTTCCGGTCTTCCAAATTGATACATTTACTTTTGAGTCTTTAAGGTTGATTTATTTACTGACGAGTCTCCAAAGTTGATATATTACAATCTAGTGAGTTTTGCGGAAACATCATGTACATAAAATTCTCTCATTAAAGGGGCACACCGGCTTCGTTGGGCTATTTGGGCTACAAAAGAAACCATCAAATTTTGCCGTTTTCGAGCATTTTTCAAAAAACGAAGGTCACGTGATTTATCCGAACCAAAAAAGTGGTTCGGATAAATCACGTTAGTTTTACTTCCAGCCGTATAAAAGTAAATTACTGAACCCAATAGCTATATACCCTAACTATTCCAACGTGTTGCCTGCGCTACACACGCGGGACGACGGCGGGGAATGTTTATCCCATACAGCTGGTCTACTTCAATGATAGCTGCACAATGTCCACCCCCCCCCCCCAAAAAAAAAATATAAAATAAAATAAAATAAAAATTGCTGCTTTTGCTGGCCTTCCCTTTGGATTTATCGTGGTTTTTGTTTTACTTTTTACTTTTCGTTGGACCACCTTCTGGGTGTTTTTCCTTGCGATGTTTTTTGTACCGATCCTTGGATGTCGAAGAAACGTCTGGATCTGAAGTCTGAAGTCTGGATCCTCATGCCTCGCCATTGTTATTATAATTAATACATAAACAGAGGTATTTGGGGCTACGTTTGAAGTATGAGACCTACTCCTTTACATAGCACCTTGTAATGGTTTACAAGGTGCTGTGGCGCAATATGCAGCCGATCAAACCAGGAACACCGGGGCGGACCCCTTCTCTTTTCGATAAGTGCACTGGGTTCTTTTTCGTGCGTTACACAACACACGGGACCAACGGCTTTACGTCCCATCCGAAGGACGAAGCAATCATGGTTAAGTGTCTTGCTTAAGGACACAAGTGTCACGACCAGGGCTCGAACCCACACTCTGCTGATCAGAAACACCAGAGCTTGAGTCCAGTGATCTTATCCACTCGGCCACGACACGCCATAAACAGTAAGCCGGTGTGTCCCTTTAAGTTGTTGTGGTGTTTCGGAAAAAACCGATGGTTAAAGTAAACACATTTATTGCTGGTATACTTATTGGTGATGCACTCCCTTAATGGGGGGAATTTTGGGACGCTAGGTGGCAGCAGATTTAGCAATGTTCTCTGTAACGTACGCATGCTCAGAGCTACGTAAACAATGGGAATTTATCTGGTAAGTCTAATGCCACCTAGCGTTCCCATTGTTATGTTTTTTTTTTTATGAAAACAATACCGGAGTTGGATTTAGAGTTCTCTTTGCACATTTAAAAACTCCCATTCGACGTCTTCAAATTTTAGCTGCTGGCTAAAAAGTAAACCGTTAATGTGAATGACAATATTGCGCCAAACAAGGCTATTCTTGCGCAAAACATGTTCCTTGAACTAGCGGTGACAAGGAAATGACAATTTAACCGTTAGGAATCAAGAATCGATTTTTATTTTTATTTTTTTTTAATTCTTTTTTTTTACTGAATGGCCAAAAAAGAGGAGAACACAATAACAATAATAATAAACAAAGTTGTCAAACATTACACAATTGGACAGTAAGCATCTTGTAGTATACGTAATTTGCTGTGTTTCAGCCTTCAACCGTTTGATTGATATTAATTTCCAGCCATATTGTACGACATAGAAGCTGACGGTGCGCAAACACCGTTTGGATTATATACGGTCACCAGTTCCGCAGGTGTGTGGAATCTTTTTGCGTGTGTATACTGATACTGAAACAAATAATTACAAAGAATAGAACAAATCCACCGAAATGTGTATAAAGATTAAACCATATGAACATGTAATCCCATCTGCGGGTATATCCTAAAATGTTTACAGCTACATGCTAATGCAATTGCCCCTGTTGGAAACAAACTGGTAATATAATAATAATAATAATAATACAAAGATATTTATAAAGCGCCAAATTGCCATAATGGCCTCAAAGCGCTAACTACAAAGGTAAAACAAATTCCAAAATACAACATTACAATACAAAGGGTTTCCGAAGAATACAATTTAAAAAGACAATTAGAGATGTATGTAAGTCTCTTGTATATTCGAACATGGGGAAACCATAGCTGTATGAGCAAACCAATCTTGGGTTCCCCCGTATCTGCACAATCACATCCAAAACGGGGGTGTAACAATTTACTCCATTGGGTGTTGTCACATACAGATACCAACATAAACAAATTAATTAACACCCAAGAGTGTTAAAATAAGACCAATGTAATTGTGTTGGGAGAAATTAGTGTTATTTTAACACCCTATGATGTAAATGTTGATTCTTTTCTAGTATTTATAGTGTAATTTTAAGAACCCAGTTTTGCAGTGTATCTGACAGCACAAAATCAATAATTAGTTAAAAACCAATATTTTGTTATACCAAATAATTGTTTTTCTTTGTAGTCTTTCCTGTTTAAAACGCAGAACAAATTCCACTTGTGTCTGACACTTCGATCAGCCTGTTCAGCTGTGTGGTAATTTACCCCCCCCCCCCGATTGCTTACAAATATCTTGGGTCATACACTATAGAAGTATTTATTTATTAATTTACTTAAATGTTTATTTATTTATTTTTGTTTTTATTGTTGTTTTCTTTTGATAATTGATATCTAAAGACTCTCAGAAGAGAACCTAACTTCAAAAAGATGTAAAGAAATTATTTCGATTAGGGCAAACATCGCATTTTCCTTTTCACTGTTGGCTTTAGATGCCCTTTAGATGAGTTGTGTAATAATTTGACATTGTAACTTCGCACGGTTACCGTGTGAACAAAACGAACATCGCGCATTAATTATTTACGTAAACATACACCCACTCTTATATTTCGATCAAAATCATGCAGTCATATTAATATAACGAAACCAATCAATACTGATGGCTGGATGGAACCTTGCGTTTGCCTTTAAATATCTCCGTGGCTAGCTAACAGTTAGCTTGTAATTTTACTGGTCCACCAGTTTTTTCACTAGTCAATTATAAGCTTTCCTTTCAATGGTGTCATTCGAAGTATTATATAATATATTAACGGTGGGAAGCTAATCCTCAGGTATCCTAACTGGCAGAGGGGTGGGGTTGTTGAGGGCCACCGTGAGGAAGGAGCAAAATATAAATAATCCCGTCTGTTGTTATAGAACATCTCTACCCAGGAGCATTGGAAACCCTCTTTTGGGATTGAGACTTGCACATTCTATTGAGCTTGATGCAACAGCCTTTTTCTTTTTCTGTGGTGCCAGGGCTGCATACTCCTAAGGAGTTGAGATATTCTGGAGAATGAACAGCAGTGCTTCAATTATTAGTGCCCGGGGCTTTGGTCCCGCTTTGACACAACACAGGCGGAACCTGTAGGCTTTACAACGTCCCATCCAAAGGGCGTACCAATAATGGTTAAGTGTCTTGCTTTAAAAGACACAAGAGTCAAGTCCGGGACTCGAACCCATATTCTGCTGATCAGAAAAACCAAAGCTTGACGACAAAGCGGCAGACTGCTCAGCAACGACACGCCATTTAATGATAAAGCCTGACATGTCACAGTGTTGAAAACGTCACAACCTTCTTTTTTCCCTTCTTTTTTGTTTATGATGTTGCGCCTAATGTGCAAAAAAACATGCAACCGTTACATGTCGTTTACCGCAAAAACGTAATTTTCTAAATTGTTCCCCCCACTTATTTAGTGTTTATAAATTTATAATTTAAAAAGAAAAAGTTGCAATGGATGTATCTACACTTTCTTACAGATTAAAAAAACGAAAGAAACGGGGGGGGGGGGGTTCGACACACACAACAAGAACATTTTAAACCGAACGTCCGGTCGAAATTCAATCCTTGTTCTATACACTGTTTCAGGGGCATAAAAAACAAGGTTTATATATGAATATATGAATATATGAATATATTTATTTATTACATTACTTTACCCACATTGCGCCCAACCATTTTAAAACCGGTTTCCATAGGTTCCTGCATACATTAGGCCTAAGGCCTATTATACATTTTATGTGTAGGGCCTACCAGTAACATGGGAATACAGGGTATACAGGCTATACAGGCTATACTAAAAAGATAAATTCACGTAAATTCAACTAAATTCGTTATAACCTTGACATATTTGGTTGAGCGAACACAATTAACATTCGTAATTCATGCAATTAATTATAGATCAAACAGTGCAGGCAGTGGCTGTGGTGAGCGTCAGTGCATCGACCTTATAAGTTCTGGTCAAAATTTCATAGACCTGCTTAGGCAGAAAAAAGCTGCACAGCACAAGAAAATTATTCTTACCAGAGTAAGGTTACTAGCCAAAGTACCAAGTCCCACGTACCATCTGTGACTGGTATCCTGCGTGTTTTTGCTCGAAAATCCGTCAATGTTCAAATGAAAACTCACCTTGCTGCCAAGGACCATTTATCCAGAGTTATTCCTTGAGTGCTACCACAGTTGAATCCAAGCCAACCCCACCTGAACAAAATAATAATAATTCATTGATTAAACTAAAGAAATGCATCAACATTGATCATAGAAAGTATAGCAAATTTTCTCCCATAAATGTTCACTGTTTTGCGCAAAACGTAATTGGTATAAAAATGAACTTGTGGCAAACCTCCATTGAAAATATTTTTTTATGATTTTTCATCTCGCGAGTCAAAATCTCCTCTTGGAAAAAAAATGAAAACATTATAAGGGATTGTTTGCTGTTTTCTCATGACTCCGATAGAGTACGGCAGGTAGGTGGGGATGCAGGTAGGTGGGGATGCAAGCACGGACGCTGGAACGTATTATGAGTATATCATAAGAAAGATATTTGGCTATATCAGGGCCATCACCCTATTACCCATTGAAAGCGATATATATATATCGGTAGAGTGACAAGCACTGACAGCCATTTTGAGAGTTTTAAAATAAATTTTGCTTGTTATTCTACCCACATTTTGTTTATCAAACTCAAATCCTTGATGGCCAAATATCTTTCTCATGACTATATACCGGTACTTTGACTGTGTGCCAAAAAATACTTTGGTGTCTTCTACAAGTGAGCAGATTTTTTGCAAGTTGAGTTTGTAGCTGGGTGCATCTTCCTGAGAGTGCAACTAACGAGTGAACTAAGGAGATCTTTGGCAAGACATTTAGACAAACAATTAGACCAGAAAACCAAACCACCACTCCACTCTTAAGTGTTGAAAAAATTTACATATTTTCATAAGTTGTTACAAGATCTTCAGTTTTAACTTCATCCTTCTTTAGATTTAGTGGGAAGTAGGCCGTCGGGAAGCATTCTTCATGAAAATGAAGTGCAGACACAAAATAAAATAAAATAAAGCCAATTCAACAGTTCCATTCTTCTAGTGCCTTTGTGTATATTTTTTTATTCTTCTAATTTCCGAAGGGGGGGTGGAGTCCCTAACTACCAGACACCCCACGTCGCAACATCACCGATATAATTGTTTTCTTGCGGTGGCAGGACATTTCTGTCACCGGTGTATAGTTCGTGTGTGCCATTCAATGTGTGGGTGTTCTTGCAGCAATTACACGATTTCGCAATGCACTCGCAAGTTCCTAAGTAAAAGGTCCCTCAAAAGGTAAGGGCTTCGGGGGAGAGAGGAGAGGGTCAGATGAAAAGTACTGTTATTTTCTTCAGATATAAATAAATCATGGTATTTGAAATGATCTACCTCAGTGTTGAGGATACTGTTCGTACTGAGGATACTATCGAAACTCTACTACATCAGGGAAGAGACTTTTAAGACTCTTGTCTGAACTCAAATTGTTTTTCATGTCAGCTTGGTCACAAAAAAAGGTCTTATTTCTCCTCAGCAAGACTGATGCTTCTGTTTTGAAAGGGCAAGGACAACATGGCGTTTTTCTCTATGGTAAAGGACTGGCTACAGATGTCTACTTCTTTGATCTACTTCTCAAACTCTGAGAATAGGCCCTACCGTTCCCGGATGCTCCGTGAAATCTATAACTCATGGGGTTACCGAAAGGTGCCAAAGTCATCAATTTATCAAACCTACTAGCATCCTAGTTGTAGAAATCTATAACTCATGGGGTTACCGAAAGGTGCCAATGTCATCAAAATATCAAACCTACTAGCATCCTAGTTGTAGAAATCTATAACTCATGGGGTTACCGAAAGGTGCCAAAGTCATCAATTTATCAAACCTACTAGCATCCTAGTTGTAGAAATCTATAACTCATGGGGTTACCGAAAGGTGCCAATGTCATCAATTTATCAAACCTACTAGCATCCTAGTTGTAGAAATGTTTGTCAGCAATGACTCTTACCCCTGCTTTACAAAGTATTACAGAGACCACTTTATATTGGATGAGTGTATACATGTACCTCGTTACAATGTTTAAGCGTTACATACGAAGTGTGAATCTGAGAACAGAAAGTGTTCACATAATGTGGACATTTGAAACATGTGGACTTACACACGTCCACACATACAGCTTTGTGATTCACTCTGTGGACGTTCCTTTGTTTTGTACACTTAAGGAAAATCATAATCTTTAACACTGTAAAAAGACTGCGTGGCTGTGTGTAAGTCCACATTGCTTCTTCTTCTTCTTTTTTAGAGCTGAAGATTGTCTTCCTTTTTTTTCTTCTCTAGTCATTGAACAAATGGAATGTTCACAGAGTGCATGCAACACAGAGCTGTGTGTGTTTTGTAAGTTCTAATTATAACACATTAAAGGATACCATAGCAAGTCTTCTATTTATTAACAATTTTATTTTACATAGCTTTAAGAAAGACACTGTTTGTGAGTCGAAACCTCAAACATTAACAATGCTGCAATCATTTTTACTTACACTGTTAAAGGCATATGGACAACATTGGTAATTGTCAAAGACTTAACATGGTCCATATGCATGAAATAAAAAACCTGTGGAAGTTTAAGCTCAAT
Organism: Pisaster brevispinus; assembly: GCA_023634235.1. Lineage (NCBI taxonomy): Eukaryota > Metazoa > Echinodermata > Asteroidea > Forcipulatida > Asteriidae > Pisaster > Pisaster brevispinus. The sequence goes on from JAMKCF010000011.1 coordinate 297,314, forward strand.
TGCTTATCGGAGTCACCAGAAAATAACGATCAACCCCTTTTACACGTGTTCACTGTTCCCAAACATCGACTTTTAGTCTCGCGAGATCAAAAGTAAATTCTTAAACTCTTTTCTCAAAAAGTATAGCCTTTTTAAGCAGAACTATTTCAAGAGTGGATTCCCACCATGACTATCTTCATACCATGGTATTTATGTGTAAATCTGTGACACCCTTTGAGGGTTATTAGCACAGAGTGAGGCCTATTATGAAAGGCAGTTCAGTAGAACCGAAATTGGAACGCTGCACCATTTCCCGCGTTTTTGTCCTACAGTTTAAAGGTAGGGTATTCTTTTGGTAATTTTCAAATACCATTATCTTCACTTGGTGTGTCCCAACACATGCAAAACATAACAACTAGGTGAAAATATACACTTATATTGATCATCGAAGTTGCAAGAAAATAATGATAGAAAAAACACCCTTGTTGCATAGGATTGTCCGCTTTGAGATTCGTGAAAAAGTCCACTTGCCTGAAGCCTTTCTCGGATTTAAAAAAAAAAATAATAATAATAATAATAATATTACGAGACATTTACATGGCGCATAATGCGGGAGCCTCTGTGCGCAACACAAAACATAAAACAATGACAAATATACTACAAGCAATTGTTACAAAAAGAAAGATTCAAACAAATGAGTCTTTAAAAGTCCCTTGAAAAAAGCTACATCCTTTCTCCGTCTCTACATAACTTCAGAAGGGGCGTTTCTAACAATGTTTCATAACATCAACAGCTCTCCAGAGTGCCCCTTACCAAGCAACTTTGTTATGGTCATTGATATTTTGGAGTAATTACCATAGGATATACCTGCCCTTTAAAGAGCATCCATTACTCATGACCTCTGGTAACCACCGTAATTACACATGTAACAAATGACAACCATAGATTCTATGAATAGACAACTCACGACCCAAATAGCTTTCACTTCCAGCAAGACAGATATCCAGCCATCCACGAGCACAATGTCCCTCACCATAATTTATCAAAACGGTCAGATGTTCACCATGATGTACTCAGTGTAAATGTGTACGGTCCAAGGGTCGAAAGCAACGTCGTCATTTTATTTATTTATTTATTTATTTTATTTTTTTTTATCATGCAGGTACTTTCTAACAAGGCTGAAATGAGGAAATGACTAATTTGTCCGTCCTGTTCTCCGCGCAGAAATCACTTTGTTTGGCACGATCAGTTGGCATGGTGACCCTTACAGGCTTCGGCAAACAAGACTGATTATGCCTCGAATATAAAACCATTACACCATTTTTATTCTGACACCGAGTACCGAGTGGCCTAAGATCAAGCAGGTTCGCGAGATCCAGTTGTGGTGTAATTCAATTGTAATCTTGTGTTTTTCTTTCTTTTCTTTTTTCTTCTTCTTCTAGCCCAGAGGTTTTTTTTATCACAGAGGTCATGCTCGGTCAGCAGCTCTAACTTGTATAAGATCGTACGCGATTAAACTGTGCCATAAACAGCGAGCTCCCTCGTTGGGAAGAAACTAATTGCAAATTAAGCGTCATCGGAGGCAGTAAACAGACCACACCCTACAATCAAATACACGTCCAGAATAAATAGATGTTGTGTACATTTGTAACTATGCTTATGTTGAAAATCTATACTAGCGAAACTCAATCTGCCGGAGGGTGTAGAGAAGTTCAATCGTGTAATCCAAACCGCAATCTTCTTTTACATATTATTATTGAAGTTTACGTAAACAATCTATAATGTTGGATCTTTACATCCAAAATTTCCGATATGTGTTGCTAAATTAGGGCAAACAGTAGACACAGATTATTCAAATGCACTATCGGAGTTTAGCATCCCGAGATACAAAGGTTTGCCCCAAACTAAACTGAATCCAAGCATTGGATGAATTAATTACCGAAGAAAAATATGAATTTGTGTGGGGGTCACCATCGACATCATGAAATGATCTATCACTCAATTGTGCACGGGGTAATCACCCATGTAGGACACAGTCAATAAATATTGTAAACTTTTTCTGAAATGCTTTTTATTTAGTTGTATTTCTCTATTTTTACAAATTTGATATATTGATACAAAATTTCACTTTACTCGTGTGTCCCTTTCCTAGATTACTCTTCATTTCCATGATTTATTTGTTCCTCAGTAAATCTGACCCGTGTTTTGCAGATTGTTTGCAAACAATTTCTTTGAATTTTTCGGAATACCGGTAGACTTTTTGGAGTGATGAACGGCGACGCTAAAGCCGTGCATTGCACCTGTTTTATTATTATTATTATTTATAATTATTATCATTATTATTTGGTATTACTAATCTTTTCGATACTTCTGTTTTATAAGTTGTTTTTGATGCAACTCTTCCTCATGAAACCTTAAAGGGACATTGGGAAAGAAAATAAATACATAGTTTTGACTCATATCTCATAATTATCATGCTTAGTACAAATCATAATATTGTGACATGGCATAACGTCGTAATTATGATTATAGATCTCATATATGATGTGGCATAAGTCATAATTATGATTTGTGTCAATTTAGTCATACTTATGAGATAAAAGTCGACTTGTATTAAGTCACAATTATCAGATGTAGGTCAGAATTGTAACTTTTATTCTCCCTGCGCGCAAGGGGGCAGTAGTGGAAGGCACTTTCTTTTTTCTTTTTTTATAACGTAAGAACCGTTCGGTCAAATCCAGTCATATTACATGTAATCCCCTACTATAGAACCCTTGCTTTAAGATAGTGTAGTCATTCATGGGGTTGAGTTCCAAGACCATGACCCTTTGAAGTTTGCCGACGGCACTCCCCATTGACATGTATACATCCAAAAACCCATACGTTTGTACACACCCATTGAAACACTACAGATTGTCTATGCACTTGTAAACACAGCCCACCCCCCACCTACTCAACCTGCCCAGCACCGACTCCCCCACCCACTCCAACAACCATCCCCAACCCAACCCCATCACCCAACCACCCCAAGCACCCCAAGCAGACTTAAATGCCCTATAATTAAAAGTGCCTTCCGAAGAGGCGCGAGTCACCTTTAAGGGTTTTTTGGAAGCCGCGTTTCCCAGGGTTAAAGCTTCCGTATCGTCCTGTATACGTCGCATTTAGTGTCCATATTTTGTCAACAATTGTTGCCCACCGAGCTCGGCACGTGACCAGAAGATTCTCTTTCAAAGCAGATTGTGTGTCGTGTGCAAACTATCATGGGCCTGACTATCTTCTAGCCCCCAGACTCTAAAACCTTCTGGTTCAGAACTTACCCGGGTTCCAGGTCAGACCTGACCCAGGTTCAATGTCCCGTGGGGCCTGATCCATTCCTGGGTCCATATGACCTGGAATCGGTGTGAAAATTACCCAGATAAGGGTAAAACTGACACAAAATCCGAGTTTACATCCAATTTGTAAACAATAAGAGATAACAAAAAATTACAAAGGCTTCACAAACAAAACACGAGTTATTGACTGTCCAATTTAACTATGGAGCGAGGAAGAAAACGTTACTTTGATTCGTAGCTTCCCATTAATCGCAGAGTATCATGCACAAATAACAGACCTGTCACTACGATGCCAACACCAATCAAAACGTTGTCGACAATGTATTAATAAGACGTCGACATTGTATCAATAAGATGTCGACATAGATCAATTGGATGTTGACATGGTATCGATAAGATATTGACTTATTGTGGCGAGAAAAAATCATGTTCTGTCATGCTTGGAATATTATGTTGTCGTACTTATATAAGTGGTTTCGGGAAGTCGGCATCCTTTTTTCGAGATCTTGTCATCCAAGAAAAATAATTTTAGGATCTCAACAATTCAAACGGCACTTCCAGAGCTCCGTAAAACATTGGAAGTGATATCAAGATCATAAAACGTAAGCGTCGACATTTTACAAAATTGTATTTATGTTCGACTATCACTTCCAATGTTACTATAATTAATATTAGTCTTGGATCTTGCAACTTGGTAATAAAGTCTTTAGGTTACATTAGGAAGTTAAATGTTTGCCTCCTTACATTTAAGCTCCCCCCCCCTTTTGACCCCCTTCGAGTTTAACAGGTCTTGCGCCTCCGCATATTAAGATGTCTTGACATAATAATGACGTCTCTCCGGTTTGATGTGTCTGGTTTCCAAACCCTTAGTCATACCATAGAAATCTGATACAGCAAAACGTACGAACAAACATCTTTAACTGTGTAAGTATTTGACCTAAATTCGATGAAATTTATTTCACCAGTTGAATTCCGTAAACATGTATGTTGCAGGGGGAAGGGTGTTTATAAAGTAGCATTCCTCTCAAGAATCGATGCTCTTTTATTAGCTGCCGCTGGTTATTAAAGGTAAATGCGTTGGTTTAAATTGGTTTTGGAAGAGTAGAAAAAACCTTATAAAAACTGTAGGCATTTTGTCAAATAAAGTTGGTCTCGTCTCGGTGAAAACAACGGTTAAAATACGTTCACGATTTTGATTGCGGACGCGAAATAAGCAATTTCTGGGGTCTCCATTTTCTCGATTCTGACAGCAATCCGGAGGGAAAGCGTTGTCTAGAAGATTGACACTGGTATGAACTTGCTAATCAGCGAGCTAATCACGCTGAAATACGAATATGCCGTGTTTTGGACAACAGATTAATGTTCAACCTGTTAATTTGGTTAATTATTCATTCCATAATTCTGAGCCGCACTTTGTACCAAGAAACGCAACCCAAGAAACACAATCAATTGTACCACTTTTCTACTGTCACGTTCACAGTTTTTTCAAATGGTTGTGAATTGTTTAAGTACCTAAAACCAGCCAAAACGTCTTTCAACTGAATGAACTTGCAGGCTTGTAAGTATTATTAATTTTTATATTACTCTCTAACTTCAAATAATAATTATATATAAAAATAGTCAAAAAAGACAGGTAGTTGTTTTCGTCCATTTTCGATGGAAAATTGAAGGTTATATAACAAACAAAATCAGAAAAACAATCAATTTTTTTCAGTATACGCCCTGTCCATGTTGAAACACTTTTTTAGTGGTTTTGGTTACCGAAAGAAAAACAACCAATGGAAAAAATGCTAACGTGACGGATGCAAAGGTATTCCCTTTATTGCATTTCTTGTCAAATTGCACTTGTTTTAACCGGTTTAAGTTTGTCATCAAAGGTTTGTTACTGTGCCCGCGTACTTAACTTCTTGGACAACCTCAACCGGCTTCTTGTTAATTCCAACAGGTTAAACAGTGTTCAGGTGTTACAGAAATATATGTTTTAAATTATTTAACATGTTTATTTCTTTATTTTTCTTCTTTTTGGCACATTCTGTTGCACATTTCATACCTAATGACAAAATTGGTTCTTCCATTTCCGTATACCCAACTTCATCATAAATTGTGTAATACTATTTGAAATTAAGTTGGTTATTTTGTTACATCTCTCAGTATTTAAGTAGAGTAGCCAGCCAGTCCTATAATGAGAAGGTTTTGTATATTGTCTTTCGTATCAATGTGGACTGTGTTTTGTTCCTGATTTAAAAGAAGAAGGGGGAACGGAAAAGTATAACAGGGGGTTCTGTCATAAAAACATATACATATACATATATAAACAAGTATGGATGTAAAAGAAATAATTATAATTATAAATAAAAACCTTTATTCTTGGAAATGAAGTTTTAACCCCCTTTATTAAAGTCATGACTTACTCGAATTCATCCAACAAAGAAATATATTTCCGACCAAACAAAATATTGAGACTTTGTAAATTACAGCTGGATACTAACGAAAAAAACATAACTTACACACAATTTCCTGGACCTTCCACAGACATACAGGTACTCATTTTCAGTGTTAAATGGACACAACTTTACTGAATGTAAATTAAAAACAACATTAAAAACAGTAACCATGAAAGCAATAGACAAAGACACATGCCATCTCCGATAATTACATTTAAGGTCATGATTTAGAGTAACGAGTGTCTGTCAGCGACGAAAGAACGTTGACAAGGCCAGCAGGACATAGTCAACACGACTTCCCAATTTCCACATCAATTACTCCTTATTAATGACAGTGTACTTATATTAATATTTCGTCAATGAAACATGAAAGATTTCGTTTTTCCCTGACTATATGTATGATATAGTTTGGGTGGTGTGGGGTTTTTTTCCGAAGTGAAACAATAATGGTTTTAAAAGAATGGCTGTTGTTTGATAAAATTTGTTATGGGGATTATTAGTACTTGCAGGGTCGTCGGTTTGCAGGCTGCTGTATGGTGTCCGTAATATGGCATCTCACTTAATGGAAGTTTCCAGTCGCACAAAAGCGGCCTGATTGTGCCCCCCTGCAGCTTCCCCTTCCAAAATACCCCCCCCCCCACACCACCACCACCACCGCCCATCTACCACCTGCCCCCCCCCCCCCCAACCGAAACCAAAAAAGTACTGGCTACGCCGCTGGTATCTAGTTGAAGTTTCCTGAAACGAGTCATGTATTAATTGTTGAGGATTGCAAAAGGTGTAAGGTATCGGATAACTATAGTTGAGGCTCACTGATCACCAAGATGAGGTGACACATCAAATCCCTGATATGTAGTCAATGAATCCTGAATCGGGTCTCGTGTTAATATCTGTTGAGGGTCCCTACGGTGTAAAAGGGAATCGGAAGAGCTATAGTTCAGGCTTCCTGAAGAGAGACAAAAGAAATATTGGACACCTATTGAGGTGAAACATCAAACCTGAGATTATGTAGTCAATGATTCCTGAATGGCAAGGCAAACACGGGTCACTAGTCTACTAATAATACGCTCTAAAAAAAAATATAAAAAAATCACAAGTCAGAGTTGACCCGGATTCAGAGCACCGGGGTCATGTTCCATTTCTGGGTCAGACTAATCCGAAGTTTTGTTATAAGTTTGGATTTTGACTCGGATTCTGAGTAAGTTTGATACAAAGGACAACTGGGAACCACTTCGTCATTTATGCATCTATAGTAGTTTTTTCGTGGTAGGGCATTTTAAAGTTTTTTAGAGAAAGTCCCAACTGTTACAATTCGCCTCCAATCCATATGACGGCTATTCTAATAAAAAACATAATATCACGTTGGGTAAGTCTGTTTTGTTAAAGTGAAGTACGATAGTTATTTACATCAAAATCACCCTTTAATGCATGCATAACATGAGAAAGTACTGATGACGAAGAAAAAAACTTTTCAAATGAAAACATCCTGACATCCTGTCTTCAAATTCGCACAATTTGATTGTTGATGGTGTTTTGTTTGTTTGTTAGTTTGTTGATTCCCCTCTCCCGATTGAGGACAAAGGGGCAAAGTTGAAAGGAACGGGATGAAGGATGCTATCAATGTTAGCCTCTCCAGTATTCAGGAGTGGTTTAAAGAGCTCATTTATAAAGAAGAAGGGGAAATGAATTGTTTATGTTTTTATAATAATAATACTATATAGGTCACGTACAACATCGGTTTTTGGAACGAGTCTGTACTCTACAGCAAGTGTGTGAAAAGAAGCAGGCCTTTTCACAATACATTGTGTAAATGGTGAAGGTTGTATATACGATTGCTGTTATACTTTGTTGGATAGTTTAAGAAGAAAACAAATTGTGTTAATTTGGGTTTTAATATAGTCCAATTTTTACGGTTACCCGACGGTATCCATCGGTATCGGTATCTGAATTTGGCACTACCTATGGTGTACATTTTAACACCCAAGTTTTAGCAGTGTAGAAGACTTCAAGTCAACGAGAGTAACCATAAAAACGAAGATAGGAACTGCGATAATGATTATTCGTTTCTCCTTTTTTCTTGTTCTCTCTGTTGGTTTGTTTGTTTGTGTATGTGTTTGAGTGTGTGGGCTTATGGGAGCACCATTGTGGAGTATTTTCAACAATGGAACAATGGACACCACAAGAGAATGCTTTGTTCAACCTGGACCCAACAGGAGAATTCTTTGTTCAACCTGGACCCCACAGGAGAATTCTTTGTTCAACCTGGACCCAACAGGAGAATTCTTTGTTCAACCTGGACCCAACAAGAGAATGCTTTGTTCAACCTGGACCCAACAAGAGAATGCTTTGTTCAACCTGGACCCAACAAGAGAATGCTTTGTTCAACCTGGACCCAACAGGAGAATTCTTTAGAAAAGGGATAAATAGAACAACAATAGCAGGACCCCATTAACCTGATCCGTAAGGTTGTGTGTGTGTGTGTGTGGTTTTTGGGGGGTTTTTTTTGGATGACAATTGTTTTGGGGTGGGTTTTTCTTAAGAAGCCTTTTCCTAAATTGAAGCTTTCTGGTGATTTCAATTCCCGAGTAGTTCATATCAACAACAACAAATCATGGGCAATTGGCAAAAAAATTTGCTTGACTCGAGACGTGGGGACGTTTTCAATCGAAACTCATTCATAATTATTTCGATATGTCAAACATATTAGCAAGTTTTCTTCTAATCCATACCGAGGCTGAGTTGCCAAACTAATTTGGCGCCGATAGTTTTGTGCCACGTGTCCATTTGGGGTTTTTACGTCTTCCTACATAGAGGGAGATGGGCAAAATGAATACAAAACACAATGGCGATGTTGCGGTGAAGCTTCCCATGAATCGTCCGTGACATTTTGTATTTAAACACAGAGGTACATCAGGTCCTTCCCTAACCACACCGATCAGCAATTAACCTTGAATGGTTGTTAGTTAGTTCGACCCGCAACCTCTGGGAGGCTAGGGCTTGCTCTATACCCGGTCCTTTTTTATTAGCCATTGTGGTCATGCGTGGTTACATAACATGGCGTCATGTTTGAATACTTCATACCCGCTAAACTATGGTTTATAATATGCAAACATGTATGAACACTGTGTTATGTATATACAAATGATAAATTATAGCAGGTAGGTGTTCAAGTATAACGCCATATCATTTTGAACATTGACGTATCTATGTGTATTTCTTTGTTTTATTGTCATTGCTTTGGGCTTGTTTGTTGGTTGTTTGTTTGTTTGTTTGTTTGTTTGTTTGTTTGTTTGTTTGTTTGTTTGTTTGTTTGTTTTTTGTTTGTTTGTTTTTTGTTTGTGTTTGTTTGTTGCGGATGTTGATGTGTTTGCTTGCTTGTTTGTTGGGGTGTTTGGGGTGTTGGGGTGTTTGTTTGTTTGTTTGTTTGTTTGTTTTGTTTTGTTGTTTTGTTTTGTTGTTTTGTTGTCGCTGTCGCTGTTGCTGCTGCTGCTGCTGCTGCTGCTGCTGCTGCTGTTTGCGTTGTTGTTAGTTTTTTGGGGGGTTCTTCTTTTTCTTCTCCCTTTTTTCTTCTTTCGTTCTGTTTTTTTTATAGGGGGTAAACAGTTGTTTTCAATACGGTAACCTATTTACGAGCACCTTGTGCTCAGTGCATGATTCAGATTACCAAATTGAATTTTATTATGGCATGAATATTTATTCTCAGGGTTGGCACATAGCGCCTGTACCTCACTGTAAAAACAGAAATACGCTTAGATCGGCACTGAACAGATTCACGTACATTACCAGCCCCTTCCCTCTATCTACCACCCCGCCCCTCCAATTGTGTCCTTCATTGTTCATCCCTTGCTCTACGTGTTTTCCTTCCACTTGACTGCTTCCGTTAAACTAGTATACTTGTGTGTGTTGTGTTGTTGTCATTTTAGCCTTCGAGAACGATTCTGCTAGAGTTGAAACGTCAAGCCATTTAATGTTTTTGTTGATGAATACATCATATTTATTGTGGGAGAATCCCCTAATTCCTTTTCCCAAAATACATATAACAAGACATTTCGGTACATACCGACAAGCAATGTTTGGTTATGATGCGCTCATTTTGATGGTCTTTTAGAGGTAAAATAAGTATGACTGAATTGCATTTGTCGTTAAGTGTGCAGAACAAAGGAATGTCTACAGAGTGACTGCAACAAAGAGCTACGTGTTTCGGCCCCTTCTTTTATATTTCCATCGTTCATTTTCAGAAACTCTGTGAATAACTCTGTTGCAATCGCTTCGGTTATTTAGTTATCAATGAGTGCAGATTTTATATAATTTTTAAAATTTCAGCAAGAGTCCTGGTTGATTACATACAACATACCCTATACGGTTGCTTTGCATCATGTTCAACTACTCAAAAGCATGTTCTAAAAAGAAATCCCACGTAACCTTATGTGTTGTTTAAGAGGGATCTTTAAAAAAAACAAAAAATGACTGGAAAAATGGGCGCTTAAGTTTTTTTGAGAAACGGCGCGTTTCTGAGTGTCGGGTTTCCGTGGCTCGAATTTGGTGAGACTAGATCCACAATACCGCAAGGCTTATAGCTCAAGATGTCCACCGAAACAAAATGAAAATGAGAGAGAAAAAATCCCCACAATTTTACATATAAACTGCTTTGGTTCTGACAACCACTAGAACTACTATTTGGTAAGTAAAGTTTGGTGCTCAACAGAATTGAACGATAATTATCAGATTTTTTTTTTTTTTTTTTTTTTTTTACACAGTTGGGTATTATTACTGTTTTTTTTTTTAAAGAATGCTTGACTTGTCTAGTCATGAGTTTGCTGGCCCGATGCTAAAATCAATGGCCTCAATCAGGCCTGCGGGTTCAGAGTTAATTTGGAGCCCTGAAATCCACGGTGGTCTCGCGCTATGATGTTATTCTGTTTTACAAACCTTCGACAATCCAATCAAAGCGGGATTGAATTCAAATAATAGCCTACCCTTTTCTCCAACATGACATAATTTCAAAAGGAATTAATACTCATGGGACTCGATTGTTAAGAATATAAATTTTCCACATTTCACATTAATTTCCAAATCTGGACTTTCTCTATCATGTCTCCTCCTTACTATTTAGCTAACAGGTGAGATTCTGCGTTTATACTATTGTTTCTCGCTGTTGGAAAAATGGTGAACATTGAACCATTCCAAAAAGAAAATCAATGTATTATTTTCAAATGCTATTTCGTGGGCATTTTGCGGCATTAAGCACACTCGGGTGCATTAAGCACACTCGGGTGTCAGAACAGATATCAGTTTCGTTTACGATCAAGCATTAACATTAACAGTGGTTTTGATGACAGCTTGACAAGTCTAAAAAATGTGCAGACAAAATCAACCAGCTCTATCCAAGATTATTCTTGTCTAAGAAAAGCTTACATAACATGTTAGCACCGGAAGGGTTGTAATTCCTGAATGGCAAGTCGTTAACCCCCCCCCTCCTTTTTTCTCATTTTCCTTTTTATATGCGGGTGTGTGGTCCCTAAATGTTGCTCGAGACCTTTGAGTTTACTTTTGTTAATTACTCAACAAGTTAATGACCATAAAGACCTACAGCTGTTGATATTATAAAACGTTGTAAGAAACGACCAACTTGAAGAAATAATGTAGTTTTAGAGGAAGAGGTATTATAATGTTCACCCAAATATATAATGTTCACCCAAATATTTCAATCTTTTCTGTCATTGTTCTTCTAGCAATTTTGATGACCAGTTGAGACAAAATTTCAAAGGTTTGCTATTATGCATATACTGGGTTACACCAATTGTGAGGGGCTTGAAAATTACCAAAGGTATACCCGGCCCTTAATGTAACCCAGACCTTAACGAAGCCAGAAACTTGTACCAGACCTTGCATAGGAATTTACATTGCTGTGGCCTCAACCCTCCCATCCTCTTCTTGTAGTTTCACTCCCACACCAGGTTGTTTTGACTTGGAATAAGATTGGAATACCTGAACCCCGTGACAAGCACTTGGTATTTTTCCCACGTCCTTCTGAATCCTTCACATTGGCAACTGGGTAAAAAATTATTTGGGACTGTAAAGGTTTTAATGAAGTCCAAACTTGGTGGGCCAAAATCGGGCTACGGTAGGGGCTTCTACAGGATTAGGGCAAAATTAACGTAAAACAATGGGGCTACATTAAGGTCATGCGGGCTATATTTAGGGGCTATACAGACGGATGTGTAATTAACTCTTAATATTTTCCGGGTATCTTAATAAATTCAGGGTTACTTGTACAATCCGAGAGGGTCAAACTTTCCAATGTACAATACTGAACTATTTCTGAATCGTGTTTTTACGCTGTAACTTTTTTGTATAATCTTTTTTGCTGATGTTTGTTTCGCGCTGGCTTTTTTTTTCTTTCTGGTTTTGAAAGGTTAAGCCATGAGAGAGGTTTAAATTTAGCACTTACCATAGCATAAACATTCCCAGTATGGCATTAGTTGGTGATCCCATAGGTGGAGGGTCGTTGGTTTTATATCTCCTATGCCGAGGTCTAAGCATTAAGGTGGCTGCAAGGCCGGTCACCCCGCCGGCGATATGCACCGGGCCACCGCCGGCAACATCCAGCACGCCCAAATTCCGTAAGAATCCCGCTCGAGCCCAGACCCAATGGGAGGGAAAGCTGCAAACAAATGTATTCAGCATTGAGAAAATGATGTACGCTTCCAAGCGAGTTCGTTCCACCATGGCCCCGGAGACAATAGTCGTGGCCGTTGTGGCAAAGGCTAACTGAAATATAAAATGCGAGTACAGGTCGCCGGTCTTGTTGGAGGCCATGTCAACATCCAGGAAAAAGTTTCCAAAGCCGGCGAAGGAATTGTTGTCACTTATTGTGCCATTTGAGGGCGAATTGTCCTCGCCGAAACTGAAGGCATATCCAACCATCCAATAGGTGATACCTCCGAAGATGACGTCGACAGCATTCTTCACCATGATGTTCACTTCGTTTTTGGATGTTGCTGTGCCACTTTCCAGGAGACCGAACCCTTAACAAAGAAGTCAAAAAGGAAACCAACAATTTTTAGCAAGAATTTTCCCCTAAGGAACTATTACTGCAAAAAGGTGGATTTGAAACAATAGAGAAGTACATTTCTAAAAATAAAAATCGCAGACCCTGTTTTTGTTTCATTTACATTGTATACTTCATTTACTTTTTATTTATGTGGATAGGCCTATTACTGAAGGTTCAACAACATTTTATAAAAGTATGCATATCTTACTGTGGTATAATTAGAAGGAGCTCGAAAAAAAGCAGAAACAACAAATGTCCGAAAATTCTACTTGAAAAGATAGTGCCACTGCCGGATCTTTGAAAAATGTTAATCATTAGTTTAAAACAGCAGGATCTGAAGGTTTTGTTTTTTCTTTGAAGCACAATCCTTTATTTGGTTGGGAACCTGATTTGTATCAGGGATTCAAAATGAATCTCAACAGTACATCATTACAACGTAATTGCCAAATAATCTCATAAGTAATTGTCATTACAAACCCCACCCTCCCTAATTCTTAAATGTCCTTCCATGAAAGTACTTTTGCAGATTAAAGACGGAAGTTACTACACAAAAGGTTAAATGAAACTCATTGTAAGCATTCAGTACGTGTAGTCTATGACGCTGCTTTTGAAGATAGGACCATAGACTGGTCTTTGTCAACATCGTGAAAGTTTCAGCTAAATACAAGAAGAACAAATAACAAGAGGTGTTCGTGCACGTATTGCACGAACACCTAAAAACTGTCATTCTATTTTCACAAGAACGTCGAATCCATCCATGTTTAGCGTTGTGACAGCGGGTACCAACCGCATCTCCGGCTGCAGCATTCGCGAACGGACACCAACCCTCAGAAATCTGTCAAACGATTCATGTAAGAACCGTTTCTCAGACTCGAGTGTTTTGGGGTAAAAAAAATTCCAAACCGTATTACTACGAAGGGAATCCTTTCTCAAAATAGTTAACACAACAGCTGCAGTGCTTCTCACCAAGTAAGTTTTTATGGTCAGTAGTTTTGGGGGTAGTTGCCAATTCTATGACCCTACCTTTACAATGAAGTGAACCTAATGTGGGTCTAATCATTTCCTTTCTATACACGTGCCACGACAGCATGGAGAATACAAAACATCCAGAAAACAACGGTGTTGGTCAAAACTGAAATTATAATAAGTCACGACATATTCAGAAGATGTATTTGACCCCAGTACATGAACCCTTTTAGCAGATATCAGAATACTTGGTACTCGGCAACTTGTACTGATTGTAATCGATGGCACTCGTACTCGAGTGCTACTCGACCACATAGTACCCGGCATATGATACTGTATTTGACTATAACAACACTGAAAATTGATTTTACTCTTTAAGAAACCTACAATGTATGGCACCTTTGAGCAAATAGTATACTTCCATGGTAACTTTTTGTTCCCCAAGTGTTAAACGTCAGCCTTAACGGTTCGTATTTTCCTTTAGGAGAGCGTACATACGCAACCTTGTCGATTATCATGTTACAAACAATGTTCTTCAAGTATAACAAATTTATACACACATATATTATATATATATATATAATTCTTGGTAATAAAAAAATGTATGCAATTATGGACTTTGAAAAAAAGATGTATTAAAAAAAAGTGAGGTGGTGCTTATGTTTAATGGGACTGCGTTTATGGTTCTACTAGTACTAAATACTGTACCATCGAGCATTCGGTTTAAGAACAAACTGGTAAATTCGGGCTTTTGCAGAATCGATACCGGCCACGGTTTGCTGTACAAGGGCAATGTTTCATTGTGGAGTGTGATTTATTGATTACGGGAATTGTTGGGTCTTTGTTTATACAAGCCATGCTTCGGTTGGTGAAGTGCAGCCCTCAAATGTAGGTCGAGATCTAAACGTAGCCCGGGGTCTTAATGTAGTCCATAATATAGTATACCTCGGGGCAGGCCTGTCCTAAATGTAGCCCCACATTGTAGCCATACATTCAGATACAGAGTTGCGGTAAGCCCGGGCTACATAAATTTCACTTTACGAATTGTACTTCTCTGTGTTCATTTCATGAAAAACTTAAATAAGCTGTATATCCTTAACGCATGGAGGGGGTAATAACTTAGTATTTTCTTATTTATATGAATGCAGTTCCGTCATCTAATCTACTGCATCACAGACCCATGGAAGGTTGTTACTAAACAGAACACGTGACATTTCTTCATGAATATACATTTTTAAAAAGATATTTCTGAGCGTGAGTCGCCTTGTACTACGTGAATCAGCACAGCCAAAAATTGGAATTAGGGTGTACTGATAAAATATAGGTCTTAACCCTGCCGGTGACGACGAACGCTCACCTACACCCCCTCTGCAATCAGTATTGACTTTGTAAACAAAATATATATAAATAAGTAAAACTCTGCTAGAGACTACTTAATAATCAAAATGTACCCTTGTTTTAAACACGACCATTGACAAAGAAGCCTTCGCATCAGAAAATCATGCAATAGTTGCTTGTATACAGTTTAGTGATAATGCACAATTGTTATGTTTGTCTTTGTTTGATTAAGACGTATTCAATTTGCAATTTAGGAGTCAGCTCACCAAGCCTCCATTTAGTAGATAATTCATGTGAATTTACTTCAAACATGATATAATTATTACAAATCAATTATAATGTTAACCAAGGGGATACCATTATAATTAACTAATCATCATGTGTGTTAATTTAGAGTGCGCGTGTATCTCAAACAACACGGAATTTATTACTGAAAGGTAAAAAATGCGTATTTAAAAAAAAATAGGTACAGCTTTAAACTGGACATAAAATATTTCGATTGTCCCTCTGGTTTACATGTAGAATTTAAGTCATTATTCAAGTTATTGGTGGCCTGTTTTGAACACCTACATAAGCGATATCCATGGTGATAAATTATCTACAACAAAAACAAAAACATACCACAGGTAGACTAAAGCTCATCAAAATAATGTTAGTTTAGAACGTACAACTGAGACTTAAAGTACACCATCCGACAGCCTACAAAAAATACCGTAATTTAACATCAAGCCGTTATGATGACGAACAACGGTAAATTCTAAACCAAAAGAGGGAGATTTAATTTTCACCTACCGGACTGCATTGTAAATATGACGAAGGCACTGGTCAAAATCCATATAGGATCATCCCACGGATTCGGCAAGACATATTTGTTAACGACGTAAATAGGGCAGCCTTCGATGTAAGTTTCACTGGGTGTGATGTTCGTTGAGAGCGTCGTTGTTGCTTCACTCATCTTGTCTGGAAATTCCTTACAAAGTGATGTATGTTGACATCATGTGTTGTTGGTCGAAAACAATACCAACATTTAGAATCCTAGAGAAAGAGGTTTTCCCACGCGCAGCCACTTGCCAACAGCCAATTTGTTGGACCCTTATTATGCGTACGGCTCGTAGATCGCCTCTTACGTTATATACATGCATGATGCATGGTCTCTGCACACACACGACTCAATGCTAATTAGTATCTTTGAAGGTCAAGGGTCAACATACTCGTCATAAAACACGACGACATGGTATTAGCGTGCATGGTGCTTGGTTTATGTACAGAATCGCTAATGCTAAGTTTGACTGGTCTGCTTGTTTAAGGTGCCTAGAGTGAAAAGTAAAAATAATTATAGTGCGAAGACCAAGTGCGTTGATAATTTTCTCTTGCATATGACACAAAAAGTAATAAACATTTTTAATTCATACCGTCTAGATTGGAACACCAAAGACAAAACAAAAATTCCACATTTATGCTGTCCCTCTTTTTGAAGCACGTAAGGACTACAGGAACAGTAGTAGAGTTTATTTGTTACAAATTATTTACAGTAATTTTTACATAATTGTGTTTTTGTACAATCATTTAAAAAAAAATTTTTTTTACAAAAATGGGATTACCAAAGCTGTTTAAGAAAGATAAATAGTTGTAATGATCAACATTAATTATGTTATTATAATCATTGATCATTACGAACACAATGTGACATTTTAATATAAAAAAAACCCAGTTCATATTAATCTAATTTCAACGCTGAGTTTCTTTAAATAGCAATATTTATACTGTAACTGTTCATAAAAAGTAATTATAAACTTGTCATATTTTTGTTCTTTCTCCGTTTTAAATTGGAGTGCGCGCACATAAGTCAGCACATTTAATATGCTTAGAGCACTGATTCTTAAGACCTACAATAATTGGATTGACTCAATTCCAACCGAGATAAACCAATTTTCCCGTGGCCAACTTGTGCTTACTGAGTTTTTTTCCCCGAACTGTCAGTATTTGCCCTTTTAATTCGCTAGCTCGTAATTTATGAAACAAGCTGCCGCATGAGTATTCAATCCCCGCACTTTGAGGCTTAGCTTTCCTCTCGTTTTTCCAACGATTGGATGTAGCAGCACTTTTTCATGTATTTATTTATTTAATTTGTTTTTATATTATTATAGTTTGGATTCAAATTAATTTCCGAGACATGTCGAAAAAACAACATTTAAAATTGTTATCACATTTAACACGTGCCTGTGTATCTTCACGGTGACACGTGAAACGTTATTCTTTTTCTTTTTTGTTATGGGGGTGGTATGTTTCAATTTTTTTATTTTAACGAGCCCCACTTAAGGTGCTTTTTTTTAGGTAGGCGTATATAGGCTATAACTATTCTCAGATGCCCACAATAAGCCTAACAAAACAACTGATTGGCTTTGGCACAGATCAAACTGTTTTTATTACCAAATGTGAACTATATTATTATCCATATTAGTATTTGTTGCCTCATTCAAAGAACTAGAGAACTCGGAACCCCCCCCCCCCAAAAAAAGTGTTTATGTCTGAATATTACAAAAAAACTCTCTTTGGAATATGGCTGGCTCTAAATCATGGTTACGAGAAACATATACGGATTGGGAGTGTGTGTTAGCACTTAAACGGTATCCAGACATTAACGAGTTTGAAAATTAATGATACGCATAGCCTACTGACCCAATCAGCCTGACGACTGACGTCATCACCGTACAACATCTTTCATTGTACGATCCTTTCCCAGTGGATGCGTGTGACGTCATTGCAAGAGGGCCTGTTGGTCATTGCGTCACATGTGCGCGTATCTGTTACGTGCCTTGTTAGGGCAACTTTTACAGGCAACTTGGAGGCAGCCAACTGAAGTGCACGACTACACGACCACTTTTTCTTCTTGTAGATTGCCTGGAATCGGTTGCCTGTAAATTGCCTCGTGTGACATGGGCCAAAGACACCCAAAGTTCTCGCTCCCTAACGCTTCACAGCTGCCATACGTTTGTGTTTAGTTATATGACAGAACCTTGTAATTCTGAGAACTTAGTCTTTTTAGAACAAGGCCAAGTCCAATAATTACTTAACTTTTCTTGCATAAATCATCAAAGAAAAAATACCTGAATGGAATTCCTATGGGCTTCTTTAAATCGTTGGAGCCCAATTTGTGTAAAGCCGACGTGGCATACAGTGGCATTACGTCACACTTGAAAATTGTTCACTGACGTCAAATTTCTATAGCAGTACGCGGGGTCTGCCATTTTGAGTTACTGTGCACACGCGTACGATACTTTGCAAATTTACGTGCTTACTATAGCAGAACAATTTGCTTTAGCGTAAGTGTATTTCACAAGTTAGCGAGAAAATTAGACAGCCAGCTTGCGCGTTCATCATGGATTTGCATTGTTACGTATTTCATAATGGATGTTTTGTTTCTGTCAGGTCATAATAACTATATAATATTTTTATCGTTGGCAGAAGTCTGGTTGTACATATTTTTCGATGACAGTTTTTATACTTTTGTATATGCTTGACAGCCCCTGTTCAACTTGTATTCCTTGTGTAAATATCTAAAGATTAAAACTAAATAACAAATAAATATATACATTAAGCACCGGAAGGTTGGCATGCCTTTTCGTGGGCTTACGGTTAGCAGCGCTATAAAATGGAAACTCGCACAGTAAGCACAGAATCGGCAGCTGAACGAAATTCGGCCCAGATCTTGATGCGCTCGACATGCACTTGTAATTGACCGATTGCACAACACGGAGCGACCTCCGCACAATGCGCATCTACCATTTCCACCATTTTGTGAGTTCATTCCTTTGTGTACGTTTTGACTGCCCATATTAATTATGACGGACAAGAGGTCAATAATAATTAGCTGCACGAAATGGTAGTTTTGAAAGTAAATTCTCACTGTTCTGATTAAAAAACTGATCGATCGACTCTTTTCACAATCACTACCAACCCTGTGTTATGGCTTTTAACAAAATTTACAAGCCAATATTCCAGCCATCTTTGCTCGGCTTGGGGGAGGGGGGGGGGAATAAGAAGAAAACATTTCCGGAAAGTGTATATAATGTAGGAATGGTTTGCCGTTGCTTTCAATTCTTTAAATGCGATTGTCCTGACTGGCAATTTGACATCTCCTTGAAACGTGTTTTCCACGTGCTGAGTGAGTTATATAACGAGACAATGGCAGCTCGACGAAATACAAGAAACCGAGTGATAGTATGCCCGTATCGTCATGTTAGCTTGGTGCAAACGGACACCTAACGTGGTCTTGTCTTAGTACACTTTCTATAACCAATCCAGCGTGAAATGAAGTCAAATCAATTCCAGACCATGCCACCTTAATATTACTGGGACAGAGAGTAGACTTGCGCATGTCCTTACAGGTAAATAATTGTTTGTGGGTAATTGCCACATAAAATCATAAAAACATTGTTTTTATTTTTTATAAGGTAGACGTTGGAGTTTAAAAAAATATATATCAAAAGTAGGTAAAAAAACACGTGCTCTATTCTGTAAAAATAATAAATAAATAAGTAAACAGTCACAAGAATTCATGACTTTCTCCATTTGGCTGTGTATATAAATTGTACCAACGCGGAAAGTCCTGTCTCTTGTAAAGCGAAACATGCGACATAATCTACAAAATAAACACCTCAAAGTTATTTTGACGTTTCTGACGAACATGGTGATGCTGAAAACGACTGTGTCTTGATCACCACGAGGCTGTGACATGGCCAACAGCTTTGCAAAAAGGCATCCGGTAACGACAAGTCAGTGCAGAGGCACTCCAGAATAAAAAGCAATTTTCCTATCGAGTTTTGTCCATTCCTGCCTGCAGGTAATGTCTGATCATAAAAACGCTGTTCATTTGGGTATAACTATATTTATTTACTTTATTTATTCACATATTTATTTATTTTTCCCCCTTTAGCCCCAGTCACAATGGGACCACGATAGGAATATGCGGGTTCACGACAGAAAAGATGAGGTTTCTTGGCGTGTTTCTTTTGATTTTTGTACGACTGTAGTACGAACAATCAGGTGTTCTACGGCAAGAAATCTGTCGTGGCTTAATACTTTGAGGTCTACCCTATTTTCAAAACTTGTCAGGTTTTTTTTGTCGTAGTAAAGTCCCGTTATGTTGTGAAACCTTCGTACGGTGGTTTATCTCGGGATGACGACATCCTAAAGATATCGACTTCCCGCAATTCATCCAGAAAATATCAAGATCCCAGGCCAGAATAAATTATCTTGTGGGAAGACAACAAGCTACTTTCAGAATATCGTCATTCCGAGAAAAATACTATATACCTGGAAAGACAACATTCTACTGTAAAGATGTCGTCATTCCGAGACAAACCATCTCAAGATTTCGTCATCTCACATTGATGATGTCATCATCCTGCAGTAGTCTCGGTAAGTTTCGTACACTTTATGAGCATGCTATGATTATCTACTAAATGTTTTCAAACATTGGGTTTTGGTCTTGCGAGATTAACAATAATTGTTTTACTCATTTCTCAAAAGCTGTAGCATTTCAAGCACACACACAAAAATAATTTGGGAGGCTTACATTGAAAGTGTATCGAATAATTAATTTTTGTTTTTCTTTCTCAATCTCATTTGGGGGGCAAGACCGGGGCAAGACTGGGGGCATAACCGGGGCAAGACTGGAGCAAGACTGGGGGCATGACCGGGACATGACCGGGGCAAGATTGGGGAAAGACCGGGGCGTGGGTTCTGAGCATCCCTCCCCTCTTCCCTGGGGCTACGCCACAGTTTACTAGAACTCATTTTACAATGCACTCTACATTAGTGCCTTGGCCATTTGGCCAACTAAATTCATAAACAACACACACACAAACCGCGCATAAAAAAACACACACACAAACCGCGAAAGTGCTCACAAAACTAAAATAAAAGAAAACTAGACATATTGCATTTGTGCACAAATGCCGAGCTGTTTCGCCATAACTTTTTCAAAAAATCATAACAAATCATGTGATGACGTCATCATGACGTCATTTCAGAATTTACAAGAACTTGTCAATATCTAACAACCTACTAAGTTTCAACATGATCGCACTAACACTTAGGGAGATATACGACATTAAAAAAGGCACCTTTAATGCCGCGTCACGTGACTCCCGATGACGTCATCGATCTGAATTTTCACACATATGATGGCTGCCTGCCAATCAACATGTGTGTAAATTTTGAAGTGATTTCACAAAACTTCACCACACACATCTTCAAAAAGTCCATTTTGAACAGTTTTCAACCTGCCGCTAGAGGGCGCTCGTGGGTATCGTGACGTCATCGGTATTTTTTTTAAATTACCCACCCTTGCCAGACAATAACATCGTTGAAAGCAACTTCATAACTATTTCCACTTTTGAATAACGAGGCACTTCCGGTTTCGACCGGAAGTAGAGGTCATGTGAGGTCACGCACACTAAATAAAATGAAGACCTAATTTATCCCTATACAATCCCGCAAACAGAAACCTACGGTCTCTTGTGGCTGATTTGTTACAGATTTTCAAATATTTAAAATAGAAACCTTTAAGATGACGTCACGTGACAGGTGATGACGTCATCATTACGTCATTGTAATATGCAGTGTATTGCACTAATGTCTTTCATCACTGAAAGTTTCATTGCAATTGCTCATTAGGAACTAGGCAAAAAGCCGCATAGAACGAACGTGCGTTATGTCAATAGCCTTTTTTACTGAAACAGACAAATAAAAAAAAAAAAAAAAAAAAAAATAATAAACTAGAGCTAATTGCATTTGTGCACAAATGCCGAGCTGTTTCGCCAAGTTTTTCAAATTACTCATTTGAATATGAAAGGTTTTTTATTCAAAGCAGTTGTGATGTATCAAGCCTGTTTAAAAAAGAATTTGGGCTATACCGCGTTTTATTAGCAATTTATGACTAAAAGGTGCAAAAAAAAAAAAAATAAAAAAAATTATATGATGACGTCATCATGACGTCATTTCACAATTTACAAGAACTTGCCAATATCTAACAACCTACCAAGTTTCAACATGATCGCACTCATACTTCTGGAGATATACGACTTCAAAAAAGGCACCTTTAATGCCGCGTCACGTGACCCCCGATGACGTTATCGATCTGAAAATTCACACATATGATGGTTGCCTGACGATCAACATATGTGTAAATTTTGAAGTGATTACACAAAACTTCTCCACACACATCTTCAAAAAGTCCATTTTGAACAGTTTTCAACCTGCCGCTAGAGGGCGCTCGTGTGTATCGTGACGTCATCGGTACTTTTTTTTAAATGCACACTCTTGCCAGACACTAACATCGTTGAAAGCATTTTCATAACTTTTAGCACTTTTGAATTACGAGGCACTTCCGGTTTCAACCGGAAGTAGAGGTCATGTGAGGTCACGCACACTGAATAAAATGAAGACCTAATTTATCCCTATACAATTCCGCAAACAGAAACCTACGGTCTCTTGTGGCTGATTTGTTACAGATTTTCAAATTTTTAAAATAGAAACCTTTAAGATGACGTCACGTGACAGGTGATGACGTCATCATTACGTCGTTGTAATATGCAGTGTATTGCACTAATGCCTTTCATCACTGAAAGTTTCATTGCAATTGCTCATTAGGAACTATGCAAAAGGCCGCTTAGAACGAATCATGCATTATGTCAATGGACTTCCTGTCTGAAAAATACAAATTAAAATTATGTCAATGGACTTCCTGTCTGAAAAATACAAATTAAAAATGATTGCATTTGTGCACAAATGCCGAGCTGTTTCGTCATAACTTTTTCAAATTACTCAACTGAATTTGAAAGTTTTTTTTGTATTCAAAGCAGTTATGATGTATCAAGCCTGTTTAAAAAAGAATTTGGATTATACCACGTTTTATTATCAATTTATGACAAAAAGGTGCAAAAAATGAAAAAAAATCATTAAAAATCATGTGATGACGTCATCATGACGTCATTTCACAATTCACAAGAACTTGCCATTATCTAACAACCTACCAAGTTTCAACATGATCACACTAATACTTCGGGGGATATACGACTTCAAAAAACGCACCTTTAATGCCGCGTCACGTGACCCCCGATGACGTCATTGATCTGAAACTTCACACATGAAATGGCTGTTTGACGATCAACATGTGTGTAAATTTTGAAGTGATTACACAAAACTTTTCCACACACATCTTCAAAAAGTTCATTTTGAACAGTTTTCAACCTGCCGCTAGAGGGCGCTCGTGTGTATCGTGATGTCATCGGTATTTTTTTTTAAATGCACACCCTTGCCAGACACTAACATCGTTGAAAGCATTTTCATAACTTTTAGCACTTTTGAATTACGAGGCACTTCCGGTTTCGACCGGAAGTAGAGGTCATGTGAGGTCACGCACACTGAATAAAATGAAGACCTAATTTATCCCTATACAATCCCGCAAACAGAAATCTACGGTCTCTTGTGGCTGATTTGTTACAGATTTTCAAATATTTAAAATAGAAACCTTTAAGATGACGTCACGTGACAGGTGATGACGTCATCATTACGTCATTGTAATATGCAGTGTATAGCACTAATGTCTTTCATCACTGAAAGTTTCATTGCAATTGCTCATTAGGAACTAGGCAAAATCCCGCATAGAACGAACGTGCGTTATCTCAATGGCTTTTATTACTGAAACAGACAAATAAAAAAAAAAACTAGACATGATTGCATTTGTGCACAAATGCCGAGCTGTTTCGTCATAACTTTTTCAAATTACTCAACTGAATTTGAAAGGTTTTTTTTGTATTCAAAGCAGTTATGACGTATCAAGCCTGTTTAAAAAAGAATTTGGATTATACCACGTTTTGTAAGCAATTTATGACAAAAAGGTGCAAAAATAAAAAAAATCATAACAAATCATGTGATGACGTCATCATAACGTCATTTCAAAATTTAAAAGAACTTGCCAATATCTAACAGCCTACCAAGTTTCAACATGATCGCACTAATACTTAGCGAGATATACGACTTCAAAAAAGGCACCTTTAATGCCGCGTCACGTGACCGCCGATGACGTCATCGATCTAAAATTTCACACATATGATGGCTGCCTGACGATCAACATATGTGTAAATTTTGAAGTGATTACACAAAACTTCACCACACACATCTTCAAAAAGTCCATTTTGAACAGTTTTTAACCTGCCGCTAGAGGGCGCTCGTGTGTATCGTGACGTCATCGGTATTTTTTTTTAAATGCACACTCTTGCCAGACACTAACATCGTTGAAAGCATTTTCATAACTTTTAGCACTTTTGAATTACGAGGCACTTCCGGTTTCGACCGGAAATAGAGGTCATGTGAGGTCACGCACACTGAATAAAATGAAGACCTAATATATCCCTATACAATCCCGCAAACAGAAACCTACGGTCTCTTGTGGCTGATTTGTTACAGATTTTCAAATATTTAAAATAGAAACCTTTAAGATGACATCACGTGACAGGTGATGACGTCATCATTACGTCATTGTAATATGCAGTGTATTGCACTAATGTCTTTCATCACTGAAAGTTTCATTGCAATTGCTCTTTAGGAACTAGGCAAAAGGCCGCATAGACCGAACGTGCGTTATCTTAATGGCTTTTATTACTGAAACAGACAAATAAAAAAAAAAACTAGACATGATTGCATTTGTGCACAAATGCCGAGCTGTTTCGTCATAACTTTTTCAAATTACTCAACTGAATTTGAAAGGTTTTTTTTGTATTCAAAGCAGTTATGACGTATCAAGCCTGTTAAAAAAGAATTTGGATTATACCACGTTTTGTAAGCAATTTATGACAAAAAGGTGCAAAAATAAAAAAAATCATAACAAATCATGTGATGACGTCATCATGACGTCATTTCAAAATTTAAAAGAACTTGCCAATATCTAACAGCCTACCAAGTTTCAACATGATCGCACTAATACTTCGCGAGATATACGACTTCAAAAAAGGCACCTTTAATGCCGCGTCACGTGACCGCCGATGACGTCATCGATCTAAAATTTCACACATATGATGGCTGCCTGACGATCAACATATGTGTAAATTTTGAAGTGATTACACAAAACTTCACCACACACATCTTCAAAAAGTCCATTTTGAACAGTTTTTAACCTGCCGCTAGAGGGCGCTCGTGTGTATCGTGACGTCATCGGTATTTTTTTTTAAATGCACACTCTTGCCAGACACTAACATCGTTGAAAGCATTTTCATAACTTTTAGCACTTTTGAATTACGAGGCACTTCCGGTTTCGACCGGAAATAGAGGTCATGTGAGGTCACGCACACTGAATAAAATGAAGACCTAATATATCCCTATACAATCCCGCAAACAGAAACCTACGGTCTCTTGTGGCTGATTTGTTACAGATTTTCAAATATTTAAAATAGAAACCTTTAAGATGACGTCACGTGACAGGTGATGACGTCATCATTACGTCATTGTAATATGCAGTGTATTGCACTAATGTCTTTCATCACTGAAAGTTTCATTGCAATTGCTCATTAGGAACTAGGCAAAAAGCCGCATAGAACGAACGTGCGTTATGTCAATAGCCTTTTTTACTGAAACAGACAAATAAAAAAAAAAAAAAAAAAAAAAATAATAAAAAAAACTTTAACGAAAACAAGAGCTGTTTCGCTGCGCTACGCTGCGAAACAGCTAAAAAAACTTTAACGAAAACAAGAGCTGTTTCGCTGCGCTACGCTGCGAAACAGCTAAAAAGAGGGCCATGCGTGTTTGTATAATCTAATGTAGTGAACGGTCGCGATAGGGATCGCTACCACGGTCACATAATGCCAAGAGGATGGTGGCCCCTGCAGCATATCCCTACCGAAATAAAAGCATTACCCCCACCACTTACAAACCCCCCCCCCCCACCCCACCCCATCGTTGGGCAGCTGTTATTTAATTTATTTATTATTTATTTGTGGGGGCATGACACTTGAATGTAATGAGCTGACATTTAGATTTAATCATATTATTATGCAGGTAGTTTTTCAAGCGGAATTATAGAATGGTGTGTGATACCAATAAAACAAAGCACCATTTGGGTGTTTATATAGTTCCACTTTTCTACCCTTTTGAAGAATCATCACATTTTTGAAAAGCGAATGGAACGATTCATGCAAGTCGATTAATTCAGTTTATGCCCGAGCTTGCCCCATTTCAGTGTGATGCAACATTTCATGTGATTGTGTGTTGATTTAGTTGCTGCAAATCTTCACCAGTGCAAACACGAACGGGAATCAGCAATTTATATACAACCCGAGCCCACATAAATGATGTTCAGTTTAAGAATGGGCCAGAACCAAATATTGAGTTTTAGAAGAAAAACAGCGAGGTTGCAAACATATACTTTTTTATTTTAAATAAACAGTTTTTGGAGTAAAATATATATAATCTTAAACAAAGATAATTAAATCAATTTCGTCTGTTTCAGTTTTGCACAGCCTATAAAGCGGATTGATGAAAAGAATTGTGTCTTTAATTCCCCGCCCCGAATGCTGATGTTTTGTTTGTTCTGGTTTTTGTTTTGTGTGAATGTTTTTGTTGTTGTTTTGTTGTTGCTTGTTTTTTGTTTTGTTTTTTTATGAAACACGTATGTACGTGTAAGGCTTTGTGAATAAGGTATGTAAAGGGGTTCCAAGGTCGAATTCAGTTTTATGGTACCCTCATTTTCCAATAGATAGATTGTTCATGAAAGTGAGGACAAATAAGAAATCTCTAACATCATGTTCAAACGGTATAAGAAATCTCTAACATCATGTTCAAACGGTATAAGAAATCTCTAACATCATGTTCAAACGGTATAAGAAATCTCTAACATCATGTTCAAACGGTATAAGAAATCTCTAACATCATGTTCAAACGGTATAAAATGCCATTTTGTTTGATAGTTTTTCATAGTGAAATTTGAAATGTCCGAAACAAATGGGTCTGTACATTCAAATGGGAATTTTTTTTTGTTCAGCCAGTTAAAAAAAGGGTCAAATTCAATGCCGTTTTGATCGAATATCATCAAAACTATTAATGAATTAAACATTTTCTTTACAAAATTATACGAACTATAATATGTTTGAGATGTGACGTCATCGAAAATTTTTGGAATTTAAGAAAAATGCATATTGAAGGGTATTAAACACAGTGGCAGTTTACACCATTTTAACTTGTTCATCATCAAAAGGACATTATCTATTGAGTGGATCACAAAACTTAATTCTATACCTAGGAGCCCTTCCTTTAAGATTAATTATTGAAATCTTGAGAAAAAAAATTAACCTAGTACTTTCACAAATTATGTGAAATACGGTTTTTGGAAAATGAAAAATAGCTTATAACCACCACTGTTTTACAATATAAATGAAGTACACTAACTCTAGCCTGGTATTATTTGTACAAAAGAGAGCCAGACTAGTAGAGACACATTCCTACCGCACACTGGTTACAATCTAGTTTCAGAGCCTTGCATGCAAGGGGGGGGGGACTTTGGTAGCACATGAGGTATTTTCCCAAAGATGTATTATAACAATCCTTAAAAAAAAATATTTGAAAAGAGAGGTATGAACGCATTTTTCTCCTTGGAGATTGCCTGGAACCGGTTGCCTGTAAACTGCCTGATCATGGTCCTATAGGTTCTGGAGTATTGACAAACGTGTGCAGCAAATAATGTTAATGTTTCCTCAAATAGGTTTTGTCATCTAGGTTATGTCCATTATTTAAAAAACAATTGAAGTAAAAACAGTCACTTAAACATGAGTGCAATGTTATAATATAATAAGTTATTGATGTCAGATATTGAAATAAATATATAGACATGGGAAACGAATTATGGGATATCCGAACAGGTGTTTATTACTATTATCATCTTGATGATTTTCGCGTCGGACCCTAAGTGGGGCAGATAGGGGACATATTTGGGGGAAATGTGCCTTGGACATGTTTGATGATACAAGTATGGAATTAGGCACACAGTCAGAATATGCCATGAGAAAGATAATTGGCAATGGCAAATTTGAACTTTGAAAATAAAACCTGGGTAGAACAACAAGCAATTTATACAATGTTCAAAATTGCTGCTCGGCCTATTGCTGAAATCTACGATAACCCTATATAGCCAAGTATATAGCCAAATATCGAATGTGTGCTAAATTACATGCATGTATTACCAAAGGCAAATTTCCATCACTTATACCTGCTGCACTAAAAGCTCAAGGGTTCGAATCAATTAGGG
Organism: Pisaster brevispinus; assembly: GCA_023634235.1. Taxonomy (NCBI): domain Eukaryota; kingdom Metazoa; phylum Echinodermata; class Asteroidea; order Forcipulatida; family Asteriidae; genus Pisaster; species Pisaster brevispinus. The sequence continues at coordinate 325,727 of JAMKCF010000011.1, forward strand.
ATCACCGTGTTTGAGAGCGTTCAACGTTGTCCTCTAATGGGAGAGTTTAATCATTAAATAATGAAGAGTCCATGAGATTCCAAAAAGAAAAGCGAAGCCTAACGAAATCCTAATGTTTGTGTTTCATATACTGCAAGGGTATTTAGTTGATGAGGTTTATTAGGAAAAAAACTTTCTCAAAAACGTTTCAATTAGAAACAACCGTTTCAATTAGAAATGCCTTTGGCAGCTGAACGTTTCCTCCGCTGGCGACCCATTAAACAATCTACTTCAATTTGAGGCAAAATAACCGCGTAAAAAGGGATTCTTCTTCAAAAAGCAAATGAGATAATTTCTAATTCTTAAAAACATTGTGTGGCGGTATGTATATCCACATAAAGTCTTAATCCTTTACATTGTGTGGACATCTTGAAATGTTTTGGGGTTTGTTTGTTTTTTCTTTTTTTTCCCCGTCTTTTCTTCGTCTTCTTTATGGCGTCAGAGGAGCCTTACACTCCGCGGTCGTTCTCCTTCTTCTTCTTCTTTTGGGGTTTAACATTCTTCTTGCTCATCACGCACAACCACGTTTAAATATTCCGATAATATAGACGGAAAAAACTTCTCAGGCGGAAATCCCCTAAATGATGCAGTTGGTACCCAGCGTCACCTCGCTAAGCGTGAATGGCTTCAACTTTCTTGATGAAAAGACAATGGCAGTTTTTCATGTTTTCTCAACACGTATAGATTAGGCCTACATTGAAACTTTCGCAGGTAAGTTGTATCTTTCTTGATCATTTTGCCCACATAAACCAGCATCATCTACAAAAATAAATGAAACGATGACTGTACCTTTAACAAATTATTAACTTTTTTGTAAAAATAGAAATGAGTAAGCAATCAATCATGAGTAAGATAAGTGATCCAGGTTGTCGAGGTGGCTCTGACATGAGCCCGCGCCCAAATTATCCCGATCATGTTGTTGGTTGGTTTTTCTCTTCTTCCTCTCCAACTCGATATTAACCAAAGAGGGCGCCGTTGCATTCTTAGCCTGACTGAGGGACATTACTTTCAGCAGGAGCAGTTTGACGATGTCGAACACGAGCTCGACGACTTCAAACACTGTGCACATTGAGATACCTATCCAGAGGCCGACCTGGCCGCCAAGGTTACTGATTAGGTCAAACAACTACAAAGAGAAATAGATGACAGGTATGAGTCGAGGGAGAAAGAACTGAGAAGTTCACTCACAAGAGAAGAAAATTTGAACTTATTCTGACTGCATTCTGCTCCACGCGTTTCACTTTTTTTCCCCCAATAATTGACTGCTTCTGTTAAATTTAGTTGTATTTGCATACTCTGAGTTGTGTTGTCATTTGGCCTTTGAGAAAGACTCTGCTGGGTTCGAAGAGTCAGGCCACCTGCGCCGCCAAGACAGTGTCGTCAGAAGACACTATTTTTTTCTTTCTTTTTTAATAAAACCCAAAATTGTTGGGCAAATACTGTGAAACTCCAGTTATGCGACACCAGCCTTGACAAAAGGCAGCCTTTTTAGTCATCGCCCCATTAGTTTACACTGTTAACCACATTCCTTTGTGCCTGAGCCACAAGCCACTTGGTCAAAACAATGAATACACTTGTCTTGGGTGGGGGGATCTCCGGTTGGGAGGAAGTCGAGATGACCCCCATTCATGCATTTAGACTCTTGAACAAAAGGATTGTATACAGAGTTGGAGTGTACACATTACATAAACCCACATGCTTCTCCTAGCGACACTGGTGTGACCACGGTTTAAGTTTGGGTCGTTTCAGAGGCGCAGGGTTAAAAAGTTTAGCTTTTTTCTTGTTTTCCCTTTTTTACAACAGGTGCTATAACAACAGCTAATTATTCAACTATTTTTGTATTAAATGTTATGTCAGCTGAGTGAAATCAAACCCAACGTCATAAATTTTAACAGATTTTTGAAAACACCTAGCCCATTTCCGTTTCTAGATTTTTGCAGTGTGATATATTTAATCATTATAAATATATTGTTGTTGTTGTCGTCGTCGTCGTCGTCGTCGTCGTCGTCGTCGTCGTTGTTTGTTGTTGTTGTTGTTGTTGTCGTTGTCGTTGTCGTTGTCGTTGTCGTTGTCGTTGTCGTTGTTGTTTGTTGTCATCGTCGTCGTCGTCGTCGTTGTTTGTTGTTGTTGTTGTCGTTGTCGTTGTCGTTGTCGTTGTCGTTGTCGTTTTTGTTTGTTGTTGTCGTCGTCGTCGCCGTCGTCGTCGTCGTCGTCGTCGTCGTCGTCGTCGTCGTCGTCGTCGTCGTCGTTGTTGTTGTTGTTATTATTATTTATTTGATTTTTTCTTTTTCAAAAAATATTATTTGTCTGGTGAACAGATAATAAAAGAAGCAACTCGTTGAAGAAACTCTAGTTTTGAAAGATTAAGTTTAAAATTCAGGCAGATCTCTGTTTTCCTGTATCAGTTATTGAGTTTGTGAATGGTGCATGTTTGTTCATGACAATTTGTTATCTCGCATGATAAATGTTCCTTTTTGATACTTACTTCATATTTTGGAGTTTGCGAAATCATTTCGTAGTTCAGTTGTTCATAATATACTTGCAACTTTAAAACGTTATTCCTGAAAGAATAATCAATGTAAAACTTGGAATAAGCTAACACATTGAAAGTGACACTCTGAAACACAGACTTGCAATAGTAAACAACATGCAATTACTATAATAACTTGGAAAGCTAAACATCCTTACTCGCAGCTGAGAAGCTGAATTGCAAAGGACGCGGCAACAATGTGGTTGCGCCACAGCCACATTGAGCGATATTATGAGTACAGAAAGTAACCAAAGATCGAAAGTGTTTTTACTTTTACGGACGAGGAAAAAAGCAGAGGTTGCGGAGGAAAGCCCTCGTGGGATGGGAGAGAACCAACGCATACTTAGAACTCTACTCACAATAGGCTTTAGCAGGGAATCATACCAAGACCACAGTGGTGAGAGACCCACGCCGACCATTAAAACCATCTGCTTTCAGCTGATATATCTCTGAGAACCTCGGATTCCAACGTACTTTTTTGGTATAAGTTGTGAAGAAAACAGAATAGCGCAAGAGACTTGCACTGCCAACTGCGGCTGTTTTGTTTTTTAAACTAAAATGAATCACACTCGACATTTGGGAAGTTAAAATCTCATGTAAAAAGTATGGTGCACATGTAAACGCAATTTTGCCTAAATTGCGCAGTAGCCTACACTGTATAGTAAGCCGAGACATTGACTTCCAGAAAGGCGCACCCAATATTATTGTGACGATGCCGTCATGGTGAGTTGGTTCCAACGAACATTTCAACAAATAATGTTTTTGTTTTGCGGTTTCGTAGTTACATGTGTTTAACACTTTGCAACGCAACTGTGATGCACCATTTCTAAGATTTCTTGACAAGTTATAGGCATTCTAGGTTGTGGATCAAAACAGCATTTCGCACCACGGGACCGAATCTGATGCAAAAAGCCTAAATAAAATAACTTGAGATGGGCAAAAATTTGCTCTAAAACTGGCTCTTTGAAAATAGCAGTAACGGTTTGAATACTTACTGAACGAAAGTTGGATCATTCGCCACTTTGGTATTGAAATCGTCTGAAATGTCCAGAAGGTCTTGTCTTACTTGGTTCTTATTGACAAACATGGGGAATAAAGAGGAAATCAATCAAGTATGGAATTAAACAAAAAATCATCTTAGTTTAAATTAAAGTTTCCTATAAAATGTGCCGTTGTTTGATTTCCAAGCGCTGTACGGACCTCGTGCGATGACGTCATCACGTTGCCATCTTAAAGATTTAAAACGATTGTGAAACAATGGAAAAGACACGTTTATGTACGCTCAGTGCATAGGACAGAAAGCGTAGGGCTGTTTGCATAATTAATTTGCTACTAGAAGGGTGACGCGAGTCTGCTTAAGTCACCGACTTGGCATTTTATAGCCTCAGATGCTGGGATTTAAAATAAATAAATAAGTAACAACAGTATTAAACAAATTACATTCAGCTTCAGTAAAAAAATTAAACAAAAATTACTTTTGTAAACCAGTTCTTATACTACTGACTTCTTCCCGGGATAACGTCCAGAGTGGGGAGATTTATCCGATACAGTGAAAATACTTTAATGGGCGGCATAAAGCCTCCGCGATTCAAGTCTACGAACGCACTAATACCACATATTATATTAAATAGAGAGCGTGATTCAAATTTTCACGCGGCTTTGCAATGTTTTCTTATTCATTATCAGCTATGAAGGTAGTAATAGATCAAAGGTATTAGATACTGAAAATGTGATATTATCCGACCACCAATAACCCTCTCCTTCCCACCAAACTTGATCATAAACGTGTGAGTCCAAAGCGAGACTGACAGGGAAGTGGACGGGTTTCTTTCATCAGCCAAACGGACTGCATGTAACTGGTGTTCGGGGAACCTCACAAAATGGTCACAGAACTTACGGCATATAGAGTGTTTGGCCAGGCAGCTGAAGACACTGTCATCTCAAATGACGATTCCCTGCAGTTAAAATAAATTAAACGTTTATACAATTATTATTGCCTTGCATTGTTGTGTAATACTTTTTGATAATAACAATAAGATTACCACTCTGATAAATTTCTATAAAGAATCAATCTACTTGTGTTTCCTGAAGATGGGATTAAGGCGGAGCACCACAATAACAAGGATGGGATGTAATGAGGCCCAAAACTGACTGTTTTACGAATAGTTTTTATATTCCGTCGGCCTTGGAGTTTTTTGTAACAATGAGATTTTACTTAAGGATGATTTGTCATTTCAGGGGGGTGTTTTAGGTGTTTTTTTTGTATGAGAATATTATTGTTTGAACTTTATTGTATGTTCACATAGCTATAGCTTTTTTACGATGAGCTCAACACTACATATTCCTGTGATTGATTTAATCATTGGGCAAACCAATTTATTCTAAAGGTGTAGGGCATAAAATATTCACAAAGCCAAATAAAGTATTTTCTGAAGCTATACATATAGTTATTTCTGCATTGCATTTTTCACCCTTGTTTCAACGTCAAGAAACAACCAGTTGTTGGTTCATCTTTACATTAATTTTTAACTCGAATAAATCATCATTTCCTGGTTTATCGTGATATTAACATGGTGGAGTCAGAAACTGGTTACTTATTAGGGGCTTGAATGGGGAACTGTCAGTATTTTAGACTTGCGCAACGTTTAATCCTCAAGACTAGAGAGTGTGCAGTCTGCTTATTTCGGCACTGGGAGAAAATGGAAAGTACATTACATGGCAGCAAACGTATTAGCTTAATCACCAGGAGTCAGCTACCACATAGCGTCTTAATTTAACAAGTCGCCCATTGCATACAATGGTACATCTAGCAAGTGCTTACAAAACGTACATCCACAAACAAATACAACTCGCTCTGCGACAAATAATTGCGACAAGCCAGCGGCCCTATTTTAATAAAACGATATAGGCCTACGTTTTTGCGAGATAAAGCCATTTCCCCATTTATCGATTTAGTGAAACACTTAACATCAGGCAATAATAAACTATGTAGGCCTGTCAGCCTAAACATTACAAAATAATTGTTTTGACTTGAGTTCACAAAAACGGTGTATGTCACACTTACATTTACTTTGAAAGCTGGAAATAAGGTAAATAGGCATATCTCGCTAACATAATATACCACTTTACATTAACCAACACCCAAAAGGTTTTTAGTACACTATTATGCATCAGTTTGGCGTGTTTAAATTAATAGCAGTGTGGGGAGCCGGTCTTCAATGTATAGTAATGACCGGGTTGGTTACTGGCCGTTCGGCTTGGTCCATTAACAGCGGATAGCCACCAACAACGTGACCAGTTTTTGACCAATCAGAGTGCGTAAACTCTCCGAGGTGTTTATTAATACATTTTAACAGCTTAAAATGCGTAGGCTGACCATAGCTACATACTAAGCACCTTGTATGCTTGTAGATTTATATAGTGATTTTTATATGGCAATGTGACCCGGAGTAATTATTCATATGAACACAATTAGATCGACTTACTGACATGGAGATGTGCATGAACATTCGAATTCCTCATTTGCATACTGTAGCTCGACAGTCTCTCTACATAATACTGTAAAGAAATTTAAACAAAAATATTTTTAAATATTTTGTAAAAGTAATTTTCATAACTTTATGGTAGATCGATACTATTATATCCGTTTCATTCCTGGATGAAGATGAGTCCATTCCATTTCATTTCCGTATGAAAAGAAGCACTTATGTTTAAAACCCTCCGTGACACTATCGCTCACTTAACTAAAAAGTAGGTACTCCGCCATTTTTTTTTCTCAAAAAATCTTTAAAATTCCAAGTTCTACAACTGCACCTAGCCAAATAGCATGCCAAATGTCTTATCACTATCCGGTGTTTGTTTTTTCACTATCACAATCCAACAATGACCTGCTCTCCAGGAATTCCCATAGGAATTGTACAGCAATTACTCAGCCTTGCTAAGTTGTGTAAACAAAGGGTGTTATTCAAAGAAATGGCTGATTGAGCAGAAAGAGACATGTGGGCTCATCTCAAAATACAATTTTGCTTTAATCGATTTTATTTAGTCAAAAGGGTCTATATATAATGCTTTGGGTGATTTAAAATTGATTGGGTGATTTAAAAGTGATTTGGTTCTTCACAGAAATGTATTACACGCTAAAATCAAACTGTTACTCAAAAAGTAAGGCAGGGTGAAATGGTGTGATTTTATTTTTTTTATGGTGTCACGCAGACAGATAATATTGACCAGATATTCGAGCCAAATATTCCGGAAACGCAGTAGCCCCTGTGCAACTATTGTATTGTTAAGATAATCAACACACTGACGAATTAAAAACAGCCTTCGACAACTTTTACTCCTGTGTACAGAGAAGCAATAGGGTTTGTGTTTTGCTCAAAAAGTGTGTATCTCATAGGAAAGATTCAGACATGTGTTGCTGTTGCGTTCAACTGGAAACCAGACACATCATCGAACTCCAACGCAAACTTATATTCATAGGTGTAGAGAAGCAATTCATCTCACTCGCTCCATGTACATTATATACGCATTGTCTCATCCAGTAAACAATACATTAGCAATAGACCCCTTGCTTTGGCCACCATTGCTGTAGTCAAACAATAGAAACGTGCGTGTGTACGCGCCGCGCACAACTCTCAGCTAAAAATATCTTCATTGACCTCAGTGAGGGCGCTGTTTGGGTCCTGTGGAAACAGTTACCTTGAGAGGCGTTTGTAGACAAGCAAGGGTCCAGATCTGGGAGGAATCTAAAACGTGTGTCGTCACAGTCGCAACGGTCCTGGATCATGCGGTACAGACAGTGCTTCTGACAGGCCTGCCGGGATAACATAACAATCGTAATGGTCTAATCATGTGAAATACAATTTTGAGATGGGGGAACGGCGTTGTTTATTGGTATGAGTACAGATCCAAGCCTTTTGACAGTTGAATGGCCTGATTTTTTAGTCTTAGCAATGGGTAACGACATTGCCTTGCATGGCCCGTTGATATTTTGCAGAGAGGTGCGCGATGAGGATATGGGTTTTATGAGTCACAGCTGCGTATCAGAACCGGTTGTAAAGTTGGGAATATTTTTTACAGATATTACGTTAGGTGTTGATTTGGGGTCTAATGTCAAGGGAAAATTGTCAGGCTTTGTCACTGCTCTATGTTCCTATAATTCTTCATGATCTATAAATAGGGCTAAGATTAGGGTTAGGGTTATAGTTAGGAAAATACATTAAGGGTGTCGGAAAATAGGGGCATTGGAACAGGGGTGCCGGTCTCATCGGGAAATCTGTCCCCCGGAGATTCTGTCCCCTATATAAGAAATTAACATGGGCTGGAGGAGGTTGATTCAAAAGAGGGCGCTATCAGAAGAAGTTGTACACAGTTCGCCGTATATGGCCGGACAGAATCTCCTGGGAGACACAATCTCCTGCCACACTGGAACATAGGCGTGTATACCGTCAGGTCCAGGTCAAGTTGCTCTATTTGAAAACGCAGGACGGTGTTGATTGGACCCTAATGGCGCAGCAAAGAGGAAAGAGTGAAAAAACATCTAACATTGTATCGCTCTAGATGGTGTTAGTGTCTCACCTCGAGGCTGTAGCTGACATTGAAGAAGGAAGAGAAGATTGTATCATTAGCAATTGACGATTGCTGACACGTGCTGTAAGGATCCTCCTTACGCACTATTTCCACCTGCAACATAAATCACATCATCGTTATAACCTTTCCGGTCTCTACTTGAGAACTTTTATTAATTTTGTAGTAAAGCTTTTGCGAAAATATGACCCCCTTATTGTCCACCATGCTTTTTTCTTCTTTTTTTGTCACTGCTGAAATCAAACATCGAAATAACACAATCGAACACATCAAGCAAAACTATTCTGGATGAGCCTGCCTGACATTTAATTATTTCAAGTAGGGTATTTGTGTGAACCCATAATGTAGCCCGAGACCTAAATGGTGCCGGTATTGCAGGAGATTATGTTTCCCATAGGTGGCAAAATGTGTAAAAATTTTGTCTGAAAGCGCCCTCTTTTGAACCAGCTTCCTTCAGAGCATGTTTAAATATTGAGGACACACACCGGGGGGCAAACCCCCCCCCCTTGGACACCGGGGCCTTAATGTAGGCCCAATCCTGTTCCTCAATGTAGCCCTTAACATTTACCAGGCTACTTAATCCCGACTTGAACCAAAATATAGTCTGGAGCTAAAATATATAGCCATCCGCTTCTAAATGTAGCTCGATATAGGTCCGGACTACATTTAGGTGCCGATTACATTTAGGTCTCAGGCTGTAAGGGCCACCTTAAAGGCTCCTAATTCCGAGTTGGTTTTATAACATTCACATTTCTTCCATGAGCTGGAGAACATTTTGCCATCGTATTCTGATCTTGTGATTATGTTTTATATAACGTCGTGTTTAACGTCATCGTACCTTCCTGAGGCCTACAGAGGTCAGCAGTCCAGGGGCCACATTGATCCCAGCATCCTCAGGGAACGGCATCTTGTATTGTTCACTGATTAATACTCGCACTCCGGATGCTTCCTGTACGGATGGTAGGTACTCGGTTTCTTCAATGTTTAGCTCTAACGTTAAACCTGAGGATTAACAAGAAATAGTGACATTTCAAGAAAATGCATTGCAATAACAAGAAATATCCCACAACTGGGTAAATTGACTAGATAAATTATAGATATTTGTTTAGGTGAACAAAGAAAAATTGACTAGATTGAGATGTGTACCTGTGACCTCTATACAACGTGCCATTGCGCTCCACCAACTGATCTAAAAGCCCTTACCTTACCATGAGGTGCAACTTTCATAAGATGTCTTTAGTGAAAGTTTGAACCAAAATAATACAATAAGCAACTCATGTAAAAAAAACTCCTCTCGTGGACCTGCTGTTTTTGTTAGTTACAAGATAAATCGTTGCAAACAATTGTGCCGTCAATGCTTTTAAGATACTGACCGTATAGCGGACCGGACTTGCTCGTTTCGGAAATGTCACTGCCGATTCCCGAGTTGAAGGTGTAGCAATTACCGTACAGATAGTTGTGGAAATACGTGAAGTTCCTTGAAAATAATATATTCAATAATTACTGAGAAATAAAATATTTAAGTGACGGTGTACCAGTATGACTATGAGCTTCTGCACCCGGCATAAACTGCAAACACGGGGGTGTTAAAATTGACACCATTGGTGTTGTCATTATATAGATACCCCCAAAATATCAAAATTAACACCACAATTACATTGGTGTTATTTTAACCCCCTTGTGGTGTTAATTTGTATTCTCTCTTCGGTATCTATACATGTGACAACACCCATGGTGTCAATTTTAACACCCTAGTTTTTGCAGTGTAGGCTTTAAGGTGTTCGTTGTTTGCTAATGTTGAAGAGTAACCTGAAATGGGTGGCAAAATAGCACGCGTGACATTTGGCCCTCAGAAAATTGTATGGTCTTTCTATAGACTCTCTAGGCTATGACAACTTTGCAGAATTTTCTGAGAGCACAAAAAAAATGGAAATCAGATTTAACTAAGAAGCACATCATGTCTGAATAACAAGCTGTTCACGAGACGGGCAAATCTTGTTGTTGTATGAGTTCAACGAGAGTATTTCACTAAAAGGATGAAATTACACACAAATTACTTTGGACACTGGTTATATTTTACTGCAAGTGTCTTGCATACTACATTCGAGTAGTTATAACTTTCTACATTCTCTGGAGGAATTTTATCTCTAGTCAAATTTGATGGCTTTTTGATTGAATATGAAAATTCAGGAATTAACTAAACATTTCCTGTCCAAAAATAAACAGACCTATGTTGGAAACGAGTCGTCATTGGATTTTTGTGTTAACAAAGTTCGCGAAAGAAGGGTTTTAAATACAATGGTATTTGCAGCACTTTAACGTGAGTTAGACATTTTAATTTGTGCTTCCACTTTCATAAGGACTCTATCTTCTGGAAAATGAGTGCATCCCGAAGCTGAACTTAACCTTGAGAATCATGGCAGCAGCTTCAAAAACCACCGTGTAGGGCTGTAGGTCTTGGATAAGAAACGAAAAACAACTTACGATGGACTACACGGATAACCTTTAAATGTACAGGCCAGTATCATATCCTCAATCTGATGTCCAAAGTTGACCCTTTCATCGTAGGCAGCCTGGGACACGGCATCAGTGAACCGATCGAATAGATCAAGTCCTTCGTTCTTCGCCGTGAAGTCAACATTTGACCAGTCCTGGTACCGTGAAGTCTGCGGATACAACGGCAAACGGACTCGATAGAATTTGGTAAGAACTCAAGATGAGGTGTGTCGCACATGGGGGCTATTGAATATTGATAACCGATATCTGAGATAATGTTTCACTTTTCGGTGAAATTAAAATATAAATTGTTAACATCGGGCGTATATAGATTCCACTGGGCTCTTTTCCATGTAGTGGCGTTGTGGCGTTGTGGCGTGTCGTGGCCGAGCAATTTAGCTCACAGGACCCAAGCTCTGATGTTGTCAGCAGCAGAGTGTGGGCTCGATACCAGGTCGTGACACTTGTACCCTTGAGCAAGGCATTAACCACAAATGCTTAGTACACAGTTGGGACGGAGTCAAATCGTTCTACATCAACAATGCAATGTAAACAAACAAAATGTCTCCACAAATGGATGAACAAAGTACTGTAAATTTTCCCCTTGAAGACAATCAGAGTATGCATATCTAAACGTCATACAACAGCCCGTTGTATATTTAAAGATATTATAGAAGGTTTTCAAGAAAGCTGTCAATTTGTCAATGATTCCCCCTCTTGAACATCGATCCTGATTCTTGTGGAAATAAACAAAATGATCCATGTAACAATTTTCAGAAAAAAGGAGATTAGACTAACCCTAGTTTACAAACACAGTCACCTTGTACATTCCATGGCATTTCTGGTAGGCAAGATGCTACGCTGGTCGTGTGTGAGTTTGTGCTATATTTGTTTCATAACTATTACCAGATAAGATCAATAACAGCTGCGGAAGTTTTGAAACGTGCCCCCTTTATTCATGTAAAAAGTTGGGAAAAAAAGTCAAACAGTGCAATCTCCAAGATAATATGTCAGGTTCCATTGATGTATGTACAACTAGTGCCTGCAGGAAGTCCAGGCTGTGTGGCTCTTTTGTAACTATGTGATGTCACAGTGTCTACAGACTATACAAACAAATCGTGTTCCTTCTCCCAAGCGTCTCCTAAACAACAGTCACTCAGGCTGTAACTCTTTTGACGGTAACTATTGAGCTTATCAAATAGTTCTCGTAAGGATCTTAAACTTTCTTTCAAGAGCAAACCAAAGATTTTTAAATGTACCAAATTGGAGAAGCGTTTTAGCAACTAGTGTTGAGAGAACTTGATCAAATGCAGAAGTGTTTTCTCTTTCTGTGTCTTTCTTGTTCCTCTTATTCCCACAATGAATCGATCGTCTTAACTCTTATGACGAGCAAACATGGCAACTGAAAGACATTTGTGTCTTTCTCACTGTAAGGAAACATCTTGTAGTTTGATTATTGGAAATTTTCATCACAGTAAACCTCGCTTTTCAAGGACACTAGAGATGACAGTGCTGATGCCGTTGTTTAAAGGCAGGGTCGTAGATTGGTAAATACTTTAAAAAAATCTATGACCATAAGAACTTACTTGGGGAGAAGCGCTGCAGCTGTTGATGGTATAATCTATTTTGAGAAAGGACTTCCTTCGAACTATGGTTTGGTTTTGCATTATTTAAATCTGAGAAACGATTGGCGCCTGGTGATTTCTGAGGGTAGGTGTCCGTTCGCGAATGCTGCGTCTACATAATAACGGGTGGTACCCACTGTCACCTCGCTAATCGTGTATGGATTCCACGCTCTTGGGAAAATTGTGGGATTTTTTTATTTTTGTTTATTTATTTTTTGCTGCTTTCTCAGCAAGTGGACACTGTATTCAGCTGAAATTTCACATGTGACTTTTAATGTATTTTTCTTCATAATTTTGCCTCATAACGTTTACCACAACAACAAAAACCGTATGGCCCTAAATTTAAAAACCAAACAGGGAAATATAAATTAAAAACACTTATTGCTCTGAGCCAAAAAATGATACGTACTGAGCTAGCTCCATGACACTTATCCATATGGTAATTAATCTCAACAGGTCGATTTATCATAAGGAATAAGTCGACTCGGCAAGACAGTTCATCTCTCCACAACGCCTTTTACGACGTAGAATTATCACCTTAGTTTAGCAAGATGTATTGAATCATTTTCACACGACAACAAAAATTACCATGGTGCCTGCTACGAACGATCGCTTCCACAAGGCCAAACTAAAAAAACTAGCAACTATTGTACGCTAAGCGGAAGATTTTGTCGTATATAGGTCCGGACCTCTGACAAATTGTACCAATGTTTGACAAGATGTTACAATGGACCCTGGACAGTACAAAAAGTGTTGTCCTTCCACACGAGGTACATTTTGTAAAATGTTACAACCCTGCTACAATTTATCAAGGGTCCCTTGCTATAATTGCTCTCATGTGGACTGGGCTGTGGTATAGATATAGCTAGTTATCTGGTTTTAATAGAGCTACCTACATACAATATGTAGGTGCGTTGAAGCAAATACAAAGGGTACTTCGCAATAGGCTTCACACCCTGAAGTCAAATAGCGGCTCCAAGTCAACCACGATGACATTACCGAGACTGGAGTTTGAAAGTCGTGCTGTGATTAGTTCAAAACCCAGATTTAAAAAAAAAACTACTTAGATCGATTATGACCCTGAAAAAATGTTTGCATATTAAATGATTCTGCATGGTAAAGTAAATGTTTCTTGAATCTACTCTTGCGTAATAAAACAAATGATTTACTCACATCGCGTCTGCGTCTTTTTTTCCCTGGCATTATTTGTGGCTGTTTCGCATCTGTTGCTAGATTTGCTGACCCGCCTGGAGTGGACAATCCTCCCGGGGTCTCTGTCTCAACCACAGTCGACGTTTCGTTCTCAAGAGGAACGGTAGAAAACTCTGTTACCGTCTCGGTTGCGGGATTCTCCGCGTTTGTTGCCGGCAACTCATTGACGCTCTTTGCCGTACTGGCCAACTCCAAGCTTGGTGCGGTCAGGTCAGAAGCAGTGTCTCCACCAATCACGGCAGTCACAACTTGCAAACCTTGATCACTAGAGACCTGCTCCGCTTCATTTACGGGGGTATCCGGGATATAGTTGATGGTCCCGGACAAACTTGTGCCTGTGGTGGACTCCACAGTGACAGTACTGCTGTCATCTGAGCCGAATAGGCGGTTAATATTATCGTTGTATTTGGTGGATGACGATTTGATAGGATTCAGGTTGCATATTGTGACAGCGGGAAAGTCAAGTTGAGTTCTGAAAAAAAGTAAATAAATAAATAAATAAATTAACAACAAAGATTTTAGGTCATAAAAATATTGTATGAAGATCAATGATAATATCATTTATGCTGGTGGTTACTAGATACTACGTTACACAATTTTACGAGAAGACGTTGTGTTCCAGAAAGCGGGGGGTTCAGGGTGAGAGTCCCGTCCGAGTATAGTTTGATAGACCCATGCAGAACCCGAAACACCGAGGAATTATATATAGGCCTAACTAATGCGGCGAAGAGATGAAGTCAATTAAAGTGAACTTTTTCTGATATTTGTTGTTGTTGAAAAACTGTGTAAGAAGCACCGTATTAACCATATAGTCTGAAGCCTTCAAAGATTTATCCTCCGTGTTTTCTGATGATAATATTACCGAGTGAATATTCACAGATGAAAGAAATATTTAAAAATTTTGATTTTTGAAAGAATAAATATATTTTTATGAGAGAGAGAGTTAAACCAAATACCTTCCGACAGAAATGGGTCATATAGTAGCAGCAATGTTACAAACCCGCAAAATGTATATTCGTATGTTCGTCAAAATCGTAAAAACGTTGTGTGTTTTTTTGGTGTGTGTTTTTTGGGGTTTTTTTAACTCTATAACCAACTAACGATGTGAACTTTTCATTTAATATACTTTTTGCACAACTCAATAGAGGAATTATACAATCTTAAGTTGTGCCAAGAGATTGCACTATTTACCACATTTTGATAAAATTTGGATGAAAAGAAAAGTGGAAACACGTCTCAAAATTTTATTCAGCAGTTGGTGTTTATTTTATTTTGTATTACAAACTTACGATAGTAGGCCTACATAAAATCCAAGACCGGGTGGTATGGTTAACTTTATTCATACCACTAGACCAGCATCAAGTATAATAAATTGTATTCAAAGTGAGTAGTAATTATTGTCAGCATATAAATTATGGTAACTTACTCATATTGGATGTCGATGTTAACATCTATTATTATTATTATTATTATTATTATTATTATTATTATTATTACTATTAATGGCCCATTATGGAGACATTTCGCAGTAATAAAACAGCCTTTTGGAGGACATTTTAATTACGGAGACATATAACTGTCTCCTTTATTCTTTGACCGCTCGAAACGGGTTTAGTATGCATTTGGCATGCTGGATCATGCCGGATTCATTGACTCGAAGACCGTCACCAATGAATGGACCCGTCTACATTGGTATGTGGGGTTGTTGAAGCTTAGAAAAACACGCTTAAAATAGGGAAGGTTATATGTCACATGGTGTGAAACGAAGTAATTAGGAGACTTTACGTTTTTTGGGTAAAAGTCACACTATTCGGAATTATTATTTTGTAAAATTCTTTCTCAGTTTTTTGCAATGTTAAACCAGATAGTTTTTATTTTCAAACATTCTTTAAAAGTGAACTTATTTATGATGGTCCCCTTTTTGACTATTGGTATCGTCCATGGCTAGACTACTGGAATATTCATAACTTTTTGTCTGGTTTCTGTACTCCTAATACCGTAATACAAACAATGTATCATTAAAACCATTTGTCCCCCTTGGCCTTGTATTTGGCGCGCAATGTGATGACGTCAAGAAACTTTCTTGATGGTCTTTGTGCGTATTTTTACGCACGTCGGGCGGTGTGTGCCGTCTCTTTTCTCCCTGGCGCCGGCGGCCATGATGCAGCATGGAAAACCAAATTTTTTATTGCGTAAACAGTGAAAAGATCGATGTCATACAAGAGTATACACGAAGATTAATAATTGCAGTTTTCCTTTTAATCATTTGGTTGACAATTCTTACTTTTTTAAGTATTGCTGCTGTAGTCCTAGGCAGTGTACGCCGTGGTTCTAATTTTACTAGTAATTTCGACCTCGAGTACTCTACATCGTTTTAACGTTGTCGTGACACTAACATGTAGTGTACGTAGCCGAGCTTATACAAACTCTGCAAGAATATTTTCTGGAATCTAAGTTCAGTACACATTTGGTGTCTGTGTTTTTAAACTACTCCTACCTACTCCTCCTACTCATCATAGCGGTCTCGACTGACTTCATTATGTTGGTAAGTTAAACATTTTTTCCACCATTAATACAAAACAACTTCACTTGGGCTTATTAAGTTATAATATATATATTATTTGCAACTTTACCTGAAAGGCTTAGCATGTTGTGTTGCGATAATCATAACCCTCCCCTCCCCCAATTCTCTTGACGCGACGGTCGCACATTTTTATTCAGACCGGTCGGTACGACCGTCGATACATCGTAAGAATACAGTGTTACTATTTTATGCTTTCGAATCGATTAACACAAAACCTGTAGAGGCCTACCTTGTTGTAGGCATCCGTAGCAAAATCTCATTTAATTTTTCTAGAATAGGACAAACAAATTGTGACACAAAACTACATCACTGGATAGTCTGATAGTTACTGACGGTGACACTGACAGTCTGTCCTGTAGCCTTCAGTTGTGTAGTAATTTTTTATTGAATTGCTCTGAACTTTAAAAAAGTAAATAGTCAATATCCAGTGATAAGTATAAACTAGCCCACAGGTTGCCATAGTATGGTTGCATACAATCATGACAATGACTCAAACAAGACGGTATGATACTCCTGTGTGTTTAGCATAAGCTCAGCAAGTAAGCAATTAAACTCTTGATCTAGTACAGTGACATGTACATGTTAATCTCTTTGAAAGTTGAGATGAAATTTCCTCAAAAGAGTCACTCAAAGCAAAGCAAACTCGTTGTTTTTCTTGTATGCGTCTGCTGGATGGGGAAGGTGCACGATAAATTATGCTGTTCTAGCTCTTTCATAACTTAACTGTGGAAAGTGAATAACATTTTCTTTTGTACCAAGTGGTGTTGGTAGGGGAGGGGGGGGGGGCATGGCGTGAAATCTGAAATTTGTATTGAACATTTCCAGAACAAATGTTTCATTTTTCTGCTTTAATGTGATAATTTCATTTTGTAAAAATATTTTTCATATACATGCAGACAATATTTTTTGGGGGGCCAGATTATCTTATAAAAAATGGCATAACAAGAGTGCTGAAAGAAGGCTTAAAAAATGCAAGTGTGAACTTGGCCAGAACTTGCAGAAGTGCCCCCTAATAAAAATGGTGCACCCCGTGTGCCCCTTAAACTTTTACCTTAATTTTCAATGCTGTTTGTATACCTAAACATGCTTATTCACAGTTAATATTTAAAACTTGCAGTTGAGTTTTCTTTGTCATACACAGTCTACGATAGCATGGTTACATTAACCACCCAGGTGCCATGTGTCATTTGAGGAGATTTGTGTCATATTCAGTGTTTAAACTTTCAACTTTCAGTCTGTGAGACAAACACGATCATCTGCAAATGTCTCTAAGGACAAGCTGATAATAGAAGCATTAAGCAAAGAGGACCCGGCAAAGACTTTCGTCGTGAAAAACTCTCCAGGCAAAGGTATACATGAGGATGAGCCTATATTTGTTTCAAAAAACTATTTGAACTATATCTTTGGCAATAACAATTATTTTCACAAGCATTTGATGTGGTAGTCTGAAGGTTCGATCATCTGAAAGTGGGGTTGAGAGGCAAGGGTGATAGTCAAACAGTTGTAGTGGGAAGCATGAAGTCTTGATAGTTTTAAATGTGTGTACCATCTTGCCATGGACTGAAACAACGATGTGTTTACATCTCAAGTTTGCTATGGTAAAGATGCGCACAGATACAGTCAATTCTACGTGGCCTTTAAAGCTTTATTGCTGGCTATTGCTGGTAAATTACATGTACATGTTAAATAACTCCTCCCTTTAGGACCATTGTGTTATGTTCACATTGCCAGTAATATAACGGCAATGGCATGATGGGACTTAAAACCTTTTATTTTACAGTGAAACGTGTCTTTTTAGTGTTAGTTTCCTAACCTCATGAAGCATATTGTGTCAGAGATAGAATTGTTTTCAAAAATTGCTGCATTGGCTTTTTGGGAGACATTGCAAATTGCAGTGATGATTATTGAAGAAAAAATGTGCATTTGGGAGACATTGCAAATTGCTATGTGTTTTGATTATTGAAGAAAAAGTGTACGTTTGGGAGACATTGCAAATTGCTATGTGTTATGATTATTGAAGGAAAAATGTACGTTTGGGAGACATTGGAAATTGCTGTGTGTTATGATTATTGAAGAAAAGGTGTACATTTGGGAGACATTGCAAATTGCTATGTGTTTTGATTATTGAAGAAAAAGTGTACATTTGGGAGACATTGCAAATTGCTATGTGTTATGATTATTGAAGAAAAAATGTACGTTTGGGAGACGATGCAAATTGCTATGTGTTATGATTATTGAAGAACA
The DNA here is from genome assembly GCA_023634235.1 of Pisaster brevispinus. Taxonomy (NCBI): domain Eukaryota; kingdom Metazoa; phylum Echinodermata; class Asteroidea; order Forcipulatida; family Asteriidae; genus Pisaster; species Pisaster brevispinus. The sequence goes on from JAMKCF010000011.1 coordinate 344,043, forward strand.
AATGTACATTTGGGAGACATTGCAAAATCCTGTGTGTTATGATTATTGAAGAAAAAATGTACATTTGGGAGACATTGCAAATTGCTATGTGGTATGATTATTGAAGAACAAATGTACATTTGGGAGACATTGCAAAATCCTGTGTGTTATGATTATTGAAGAAAAAGTGTACATTTGGGAGACATTGCAAATTGCTATGTGTTTTGATTATTGAAGAAAAAATGTACGTTTGGGAGACATTGCAAATTGTTATGTGTTATGATTATTGAAGAAAAAATGTACATTTGGGAGACATTATGTTATGATTATTGAAGAAAAAAATGTACCTTTGGGAGACATTGCAAACTGCACTGTGCTTTGATTATTGAAGGACAAATGTATTTTTGGAATACATTGCAAATTGATGTGTTATGATTATTGAAGATTAAAAATACAGTTTGGGAGATAAAGCTACTAACTCTGTAAGATTTTTTGAGGGATTCCCAGATAATATATTAATCTACCGACATCTCAACATGTCTGAAAATCACCCCTTATTGTCAATTTTATACAAATATTGACATAATGTGGCCTGTTTAAACTTGGCTAAAACTCTTAATCAGCGCATACCAAACTTTCCTTTTGGCTTATTTATATTAAAAATTACCTTTGCCTGCATACACATAGCATATAAAACAAATTTTCCTTTTGGCTGATTGAAAACTATGTACCCGCATTTATACTTCTGCTACGATTCTAGAGAGTAGGGCCTTACTTAATGTCTATTCAGTTTGGCAACAGACAGATCACATTACGATGGGTCACTCCCGGTTTACTGTATAAACACAACATTAATTTTGTATGTGATGCCATTATCATCATTAACAATAAATTGACACAGACTTTTTATTGCATTGTTTCATACACACTTGAAGGTTTAGGAGTCTTTGCCACCAAAGCAATTTCACCTGGACAACCTTTGGTTGTCTATGGGGGGAAACTTATAACAAAGGAGGAGGGGGAAAGACTGGAGAACGAGAAAGAGAGTGTCTTTCGCTACTTCTTTGTGTTCAAAGGAGAGAAACTATGGTATGTACTTTTTTTGAAGTAGTTGTTGTTTAAAGGAGAGAAACTATGGTATGTGTTGTTTTTGAAGTAGATGGATACCTGTAGTTTCCAACAATTTCCAAGAAAAACAGTTAATTTTTGATTAATATCTACTTTTTCCAATTTTCCTATATTTTGTCTTTTCTTCGTGACCTACTGTACAAGATATTTATGGGCAAATAGTGCCTTTAAAATATATTCCAGATTGATAGACATTCAAGTTAAGTCATTTAAGTACTTTTAAAGGTGGCACATGCCCTGTTAAAAAAAAGTAGATCTTGCTGTGCGTGACAGACACACTTGGTACTCATAATAACTGTAGTGCATGTTTAACAGTGTTTAACCAAACTGGTAGGGTTTTAAATGTTTTCACAAAATAATGACTTATTAATTCTTGTTTCCATGTGCTCTCTCATTATAACAGTTGTGACGCAACAGAACCATCAAATTTGCACCTTGGACGACTAGTAAATCACGGCAGAGGCAAACACCAAAATGCTAGGATGAAAGTGTTAGATATTAATGGAGCACCAATCCTATGTCTCTTCTCTCTAAAAGGTTTAAAAAAAGACGAAGAAGTCTTGTACGATTATGGGATAAAAAATCTTCCTTGGCTTCATAACGCAGGTAAATTATGGGTATATTTTGAAATGTATTTTTGTCTTTGAGAAAGGAACATCAATAACTCATCACATCCCATTCCTTGGTGGACATTCAAACTTTTAAAACTACCAAAACAATTTGGACTAGGTGGCCCACTTCAGGGTAAACCTGCCAAATGAACTTTTCCATAGTTATATTTTCAGAGATTGATTTTTTTCACTAAATGAGTCGATACTTTAGACTGCAAGGGGCCTTAGTTAGCATAAATAGTTTTAGTTTCTTAAGTTATACATATGTAATAACTAAGGGTCACTGGCTGTTGTACTGTAGCTGATCTGTTTGGTCTGTCTTTTTAATTTTCCAAAGAGAAATAAAGCAAAATTTCAGTGGAGAGACAGAAATGTATTAAAAGGACTAATTAATCTGATTTTATATTATAAAAGCAAATTATCCGAATCTGTTTGTATTTTTTCACTATTAGGCAGAAACTCCCAAGAAAGTTGTGCTTCTCTAAAACCAGAAAGTGTAAGTGCTTGTTTAAATATGTTGAAATAACTTTAATCCTCAGTGTTTACATTTTATAACATCACAGAATATACTTATTTGGTTTAGTTCAAATCAAAGAGCTCTGTGCTATTACAATAAATACAAAATGTTATTCTGAATGGTTTATGATGTACACTAAAGTCTTACATAAGTTTTGTTTTTTTAACCCTTGGCAGTCAGACAAGCCAATACCACAAGAACATCATCTTCATCAGCCCGATGATAATCTTGTTGAGGTTGAGGTTGAACAAGTACATGTACCAGCTGACCCGAGGCAGCTTTCCAGTGTTGTTCAACAGTCAGGTTTGTGTGTGTGTTGTTGGTTTTGTTTTTGTTTCGTTTGTTGGGATGTTTTTTGTTTGTTTGTTTGTTGGGGTTGTTGGGGTGTTTTTGTTTTTGTTTTTTTTTTTTTTTTTTTTTGTTGTTACTGCTGTTGTTGTTGGGGGTGGTGGTGTTGATGTTGTCGTCGTCGCCGTCTTCGTCGTCGTCGTCGTCGTTGTTGTTGGGTGGTGTTTTTTTTTTTTTTTTTTTTTTTGGGGGGGGAGGGGGGGTTGGTTTTGTATTAGTGTAAGGTGTGTGTAATTATACCATAGCTCTGATTATACTATATGATGTAGCACCCCACATATAAAGAGGAAAGCAGTAGACAACTTCTTCCCTGCAGACCATGGATGGCACTGCAGAGAATGTTTCTGAAGAATTCAGCTATGACCAGCAATGACCTATGGACCATGGGCCTTCTAGGCGACTGTGCTGCTAATCTCTAGAGTCTAATTTTCTGGGATGGTTTGGCAACGGTTACAAAGGCACATGTACTGCAACAAACCCTTACTTTAGAAATTTCAGGCTTCTAAGGAACTGCCACTGCTGCACTACACTAATAGCCCCTCATCAGCTAGTCTACACAGCTTTAACAGTAAAACTATGAAAGGCTACACACCATCGGCCAACACAAGCTCATTCAGTACACAGTATGTACAACCACATCATACGTCCGAATGAATGTACACAGGCGAACCGATCTCTGATTTCTCGTACACACCATGCACAACACTTATTTCAAAGCCTTTCCAACGATGGACATGTTGATAAGCGCAGCCCGTGACATGCTTTTGGAGATCACTACATTAATTGTGGTCTACTACACTTTGTGAGCGTTGCTAGCCCTCTGTCCCATCACAGTATACTCGATCATGTGCATAGACACATTCGCTAAATTGCTCAATATTGTTGGATATAACAGGTATGATAAGTAAATTGTTTGAATTTTTATTCAACAGGCAGCAGCATCAACAGGTTCCAAGAAAGTTGTCCATTCCTGAAGCCTGAAAATGTGAGTGTTGAGATAGCTTAAATATACGACAACGTAGCCTATGCGTGAATACATGTAGACCCACATGTATATCACTTGACATTATAAAGTGCACAAGCACTGCCTTTTGCAACAAGTTAATGCATTGAATGGTACATGTACATCAATAGAAACCATAGATACTTAATATAAAAATTGTTTTTGATGCCTAAAACACTTAATTAGCAATGAGACTATTTGAAATTGCAATAGTTCAAGAGGCTTTTTCTGAAACTGCTGATGTGTGCAAATGATTTGCACACATTGCAACCTTTGTCATAGGTGGAATTGGAGGGTGACACACTTGCAATAAAATCTGCATCTTGACCTCTGTTCCAACAACTTTGTTGTCTTCTCATTTCTAATTTCAAGTGCAGACTTAGTTCAACATTCATATACACAAGACAATAAAGGCAATTAGGCTTTATGATCAGCATGCCCATATGCCCATAATATGTTATTCTGAATGATTTATGATGTACACTAAAGTCTTACATAAGTTTTGTTTTTTTAACCCTTGGCAGTCAGACAAGCCAATACCACAAGAACATCATCTTCATCAGGCCGATGATAATCTTGTTGAGGTTGAGGTTGAACAAGTACATGTACCAGCTGACCTGAGGCAGCTTTCCAGTGTTGTTCAACAGTCAGGTTTGTGTGTGTGTCTGTTACGTTGGTTTTGTTTTTGTTTCGTTTGTTGGGGTGTTTTTTGTTTGTTTGTTTGTTTGTTGGGGTTGTTGGGGTGTTTGTTTTGTTTGTTTGTTTGTTTGTTTGTTGTTGTTGTTACAGCTGTTGTTGTTGGGGGTGGTGGTGTTGATGTTGTCGTTGTCGCTGTCGTCGTCGTTGTTGTTGGGTGGTGGTTTTTTGGGGGGGAGGGGGGGGGGGGTTTTATATTAGTGTAAGGTGTGTGTAATTATACCATAGCTCTATGATTATACTATATGATGTAGCACCCCACATATAAAGAGGAAAGCAGTAGACAACTTCTTCCCTGCAGACCATGGATGGCACTGCAGAGAATGTTTCTGAAGAATTCAGCTATGACCAGCAATGACCTATGGACCATGGGCCTTCTAGGCGACTGTGCTGCTAATCTCTAGAGTCTAATTTTCTGGGATGGTTTGGCAACGGTTACAAAGGCACATGTACTGCAACAAACCCTTACTTTAGAAATTTCAGGCTTCTAAGGAACTGCCACTGCTGCACTACACTAATAGCCCCTCATCAGCTAGTCTACACAGCTTTAACAGTAAAACTATGAAAGGCTACACACCATCGGCCAACACAAGCTCATTCAGTACACAGTATGTACAACCACATCATACGTCCGAATGAATGTACACAGGCGAACCGATCTCTGATTTCTCGTACACACCATGCACAACACTTATTTCAAAGCCTTTCCAACGATGGACATGTTGATAAGCGCAGCCCGTGACATGCTTTTGGAGATCACTACATTAATTGTGGTCTACTACACTTTGTGAGCGTTGCTAGCCCTCTGTCCCATCACAGTATACTCGATCATGTGCATAGACACATTCGCTAAATTGCTCAATATTGTTGGATATAACAGGTATGATAAGTAAATTGTTTGAATTTTTATTCAACAGGCAGCAGCATCAACAGGTTCCAAGAAAGTTGTCCATTCCTGAAGCCTGAAAATGTGAGTGTTGAGATAGCTTAAATATACGACAACGTAGCCTATGCGTGAATACATGTAGACCCACATGTATATCACTTGACATTATAAAGTGCACAAGCACTGCCTTTTGCAACAAGTTAATGCATTGAATGGTACATGTACATCAATAGAAACCATAGATACTTAATATAATAATTGTTTTTGATGCTTAAAACACTTAATTTTCAATGAGACTATTTGAAATTGCAATAGTTCAAGAGGCTTTTTCTGAAACTGCTGATGTGTGCAAATGATTTGCACACATTGCAACCTTTGTCATAGGTGGAATTGGAGGGTGACACACTTGCAATAAAATCTGCATCTTGACCTCTGTTCCAACAACTTTGTTGTCTTTTCATTTCTAATTTCAAGTGCAGACTTAGTTCATTTACACAAGACAATAAAGGCAATTATCATAATCGGCATGCCCTTAATATGTATCTACCTATAGTCGGGTGCTCGATTAAGCCCTCAAAAAGTCCTGTTGCAAACATGTTCAGATTTTCGTTGAAAAAGATTGATTTAGTTGGTCGTAGAATTAAGCTTCTTGTGTTTGTGTTTTCTGGGCAATTATTCAAATTGATATATATTAAAATCTTACATACATTTTGCTTTTTAACCCTTGGCAGTCAGTCACTGAAGAGCCAGTGCTACCAGATCATCATCATCAACCTGATAACCTTTCTCAGGTGGGCAACAGTGCTGATGAGCATTCTGATGACTTGAGCAGGCTGCTCTCCTGGGTTCAACTTAATACAGGTTGGCCTTTATTCTTACAAGTACAAGTTTTAGTTTTTTGTATTAAACAAGGAAGATAGTGGCAGCACTTTAAGAGTAACTAATACATAACAAACTGCATGAGCTTTTGTATCAACAACTACTTCATCATATTCATTGCATCTGATAAAGTTAAATGTTGTTACGAAAGCTCATGCAGTTTTTGTATGTGACGTCAGTTACTACACCTTACTTGTTTTATCTATCAGACTAACACGGCTATCTCTATCATCATATACTTTTATGAACATGCCTTTTTTATAAGTGTCAATGTTTAGTTTTAGCACTGATTTTGTGCTTTTCTTGATAAAATAGAAGTGCGCATTTAATTTGTCCTTCGTTGATCTAGGGTAGGAAAATACATAAATACACCAGGACCTTGAAAAATTGTATACAACACATAAAGTGTACTTTGATTATACCAATGCATTCGCCCCTTTTGAATGCTGCCAACGATACAGGATGAGGGGTGGGTTATGACAGCTTTTTTCATATTCATTGCACATATCACTATCAATTCCCCTCTGTACAATCTTGAAAGTGAAACTTTATACAGCTCTTACTTAATTGTTTGCACTCGTAGTAAAATTTGTTTGCCCATGACCATTAACATCAAGGTCATCATCTCGGTTGCTCAAAACCTACCCATGTACATGTTGTAAATGCATACTTGTTTTTTGTTGTTGTTGAACAGAAAACAGCTCCCAAGAAAATACAAGTACAAGTAGTCTTCCTTCCTGTTCCATGAAGCCGGAAAATGTGAGCATTACTTTGAATTGTTAGAGCATGTATATTATACTACTGCAATTAGCTTCTTTTTTTTATTATTCAATGATTCAGTTCCCCCACCCCAATCCATTTTTATTTTATTTTTTTTTTTTTTTTTTGGGGGGGGGGTATAATTTCTGTAAACAAAGTATTGTTTTAATTGCAAATTCAAAAGTACGAACAAATTTTGCCTCAAAAGTCTTTTTATAAAAAAGTATGAGCATTAGTAACACTGATAATCTTGTGTTGTAAAACATTACCAGTTTTGTGTGTGGGCAGAATTTTTGGGAAGATACACAAAGTAAAAAAACAAGAGTGCAAACATAAAAAGGAAGCAAAACACATTGGTATTGGTATAAAATAAAGCTTTTCCTTTTTTGTGTGCATTTAGTGAGCAATTGTTCTGAATGATGTCCACTACAATCTTACATAAGTTTTGTTTTTTCAACCCTTGGCAGTCAGACAAGCCAATACCACAAGAACATCATCTTCATCAGCCCGATGACAATCTTGTTGAGGTTGAAGTTGAACAAGTACATGTACCAGCTGACTCGAGGCAGCCTTCCAGTGTTCAACAGTCAGGTTTGTTTGTTTTTTCTTTCTTTGCTTTGCTTTTTTCCCTTTAGTTTGTTTTTTAAACAATACTCGTTGTTATTTTGTTTCACCCCTCCCTTAATGACAACAAATTTCCAACAGTCTTCTTGCTAAGACTTTGATTTGGATTCAATACATGTGCATTATACAGGTGAGTTGTTGTGACATAATTTGTTAAGACATCAGAAACATGCCAAAATATACAAAAAATTAGTGCTGTGTCCGATGATTAGAATATTTTCATGAGTGGAAAAAATGTTTTTTCCCAATCAAGGAGAGTTTAATTGACAATTCAATTTTTTCAACAAATGAAAATACTCTTAACCATTGCACAAATGCAATCCATCCAATATTGTGCTTACACAGCATTCAAATTAAGCAGATATTTGTCATTTAATGGGAGGATAAAACTATCATAAAAAAAACCCCAAAACATCCAAGATTGTATTCTTCCATCCACTTTGAGGATAGTGTACGTGTTGTGGTCAAGTGTAAATAGTCAACAAGCATAGCATGCAGTAGTAAAATAACCCAGGATGGAATGAAAATTCTCAGTGAATAGTCCTAAAATGCATGCTTATACAGGCCATGCAATGGTTTGAGAAATGCCACGTGACCTTACAGTCCTGTTAAAGTACAAAGAGTTCTACTTACATGCTGTAGTTGTTGTATAACACATCTTGGCATCGAAGCAACCGTCCTCATATATTGTTCGTGCATGTGACTTACAAGTACAAATATGCAATTTACAGCTACTAAAGTGCTCTATATTGTTTGATTAAAGAGTGAATTGTTTGCATGTGTTTCCCAACAGGCAGTAGCTCACGAGAAATCTACTTAAAAGGTCTTCCTTTTCTGAACCCTGGAAATGTGAGTATTTATTATCTTAAATTGATTTGAATAAACTCTATACATCACAGAAAATTGACTAAAAAAATGCTAAGAAACTCTGTATAATACTTTGTGGCTACATTATAGCTAAGAAGGAACAAGAAGCAACATACAGAGTAGCCTTGTCCAAGGGTCTTTACGCAAGCACCCCGCTTTGAATTCACCAGGAAGCATAACAATACTAGCACGGTACTGCAGTACTTGATATACAGTATACCGTGGGGTCGAAGCATGGTTTTTCAACCTCGTACCAAAACACGAGGCCGAAACAGAGCCTTGTTCCCACTGTAAAAAAGGTCAGATTGTGGGCGGAGTTGCTTTATGCTAATATTTCCCGAAGGTGTAAGCTCATTGGTTAAACACATATCATTACGTCATAGCGAGAGTTTATGCTTGGACGATTATCTGCTTAGTACAGCAAGTGAATATTCAATATCCGATTTAGCGCTGGAATCCCTGCGCAAAGATAAAGAAAAACATAAGCTGCCGTTTACAATGGAAACAAGGCTCTGTTTCGGCCTCGTTTTTTGGTACGAGGTTGAAAAACCATGCTTCGACCCCACGGTATACTGTATATCAAGTACTGCAGTACTGTGCCAGTATTGTTATGCTACCTGGTGAATTCAAAACGGGGTGTTTGCGTAAAGAGCCTTGGACAAGGCTACAGACGGAGAGGAAAAATAGATCTGGGGATAACCCCAGACATTGAGTTTCACCCTCCTTCAAATGTATCAAGTGCAGTTTCGCCACCACTCACCGAATTGGACTTATTGCCCACATGCCACGATGCCAGAAGTCCCGCTCTAACTAGAGTGACTGCATATACATTATAATTTATCAAAACATTTTAATGTTTCGATAAATTATAATGTATATTTTGACTCTACAATTATAAACATTTAAAAATGTTTATAATTGTAGAGTCAAAATAGACACATACGAAAGTATGCATCCATGCATGACTTTGAAACAGCTAGTGAAAATCCGGATATTGTTAGATGGTGTTGTCATGTTTGCTAGTCTGTCATTTAAAATGATGTGTATTAAAATCTCTTTTTTTTCAACCTTACAGCCAGTCACTTTGAAAGAGGCAAATGATCATCAGGGCCTGCTTTGTATACCATCTACAAGTACTAGTACCACAGCTTCAGATATAACTGAATCTGATTCTGATGATTCAACCTATGTGTGCTCTTCTGATGACAGTGATGATTCTGTTACTGAGTCGGTGAGCTTCCCATTAGTCCATGGGACACAACCTGTTAAGTCAATGATCTTACCTCCAGTAGCTGAAGCCATTACTGAGGCTAAATCTACATGTGCATCTAAATATGTGAAGCCCAAGCGAATGTGTCCCTTCTGCAGCAAAAGCATCCAAGAAAAACTAGCAAGGCACATATCAACGGTCCACAAAAGTATCAAATCAGTTTCTGACGCAATGAAGCTTCCAAAACTAGAAAGAGATGCTGTATTTGATGGTTTTAAGAAAAGGGGAATCTTCATCACAAACAAGGAGCAACTGAAAAAATCCACACCAGTCTACCAAAGAGAGAGGAGAAATCTGAGCAGTGATGACAGGCTTGTCATCTGTGGCCTCTGTAGTGGATTTTATTCAAAGAGGTGTTTTAAAAAACATAAAAACAGATGTCAAGGTGACTCTCTTTCTGCGGCATGCTCTATACCTCTTTCGATGTTGATTACTGGTGATGATATTTCTGATGAGTTTAAAAGAGAAATTTTGTGTAAGTTTCGCAACACAGATGTAGGGGAAGTTTGCAGAACAGACCCAGTTATCCTTAACATTGGGCAGCAGCTTTGGAGAAAAGGGAAGAACAAAAAAGATAAGGTGACCGAAAAGAAAAAATCTGTGATGGCAGACATGAGAAGGCTCGCCTCATTATATGTTGTCTACAAAGATCAAGAAATAGAGTCAATTGATGCAGGGAAACAGACAGTTGGAGACATGTTCAAAAGAGAGAACTTTAAAGCATTGAGTAATGCAATCGATGTGTACACAACCCATGCCGAGTCCACTGGAATTAAAAGTGGCCTCAAGTGTGCCCTCTATTACTTGATAAAGAAGGCATGCAAGATCATCAAATCTACCCATCTGATGGAGGGTCGGGATGATGCTGCCGCAGAAATAGACAAGTTCATTCCTGTATTTGAGCTCAACCATGAGTTTATTTTTGGGGATGCGACTTATGAAATAAACAACAGACGCCAAAAGATGCTGCGAAAACCAACAGAGCTACCTTTAGAGGAGAACGTCAAGAAGCTCAGAATTTACACAATCAACAAGGTGGAACAGATGTTGGCTGACGACTTCCTTGTCTGGGATTCTCATAACTTTAATGCACTTCGAGACCTCACTGTTTCTAGGCTTACGATGTTCAATGCCCGCAGAGGCGGGGAACCATCCCGCTTAAAAATAGCAGAATGGCAGGAAGCAGAAGACCGTCAGTGGATTGATCAGCAGAAAGCAGACAATCTGCATGACCCACTTGACAAGTATCTCATTTCCAATCTCAGAGTAACGTACCAGACTGGAAAGGGTAACAATCACTTGGTGCCTGTCCTTTTCCCATCCGACACAGTAGAAGCCATGAAGAAATTGACAGACACTGAAATCAGATCAACTGCAGGTGTCAGAGAGGACAATTTGTATGTGTTTGCTTGTGTCCAGGGATCATCTACACATGTAACAGGGTGGCTTGCTCTGAATAACATATGCAGTGAAGCAGGAATCGAGTCCAAAACAAATCTCACAGCTACAAAAAACAGACACCGCATTAGCACACTCTATGCGGCCCTTGAGCTTCCAGAGCAGGAAAGGGATCTGTTTTTTAAACACATGGGGCATTCTGGCAACATAAACCAAAACATCTACCAAGTGCCTCCAGCTATAGCGGAAGTCATAAAAGTTGGGAAGCAACTTTTGCAGATTGATAAAGGTAAATATTCATTGCCTCACACTTTTAATGGTAAGGGAAGTTATTGAAACAACTACGGAAAACTTTGAATAAAGACATTTGAAAAACTTCTGCAACTGACTTGTCTCATGTCGACAACAGAATCAAAATGAAAAGTGTAATCCTTGGTTAACATGATGTTGACGAATGATTGCCCTAGTCAGGCAAATAAGTACAGTTTTGTGATTTTCAATTTGTGAGCATTTGGTTATTGTTTTGTTAAGTTGATATTGTTTGAAATAAAGTTGTTGTATATTTTCCCAACAGGTAGCAGAGTCAGGTCCCAAGAAAGTCATCCTTCCCTGAAGCCCGAAAATGTGAGTGTAATTTAAATCTATAGAGTGGTACATGTTTACATTACAGAAACTGATTTATTTGGGAGAAAAATCTGTGCAGCCACATGGCTAGATATCTTTAAAAGATGATTGACATTTAAAAAGCTGATTTTTCTGGGTTCGATCCGAAATTGTATTAATTTTTTCAATGAGAGACACATACTAAAAGCACCATGCAAGATGGCATTAAAAAATCAGCTTTTGCTCAAAAAAGCCATTAGAAAAATATGAACAATTTAGTAACATTGTCTGGAAAGAGTTTGTGTGTGTCTGATCATACATGTACAGTACATGAATCTTGGGTATTCACTTAAGTATTCACTCATAAAAGTGTCCATTTTTAGATGGATTATGTTTAAATTTGTCAGTGACACCACACAGTAATATGCATGCAAATTATTTGTAAAATTTAGCAATAAAATAACTTACATGACAGCTATAATTGAACTTCTTTTCATTACAAAACGTCTCTCAAAACTGCTGTGCTTTGAGATGCTTTTTCTCATTGAGAGACTCGATACTTTGAACTTGATATGTTGTTTTTGACACTGCTATGAACTAAATTAATCAGTGATAATGGAGAAAAGATAAGTTTTAGTTTGTGACAAACCTGAACCGATTAAAGTAAAACACTTTTGTATTTCATGACTGCCAATTTTTTTGAAATTGGCAGAAAAAATACATGTGTTTTTTTATTGTGTTTTTTATTTGTGCATTTGAGCAGAACTTTCACGAAACATTACATGGAGCGTGAGTGCTACTTAATGAAAATGGGAAATTTCACTTTTGGGCACCGCAAAGGTTACTATGAATAATTAGTGTAATTAATAAATAAAGTAAAACTCTTTAAATTTGTAACTGCTAAAACTGTAGGCATTGATGAAGAAGTTTTGGGGAGATACACAAAGTAAGGACAGTGCAAAAACGAATAAGAAAAACACAAGGGATCGGTAAAAAAATACAGCTGTATAAACAAAAGAGGGACAATAGGTTGCAGGTGTTGTATACAGAATGATGTATCTTAAAATGTAAAATGTTTTTACCCTTGGCAGTCAGTCGTTGCATTGAAAGAGCCAATCTTATCACAAGATTTTCATCCTGATGATCTTTCTATGATGAACAACAACGCTGATGAACCAGCTGACGCAAAGGAAAGGCAGCTTCCTCATGTTCAACAATCAGGTTTGTTTCTTGGGAGTTTGTTTTTCTTCAATTCCCCAAAACTTGAGAACGGTCCCTGTTTCATCAGTACATCGATTACACTCGATGATATTTGTGTTTCTTTCTTTTTCAAAGTAAGGCCCCCCCTGCCCCCCCCCCCCCCCTCTGGTGACGCCACTGTTCAGGGCGTATCTGACAGATAAGATCCTACACTGGTCCTATGGGAAATTTCACATGCTGTATCATAGTTACCACATAAATTAAAGAGTAATAAAACAGTTGTACAAGTTTTGAGATGTGCCCCCTTTCTTTATGTAAAAAATTGACATAAATTGTATGGTGCAATTTCCATAAAATGTAAGATTTGTATGTTTTTCTGCCATTGAGTTGTGTACAAAATGTACCTGCAGTAAGTCCAGGCTCTGTGGCTCTTTGGTAAACATGTGATGTCAAATGTTACATGGTCTATAGGAAATAATGAATGCTTAAAACAATAATGCATGTTACCACTTTCTTGCAGTAAGGAAAAGGTACCTTGTCTGGCCAAAATCGCATGAAAAAAAGGTAACGACATTCTTCATGGAGATTATCAAAGGAGAAAGTCAGCAGTCTCTACCTAGTAAGTACAAGTATAATTCCCCTTAAGCCCTGCATGTTCATCTAGATGTATGTACTCAAACTTTGACTCACTATAAAAGGTTCACCGATTTATACTCGCCAATTTGTAGATTACTTAAGAATAATCTTGTCGCCTACTGACAAATAAAATGAAGGTTTCACTGCTTCTTTTGTGGTTCTGATGAAAAGTGAGTTTATTTATGTCTCTCTTTTCATGTCACAGCTCACATGAGATAGTTTAACAATTTTAGGAATCAAAATCTATGTATTTCTAGCAGTTAGAAAAAATGTAACAATATCATCCAGATAAGCTTACATTTAAAAAGATAAAAGTCTATTAGATTAACAGTTTGAGATGTGTTTACAAGAGTCTCTACTTGAAAACTGTCTAATGAGCGAAGGGTTAACGTGGAATAAATATAGTCTTTATTGTGTTTTTTTTCACAGGAAGAAATCAAATTGAATCCTTCTTAAAAGAAGAACCAGAAATTCCTTACAGTTGGACAACAATAAGGACCAAAGTAATGAACGAGAAGGCAAAGTGGCAAAGGATTATGAAAAAAAGGATGGAAGAAATGGGGGAAGACTAGCTTATATAAGACCAGTGTTACAGGTATTGTTTAGAAATATGCAATGGGGGGAGGGGGGACATTGCCAGTTGCAGTGTGTTATAACTTTTGGGAGGAGAGAGTAAAATTGAAGAAATTGAAGTGTTAAAACTATCGTAGGGAAAGACGTACATTTTGGAGACAGAGCCAGTTTCTATATGTTAATTTTGTTTTTGTGAGGAAATGTACTTGTGGGGAACATTGTCAAATTGGAGACTGCAAAATTGCAATTTGCTATGATTTTTTGAAAAAGGTACAATTTGAGACATTGCCAATTTGCAACGTGTTATAATTTTGGTGGGAAAAAATGGTTTATTAGGGAGACTTTGCCAATTTGCATCAGTTATGATTTGTGTTCATGAAAAAAGGTGCAAATGGAAACTTAGCCATTTGCAATGTGTTATAATTTTGGTGGGAAAAATTGTTTATTGCCAGTTTGCATCAGTTATGATTTGTGCTCGTGAAAAAAGGTGCAATTGGAGACATTGCCAATTTGCAATGTGTTATAATTTTGGTGGGAAAAAATGGTTTATTAGGGAGACTTTGCCAATTTGCAATATGTTATGATTTGTGCTCATGAAAAAAAGGTACAATTGGAGACATTGCCAATTTGCAATGTGTTATAATTTTGGTGGGGAAAATGGTTTATTAGGGAGACTTTGCCAATTTGCAATATGTTATGATTTGTGCTCATGAAAAAAGGTGCAATTGGAGACATTGCCAATTTGCAATGTGTTATAATTTTGGTGGGAAAATAATTTACTTGGGAGACTTTGCCAATTTGCAATATGTTATGATTTGTGTTCATGAAAAAAGGTGGAAATGGAAACATTGCCAATTTGCAATGTGTTATAATTTTGGTGGGAAAAATGGTTTATTGCCAGTTTGCATCAGTTATGATTTGTGCTCGTGAAAAAAAGGTGCAATCGGAGACATTGCCAATTTGCAATGTGTTATAATTTTGGTCGGAAAAATGGTTTATTAGGGAGACTTTGCCAATTTGCAATATGTTATGATTTGTGCTCATGAAAAAAGGTACAATTGGAGACATTGCCAATTTGCAATGTGTTATAATTTTGGTGGAAAAAAATGGTTTATTAGGGAGACTTTGCCAATTTGCAATATGTTATGATTTGTGCTCATGAAAAAAGGTACAATTGGAGACATTGCCAATTTGCAATGTGTTATAATTTTGGTGGGGAAAATGGTTTATTAGGGAGACTTTGCCAATTTGCAATATGTTATGATTTGTGCTCATGAAAAAAGGTGCAATTGGAGACATTGCCAATTTGCAATGTGTTATAATTTTGGTGGGAAAATAATTTACTTGGGAGACTTTGCCAATTTGCATCAGTTATGATTTGTGTTCATGAAAAAAGGTGGAAATGGAAACATTGCCAATTTGCAATGTGTTATAATTTTGGTGGGAAAAATGGTTTATTGCCAGTTTGCATCAGTTATGATTTGTGCTCGTGAAAAAAAGGTGCAATCGGAGACATTGCCAATTTGCAATGTGTTATAATTTTGGTCGGAAAAATTGTTTATTTTTGGAGACTTTGCAAATTTGCAATGTGTTATTATTTGTGTTCTTGAAAAAAAAGGTACAATTGGAAACAATGCCAATTTGCAATGTGTTATAATTTTGGTCGGAAAAATGGTTTATTAGGGAGACTTTGCCAATTTGCAATATGTTATGATTTGTGCTCATGAAAAAAGGTACAATTGGAGACATTGCCAATTTGCAATGTGTTATAATTTTGGTGGGAAAATGGTTTATTTGGGAGACTTCGCCAATTTGAAATTCGTATGATGTGTTGTCATAAAAAAAGGGTACATTTAAAAAGACATTGTAAAGTGGCAAAGGATTATGAAAAAAAGAATTGAAGAGATGGGGAAAGACTAGCTTATATAAGACCAGTGTTACAGGTATTGTTTAGAAATATGCAATGGGGGAGGGGGGACATTGCCAGTTGCAGTGTGTTATAACTTTTGGGAGGAGAGAGTAAAATTGAAGAAATTGAAGTGTTAAAATTATCGTAGGGAAAGAGGTCATTTTGGAGACAAAGCCAGTTTCTATATGTTAATTTTGTTTTTGTGAGGAAATGTACTTGTGGGGAACATTGTCAAATTGGAGACTGCCAAATTGCAATTTGCTATGATTTTTTGAAAAAGGTACAATTTGAGACATTGCCAATTTGCAATGTGTTATAATTTGTGCTCATGAAAAACAAGTGCAATTGGAGACATTGCCAATTTTCAATGTGTTATAATTTTGGTGGGAAAATGGATTATTTGGGAGACTTTGCCAATTTGCAATATGTTATGATTTGTGCTCATGAAAAAAGGTACAATTGGAGACATTGCCAATTTGCAATGTGTTATAATTTTGGTGGGAAAAAATGGTTTACTAGGGAGACTTTGCCAATTTGCAATATGTTATGATTTGTGCTCATGAAAAAAGGTACAATTGGAGACATTGCCAAATTGCAATGTGTTATAATTTTGGTGGGAAAAAATGGTTTATTAGGGAGACTTTGCCAATTTGCAATATGTTATGATTTGTGCTCATGAAAAAAGGTACAATTGGAGACATTGCCAATTTGCAATGTGTTATAATTTTGGTGGGAAAATGGTTTATTTGGGAGACTTCGCCAATTTGAAATTCGTATGATTTGTTGTCATAAAAAAAGGGTACATTTAAAAAGACATTGTAAAGTGGCAAAGGATTATGAAAAAAAGAATTGAAGAGATGGGGAAGCTTATATAAGACCAGTGTTACAGGTATTGTTTAGAAATAAGCAATGGGGGAGGGGGGACATTGCCAGTTGCAGTGTGTTATAACTTTTAAGAGGAGAGAGTAAAATTGAAGAAATTGAAGTGTTAAAATTATCGTAGGGAAAGAGGTCATTTTGGAGACAAAGCCAGTTTCTATATGTTAATTTTGTTTTTGTGAGGAAATGTACTTGTGGGGAACATTGTCAAATTGGAGACTGCCAAATTGCAATTTGCTATGATTTTTTGAAAAAGGTACAATTTGAGACATTGCCAATTTGCAATGTGTTATAATTTGTGCTCATGAAAAACAAGTGCAATTGGAGACATTGCCAATTTTCAATGTGTTATAATTTTGGTGGGAAAATGGATTATTTGGGAGACTTTGCCAATTTGCAATATGTTATGATTTGTGCTCATGAAAAAAGGTACAATTGGAGACATTGCCAATTTGCAATGTGTTATAATTTTGGTGGGAAAAATGGTTTACTAGGGAGACTTTGCCAATTTGCAATATGTTATGATTTGTGCTCATGAAAAAAGGTACAATTGGAGACATTGCCAAATTGCAATGTGTTATAATTTTGGTGGGAAAAAATGGTTTATTAGGGAGACTTTGCCAATTTGCATCTGTTATGATTTGTGGTCATGAAAAAAAGGTACAATTGGAGACATTGCCAATTTGCCATGTTATCATTTTTTTTTTTTTGAAAAAAAAGATGCAAATTGAGACATTGCCAATTTGGAATATCATAACTATAAAAAAAATATTTTGGGAATTGTTGCCATTTTGCCATGTTATGATTTATTTAATTTTATATTGTTTTGTTTGAAAAAGGGGGTACAGTTTGAGACATTGCTGATAGCAATGTGTTATAATTATTGCGGGGAAAAGGTTACAGTTGGAAGACATTTCAGTGTGTAAAATTATAGCTTTCGAAAAATAGGTAGGTATACTTTGAGGAAAATAGTACAATTGGAGACGTTGCCAATTTGGCAATTTTTTTAATTATTTTATTGGGGGAGGAGTACATTTGGGAGACATTGCCAGGTACTACGTGTTATTATTGTAAACAATTATATTATTGTAAACAGTTTTGGCAATTTTTTTGTTAATTATAGTTGCAAACTTTTCGAAAAATGTTTTTTATCGTTACAAATGTTCATGTCAGTCTCCATGTAATGGCTGCTTTGAATGCACTCATTTTTGCAAATGAAAGGATATCTAAAAAAAATTCAGGATTCAAAAATCTACCCGTGACACTTTTGCCTGACTACCTTTTTCATTGCCGCAAATATACTGCTGCACATTAATGTGTTTAAAGAAACATTATGAGAAGTGTGTATGCTTTTACATTATAAATGTATGTGTATACAAAAACTATAATAATCCTTTTCGAAATGTATTCACCAATTAACTGTGTCTGCTTCTCTTGCCGTAAGTAAGCATTTACCACAAAATTTAAACGTGTCTTTGAAGTGGTAATTCTTTCTGAAAGCAATGCTGCTATAGCTCTATTATTTTTTTTACTGGTAGTTAGATAACCAACACAATATTGATAAGCAGCTGTGCTGTCTCTATAAGACCAGTCTTACAGGTGTTGTTTTTGTAAATGTCGACAGTTTAGTGCGGTTTGTGGCCATCCATATGCATTCGACGTTCCCCAGCCTTTTCAGAACAAATTAAATAAGAATTAACCAAGAGTGAGATATGAATAAAACATGCTCTGATCCTGTTGTTGCACGTGGAATTTGTGTCTTTTTTGGTTTTTTGGTGTTTTTTTTAACAAAGTCATTGTAGTTGGTATTTGATTGTACTTGTCCTATTTGTTTATTTATTAGATTATGTTTATATACTTCCAAAAAAACCTCCACACACACTACACACATTTTTGAAGACAAAGGAGTTTTTAACAAAAATTTAAAAGTATAAGTACAAGTTTTCATTGGGGCCTATCGATCTCCCCCAAAAAATGCATTTGGCAGTGGTGCATAGGTTTGACGTGACAGCAACCCGGTCCTCTATATAGAATTCTGACAAAGCAACGCCATTCTTTTTTTTTAGGGGATTTTTTCATTAAGGTTATAAGGACTTGGTACAGTGGTTCGACCCCCTCTACTCTTCTTTTCATTTAATTATTTATAATGTTTTTTACGTGGGCGTGAGGGACTGCGCGCATAGTAACCCCTCTTTATATTCCAAAGTCCACTGCTTACTTTCACGGACCTTTAAACACCTACATGATTCATGATTGTTTTTGTATGTTGAGAGACACTAGTGGGAAATAATGTCATGTCAAAGACATCCCTTCAAAGTTTATTACAGTGACAGTACCCTCCCCCACCTCAACTAATTTCCCTCTTTGCGTGCGTTTTCTTCATCTTATCATTAATCATTAGTGTGTTTAGTGTTACCATCTGCCTTTTCCTTATAGTCGTCAATGTTTACGTATTCTTTTTTGTTTAGATTAAATATTAATTCTTTTTTATTTTGAACCATTTAAATAAACCACAGTATTTATCTGAAGGTAAATCTAACAAAACAGCAAAACACATGTTATATGATGGTTTCAATCATTACGTCTCCGAAAGGTCCATCTTAAGGTTTGAAAACCATTAGGGAGACAATAAAAACTACCTCAAGTAATTATGTTCTAAGCAGGATATGGAGCAAACTTTATTTTTATTTCTTTTTAATTTAATGTTGTTCAAGACGATTTTGTAAACAAACCATACAAATTGAATGGTTGGTTTCCTAAATAAAACAGTAAATGTCATTTGTCTCCTAAACGTTCAGTTTTTAATGATGTCTACCAAGGGGGCCATTTACGGTTATTATTATTATTATTATTATTATTATTATTATTATTATTATTATTATTATTATTATTATTATTATTATTATTACTATTAATGGCCCATTATGGAGACATTTCGCAGTAATAAAACAGCCTTTTGGAGGACATTTTAATTACGGAGACATATAACTGTCTCCTTTATTCTTTGACCGCTCGAAACGGGTTTAGTATGCATTTGGCATGCTGGATCATGCCGGATTCATTGACTCGAAGACCGTCACCAATGAATGGACCCGTCTACATTGGTATGTGGGGTTGTTGAAGCTTAGAAAAACACGCTTAAAATAGGGAAGGTTATATGTCACATGGTGTGAAACGAAGTAATTAGGAGACTTTACGTTTTTTGGGTAAAAGTCACACTATTCGGAATTATTATTTTGTAAAATTCTTTCTCAGTTTTTTGCAATGTTAAACCAGATAGTTTTTATTTTCAAACATTCTTTAAAAGTGAACTTATTTATGATGGTCCCCTTTTTGACTATTGGTATCGTCCATGGCTAGACTACTGGAATATTCATAACTTTTTGTCTGGTTTCTGTACTCCTAATACCGTAATACAAACAATGTATCATTAAAACCATTTGTCCCCCTTGGCCTTGTATTTGGCGCGCAATGTGATGACGTCAAGAAACTTTCTTGATGGTCTTTGTGCGTATTTTTACGCACGTCGGGCGGTGTGTGGCGTCTCTTTTCTCCCTGGCGCCGGCGGCCATGATGCAGCATGGAAAACCAAATTTTTTATTGCGTAAACAGTGAAAAGATCGATGTCATACAAGAGTATACACGAAGATTAATAATTGCAGTTTTCCTTTTAATCATTTGGTTGACAATTCTTACTTTTTTAAGTATTGCTGCTGTAGTCCTAGGCAGTGTACGCCGTGGTTCTAATTTTACTAGTAATTTCGACCTCGAGTACTCTACATCGTTTTAACGTTGTCGTGACACTAACATGTAGTGTACGTAGCCGAGCTTATACAAACTCTGCAAGAATATTTTCTGGAATCTAAGTTCAGTACACATTTGGTGTCTGTGTTTTTAAACTACTCCTACCTACTCCTCCTACTCATCATAGCGGTCTCGACTGACTTCATTATGTTGGTAAGTTAAACATTTTTTCCACCATTAATACAAAACAACTTCACTTGGGCTTATTAAGTTATAATATATATATTATTTGCAACTTTACCTGAAAGGCTTAGCATGTTGTGTTGCGATAATCATAACCCTCCCCTCCCCCAATTCTCTTGACGCGACGGTCGCACATTTTTATTCAGACCGGTCGGTACGACCGTCGATACATCGTAAGAATACAGTGTTACTATTTTATGCTTTCGAATCGATTAACACAAAACCTGTAGAGGCCTACCTTGTTGTGGGCATCCGTAGCAAAATCTCATTTAATTTTTCTAGAATAGGACAAACAAATTGTGACACAAAACTACATCACTGGATAGTCTGATAGTTACTGACGGTGACACTGACAGTCTGTCCTGTAGCCTTCAGTTGTGTAGTAATTTTTTATTGAATTGCTCTGAACTTTAAAAAAGTAAATAGTCAATATCCAGTGATAAGTATAAACTAGCCCACAGGTTGCCATAGTATGGTTGCATACAATCATGACAATGACTCAAACAAGACGGTATGATACTCCTGTGTGTTTAGCATAAGCTCAGCAAGTAAGCAATTAAACTCTTGATCTAGTACAGTGACATGTACATGTTAATCTCTTTGAAAGTTGAGATGAAATTTCCTCAAAAGAGTCACTCAAAGCAAAGCAAACTCGTTGTTTTTCTTGTATGCGTCTGCTGGATGGGGAAGGTGCACGATAAATTATGCTGTTCTAGCTCTTTCATAACTTAACTGTGGAAAGTGAATAACATTTTCTTTTGTACCAAGTGGTGTTGGTAGGGGAGGGGGGGGGGGCATGGCGTGAAATCTGAAATTTGTATTGAACATTTCCAGAACAAATGTTTCATTTTTCTGCTTTAATGTGATAATTTCATTTTGTAAAAATATTTTTCATTTACATGCAGACAATATTTTTTGGGGGGCCAGATTATCTTATAAAAAATGGCATAACAAGAGTGCTGAAAGAAGGCTTAAAAAATGCAAGTGTGAACTTGGCCAGAACTTGCAGAAGTGCCCCCTAATAAAAATGGTGCACCCCGTGTGCCCCTTAAACTTTTACCTTAATTTTCAATGCTGTTTGTATACCTAAACATGCTTATTCACAGTTAATATTTAAAACTTGCAGTTGAGTTTTCTTTGTCATACACAGTCTACGATAGCATGGTTACATTAACCACCCAGGTGTCATGTGTCATTTGAGGAGATTTGTGTCATATTCAGTGTTTAAACTTTCAACTTTCAGTCTGTGAGACAAACACGATCATCTGCAAATGTCTCTAAGGACAAGCTGATAATAGAAGCATTAAGCAAAGAGGACCCGGCAAAGACTTTCGTCGTGAAAAACTCTCCAGGCAAAGGTATACATGAGGATGAGCCTATATTTGTTTCAAAAAACTATTTGAACTATATCTTTGGCAATAACAATTATTTTCACAAGCATTTGATGTGGTAGTCTGAAGGTTCGATCATCTGAAAGTGGGGTTGAGAGGCAAGGGTGATAGTCAAACAGTTGTAGTGGGAAGCATGAAGTCTTGATAGTTTTAAATGTGTGTACCATCTTGCCATGGACTGAAACAACGATGTGTTTACATCTCAAGTTTGCTATGGTAAAGATGCGCACAGATACAGTCAATTCTACGTGGCCTTTAAAGCTTTATTGCTGGCTATTGCTGGTAAATTACATGTACATGTTAAATAACTCCTCCCTTTAGGACCATTGTGTTATGTTCACATTGCCAGTAATATAACGGCAATGGCATGATGGGACTTAAAACCTTTTATTTTACAGTGAAACGTGTCTTTTTAGTGTTAGTTTCCTAACCTCATGAAGCATATTGTGTCAGAGATAGAATTGTTTTCAAAAATTGCTGCATTGGCTTTTTGGGAGACATTGCAAATTGCAGTGATGATTATTGAAGAAAAAATGTGCATTTGGGAGACATTGCAAATTGCTATGTGTTTTGATTATTGAAGAAAAAGTGTACGTTTGGGAGACATTGCAAATTGCTATGTGTTATGATTATTGAAGGAAAAATGTACGTTTGGGAGACATTGGAAATTGCTGTGTGTTATGATTATTGAAGAAAAGGTGTACATTTGGGAGACATTGCAAATTGCTGTGTTTTGATTATTGAAGAAAAAGTGTACATTTGGGAGACATTGCAAATTGCTATGTGTTATGATTATTGAAGAAAAAATGTACGTTTGGGAGACAATGCAAATTGCTATGTGTTATGATTATTGAAGAACAAATGTACGTTTGGGAGACATTGCAAAATCCTGTGTGTTATGATTATTGAAGAAAAAATGTACATTTGGGAGACATTGCAAATTGCTATGTGGTATGATTATTGAAGAACAAATGTACATTTGGGAGACATTGCAAAATCCTGTGTGTTATGATTATTGAAGAAAAAGTGTACATTTGGGAGACATTGCAAATTGCTATGTGTTTTGATTATTGAAGAAAAAATGTACGTTTGGGAGACATTGCAAATTGTTATGTGTTATGATTATTGAAGAAAAAATGTACATTTGGGAGACATTATGTTATGATTATTGAAGAAAAAAATGTACCTTTGGGAGACATTGCAAACTGCACTGTGCTTTGATTATTGAAGGACAAATGTATTTTTGGAATACATTGCAAATTGATGTGTTATGATTATTGAAGATTAAAAATACAGTTTGGGAGATAAAGCTACTAACTCTGTAAGATTTTTTGAGGGATTCCCAGATAATATATTAATCTACCGACATCTCAACATGTCTGAAAATCACCCCTTATTGTCAATTTTATACAAATATTGACATAATGTGGCCTGTTTAAACTTGGCTAAAATTCTTAATCAGCGCATACCAAACTTTCCTTTTGGCTTATTTATATTAAAAATTACCTTTGCCTGCATACACATAGCATATAAAACAAATTTTCTATTTGGCTGATTGAAAACTATGTACCCGCATTTATACTTCTGCTACGATTCTAGAGAGTAGGGCCTTACTTAATGTCTATTCAGTTTGGCAACAGACAGATCACATTACGATGGGTCACTCCCGGTTTACTGTATAAACACAACATTAATTTTGTATGTGATGCCATTATCATCATTAACAATAAATTGACACAGACTTTTTATTGCATTGTTTCATACACACTTGAAGGTTTAGGAGTCTTTGCCACCAAAGCAATTTCACCTGGACAACCTTTGGTTGTCTATGGGGGGAAACTTATAACAAAGGAGGAGGGGGAAAGACTGGAGAACGAGAAAGAGAGTGTCTTTCGCTACTTCTTTGTGTTCAAAGGAGAGAAACTATGGTATGTACTTTTTTTGAAGTAGTTGTTGTTTAAAGGAGAGAAACTATGGTATGTGTTGTTTTTGAAGTAGATGGATACCTGTAGTTTCCAACAATTTCCAAGAAAAACAGTTAATTTTTGATTAATATCTACTTTTCCCAATTTTCCTATATTTTGTCTTTTCTTCGTGACCTACTGTACAAGATATTTATGGGCAAATAGTGCCTTTAAAATATATTCCAGATTGATAGACATTCAAGTTAAGTCATTTAAGTACTTTTAAAGGTGGCACATGCCCTGTTAAAAAAAAGTAGATCTTGCTGTGCGTGACAGACACACTTGGTACTCATAATAACTGTAGTGCATGTTTAACAGTGTTTAACCAAACTGGTAGGGTTTTAAATGTTTTCACAAAATAATGACTTATTAATTCTTGTTTCCATGTGCTCTCTCATTATAACAGTTGTGACGCAACAGAACCATCAAATTTGCACCTTGGACGACTAGTAAATCACGGCAGAGGCAAACACCAAAATGCTAGGATGAAAGTGTTAGATATTAATGGAGCACCAATCCTATGTCTCTTCTCTCTAAAAGGTTTAAAAAAAGACGAAGAAGTCTTGTACGATTATGGGATAAAAAATCTTCCTTGGCTTCATAACGCAGGTAAATTATGGGTATATTTTGAAATGTATTTTTGTCTTTGAGAAAGGAACATCAATAACTCATCACATCCCATTCCTTGGTGGACATTCAAACTTTTAAAACTACCAAAACAATTTGGACTAGGTGGCCCACTTCAGGGTAAACCTGCCAAATGAACTTTTCTATAGTTATATTTTCAGAGATTGATTTTTTTCACTAAATGAGTCGATACTTTAGACTGCAAGGGGCCTTAGTTAGCATAAATAGTTTTAGTTTCTTAAGTTATACATATGTAATAACTAAGGGTCACTGGCTGTTGTACTGTAGCTGATCTGTTTGGTCTGTCTTTTTAATTTTCCAAAGAGAAATAAAGCAAAATTTCAGTGGAGAGACAGAAATGTATTAAAAGGACTAATTAATCTGATTTTATATTATAAAAGCAAATTATCCGAATCTGTTTGTATTTTTTCACTATTAGGCAGAAACTCCCAAGAAAGTTGTGCTTCTCTAAAACCAGAAAGTGTAAGTGCTTGTTTAAATATGTTGAAATAACTTTAATCCTCAGTGTTTACATTTTATAACATCACTAAATATACTTATTTGGTTTAGTTCAAATCAAAGAGCTCTGTGCTATTACAATAAATACAAAATGTTATTCTGAATGGTTTATGATGTACACTAAAGTCTTACATAAGTTTTGTTTTTTTAACCCTTGGCAGTCAGACAAGCCAATACCACAAGAACATCATCTTCATCAGCCCGATGATAATCTTGTTGAGGTTGAGGTTGAACAAGTACATGTACCAGCTGACCCGAGGCAGCTTTCCAGTGTTGTTCAACAGTCAGGTTTGTGTGTGTGTTGTTGGTTTTGTTTTTGTTTCGTTTGTTGGGATGTTTTTTGTTTGTTTGTTTGTTGGGGTTGTTGGGGTGTTTGTTTTTTTGTTTGTTTGTTTGTTTGTTGTTGTTACTGCTGTTGTTGTTGGGGGTGGTGGTGTTGATGTTGTCGTCGTCGCCGTCTTCGTCGTCGTCGTCGTTGTTGTTGGGTGGTGTTTTTTTTTTTTTTTTTTTTTTTGGGGGGGGGAGGGGGGGTTGGTTTTGTATTAGTGTAAGGTGTGTGTAATTATACCATAGCTCTGATTATACTATATGATGTAGCACCCCACATATAAAGAGGAAAGCAGTAGACAACTTCTTCCCTGCAGACCATGGATGGCACTGCAGAGAATGTTTCTGAAGAATTCAGCTATGACCAGCAATGACCTATGGACCATGGGCCTTCTAGGCGACTGTGCTGCTAATCTCTAGAGTCTAATTTTCTGGGATGGTTTGGCAACGGTTACAAAGGCACATGTACTGCAACAAACCCTTACTTTAGAAATTTCAGGCTTCTAAGGAACTGCCACTGCTGCACTACACTAATAGCCCCTCATCAGCTAGTCTACACAGCTTTAACAGTAAAACTATGAAAGGCTACACACCATCGGCCAACACAAGCTCATTCAGTACACAGTATGTACAACCACATCATACGTCCGAATGAATGTACACAGGCGAACCGATCTCTGATTTCTCGTACACACCATGCACAACACTTATTTCAAAGCCTTTCCAACGATGGACATGTTGATAAGCGCAGCCCGTGACATGCTTTTGGAGATCACTACATTAATTGTGGTCTACTACACTTTGTGAGCGTTGCTAGCCCTCTGTCCCATCACAGTATACTCGATCTTGTGCATAGACACATTCGCTAAATTGCTCAATATTGTTGGATATAACAGGTATGATAAGTAAATTGTTTGAATTTTTATTCAACAGGCAGCAGCATCAACAGGTTCCAAGAAAGTTGTCCATTCCTGAAGCCTGAAAATGTGAGTGTTGAGATAGCTTAAATATACGACAACGTAGCCTATGCGTGAATACATGTAGACCCACATGTATATCACTTGACATTATAAAGTGCACAAGCACTGCCTTTTGCAACAAGTTAATGCATTGAATGGTACATGTACATCAATAGAAACCATAGATACTTAATATAAAAATTGTTTTTGATGCCTAAAACACTTAATTAGCAATGAGACTATTTGAAATTGCAATAGTTCAAGAGGCTTTTTCTGAAACTGCTGATGTGTGCAAATGATTTGCACACATTGCAACCTTTGTCATAGGTGGAATTGGAGGGTGACACACTTGCAATAAAATCTGCATCTTGACCTCTGTTCCAACAACTTTGTTGTCTTCTCATTTCTAATTTCAAGTGCAGACTTAGTTCAACGTTCATATACACAAGACAATAAAGGCAATTAGGCTTTATGATCAGCATGCCCATACTATGCCCATAATATGTTATTCTGAATGATTTATGGTGTACACTAAAGTCTTACATAAGTTTTGTTTTTTTAACCCTTGGCAGTCAGACAAGCCAATACCACAAGAACATCATCTTCATCAGGCCGATGATAATCTTGTTGAGGTTGAGGTTGAACAAGTACATGTACCAGCTGACCCGAGGCAGCTTTCCAGTGTTGTTCAACAGTCAGGTTTGTGTGTGTGTCTGTTACGTTGGTTTTGTTTTTGTTTCGTTTGTTGGGGTGTTTTTTGTTTGTTTGTTTGTTTGTTGGGGTTGTTGGGGTGTTTGTTTTGTTTGTTTGTTTGTTTGTTTGTTGTTGTTGTTACAGCTGTTGTTGTTGGGGGTGGTAGTGTTGATGTTGTTGTTGTCGCTGTCGTCGTCGTTGTTGTTGGGTGGTGGTTTTTTTGGGGGGAGGGGGGGGGGTTTTATATTAGTGTAAGGTGTGTGTAATTATACCATAGCTCTATGATTATACTATATGATGTAGCACCCCACATATAAAGAGGAAAGCAGTAGACAACTTCTTCCCTGCAGACCATGGATGGCACTGCAGAGAATGTTTCTGAAGAATTCAGCTATGACCAGCAATGACCTATGGACCATGGGCCTTCTAGGCGACTGTGCTGCTAATCTCTAGAGTCTAATTTTCTGGGATGGTTTGGCAACGGTTACAAAGGCACATGTACTGCAACAAACCCTTACTTTAGAAATTTCAGGCTTCTAAGGAACTGCCACTGCTGCACTACACTAATAGCCCCTCATCAGCTAGTCTACACAGCTTTAACAGTAAAACTATGAAAGGCTACACACCATCGGCCAACACAAGCTCATTCAGTACACAGTATGTACAACCACATCATACGTCCGAATGAATGTACACAGGCGAACCGATCTCTGATTTCTCGTACACACCATGCACAACACTTATTTCAAAGCCTTTCCAACGATGGACATGTTGATAAGCGCAGCCCGTGACATGCTTTTGGAGATCACTACATTAATTGTGGTCTACTACACTTTGTGAGCGTTGCTAGCCCTCTGTCCCATCACAGTATACTCGATCATGTGCATAGACACATTCGCTAAATTGCTCAATATTGTTGGATATAACAGGTATGATAAGTAAATTGTTTGAATTTTTATTCAACAGGCAGCAGCATCAACAGGTTCCAAGAAAGTTGTCCATTCCTGAAGCCTGAAAATGTGAGTGTTGAGATAGCTTAAATATACGACAACGTAGCCTATGCGTGAATACATGTAGACCCACATGTATATCACTTCACATTATAAAGTGCACAAGCACTGCCTTTTGCAACAAGTTAATGCATTGAATGGTACATGTACATCAATAGAAACCATAGATACTTAATATAATAATTGTTTTTGATGCTTAAAACACTTAATTTTCAATGAGACTATTTGAAATTGCAATAGTTCAAGAGGCTTTTTCTGAAACTGCTGATGTGTGCAAATGATTTGCACACATTGCAACCTTTGTCATAGGTGGAATTGGAGGGTGACACACTTGCAATAAAATCTGCATCTTGACCTCTGTTCCAACAACTTTGTTGTCTTTTCATTTCTAATTTCAAGTGCAGACTTAGTTCATTTACACAAGACAATAAAGGCAATTATCATAATCGGCATGCCCTTAATATTTTATCTACCAAAAAGTCCTGTTGCAAACATGTTCAGATTTTCGTTGAAAAAGATTGATTTAGTTGGTCGTAGAATTAAGCTTCTTGTGTTTGTGTTTTCTTGGCAATTATTCAAATTGATATATATTAAAATCTTACATACATTTTGCTTTTTAACCCTTGGCAGTCAGTCACTGAAGAGCCAGTGCTACCAGATCATCATCATCAACCTGATAACCTTTCTCAGGTGGGCAACAGTGCTGATGAGCATTCTGATGACTTGAGCAGGCTGCTCTCCTGGGTTCAACTTAATACAGGTTGGCCTTTATTCTTACAAGTACAAGTTTTAGTTTTTTGTATTAAACAAGGAAGATAGTGGCAGCACTTTAAGAGTAACTAATACATAACAAACTGCATGAACTACTTCATCATATTCATTGCATCTGATAAAGTTAAATGTTGTTACGAAAGCTCATGCAGTTTTTGTATGTGACGTCAGTTACTACACCTTACTTGTTTTATCTATCAGACTAACACGGCTATCTCTATCATCATATACTTTTATGAACATGCCTTTTTTATAAGTGTCAATGTTTAGTTTTAGCACTGATTTTGTGCTTTTCTTGATAAAATAGAAGTGCGCATTTAATTTGTCCTTCGTTGATCTAGGGTAGGAAAATACATAAATACACCAGGACCTTGAAAAATTGTATACAACACATAAAGTGTACTTTGATTATACCAATGCATTCGCCCCTTTTGAATGCTGCCAACGATACAGGATGAGGGGTGGGTTATGACAGCTTTTTTCATATTCATTGCACATATCACTATCAATTCCCCTCTGTACAATCTTGAAAGTGAAACTTTATACAGCTCTTACTTAATTGTTTGCACTCGTAGTAAAATTTGTTTGCCCATGACCATTAACATCAAGGTCATCATCTCAGTTGCTCAAAACCTACCCATGTACATGTTGTAAATGCATACTTGTTTTTTGTTGTTGTTGAACAGAAAACAGCTCCCAAGAAAATACAAGTACAAGTAGTCTTCCTTCCTGTTCCATGAAGCCGGAAAATGTGAGCATTACTTTGAATTGTTAGAGCATGTATATTATACTACTGCAATTAGCTTCTTTTTTTTATTATTCAATGATTCAGTTCCCCCACCCTAATCCATTTTTATTTTATTTATTTATTTTTTTTTTTTTGGGGGGGGTATAATTTCTGTAAACAAAGTATTGTTTTAATTGCAAATTCAAAAGTACGAACAAATTTTGCCTCAAAAGTCTTTTTATAAAAAAGTATGAGCATTAGTAACACTGATAATCTTGTGTTGTAAAACATTACCAGTTTTGTGTGTGGGCAGAATTTTTGGGAAGATACACAAAGTAAAAAAACAAGAGTGCAAACATAAAAAGGAAGCAAAACACATTGGTATTGGTATAAAATAAAGCTTTTCCTTTTTTGTGTGCATTTAGTGAGCAATTGTTCTGAATGATGTCCACTACAATCTTACATAAGTTTTGTTTTTTCAACCCTTGGCAGTCAGACAAGCCAATACCACAAGAACATCATCTTCATCAGCCCGATGACAATCTTGTTGAGGTTGAAGTTGAACAAGTACATGTACCAGCTGACTCGAGGCAGCCTTCCAGTGTTCAACAGTCAGGTTTGTTTGTTTTTTCTTTCTTTGCTTTGCTTTTTTCCCTTTAGTTTGTTTTTTAAACAATACTCGTTGTTATTTTGTTTCACCCCTCCCTTAATGACAACAAATTTCCAACAGTCTTCTTGCTAAGACTTTGATTTGGATTCAATACATGTGCATTATACAGGTGAGTTGTTGTGACATAATTTGTTAAGACATCAGAAACATGCCAAAATATACAAAAAATTAGTGCTGTGTCCGATGATTAGAATATTTTCATGAGTGGAAAAAATGTTTTTTCCCAATCAAGGAGAGTTTAATTGACAATTCAATTTTTTCAACAAATGAAAATACTCTTAACCATTGCACAAATGCAATCCATCCAATATTGTGCTTACACAGCATTCAAATTAAGCAGATATTTGTCATTTAATGGGAGGATAAAACTATCATAAAAAAAACCCCAAAACATCCAAGATTGTATTCTTCCATCCACTTTGAGGATAGTGTACGTGTTGTGGTCAAGTGTAAATAGTCAACAAGCATAGCATGCAGTAGTAAAATAACCCAGGATGGAATGAAAATTCTCAGTGAATAGTCCTAAAATGCATGCTTATACAGGCCATGCAATGGTTTGAGAAATGCCACGTGACCTTACAGTCCTGTTAAAGTACAAAGAGTTCTACTTACATGCTGTAGTTGTTGTATAACACATCTTGGCATCGAAGCAACCGTCCTCATATATTGTTCGTGCATGTGACTTACAAGTACAAATATGCAATTTACAGCTACTAAAGTGCTCTATATTGTTTGATTAAAGAGTGAATTGTTTGCATGTGTTTCCCAACAGGCAGTAGCTCACGAGAAATCTACTTAAAAGGTCTTCCTTTTCTGAACCCTGGAAATGTGAGTATTTATTATCTTAAATTGATTTGAATAAACTCTATACATCACAGAAAATTGACTAAAAAAATGCTAAGAAACTCTGTATAATACTTTGTGGCTACATTATAGCTAAGAAGGAACAAGAAGCAACATACAGAGTAGCCTTGTCCAAGGCTCTTTACGCAAGCACCCCGCTTTGAATTCACCAGGAAGCATAACAATACTAGCACGGTACTGCAGTACTTGATATACAGTATACCGTGGGGTCGAAGCATGGTTTTTCAACCTCGTACCAAAACACGAGGCCGAAACAGAGCCTTGTTCCCACTGTAAAAAAGGTCAGATTGTGGGCGGAGTTGCTTTATGCTAATATTTCCCGAAGGTGTAAGCTCATTGGTTAAACACATATCATTACGTCATAGCGAGAGTTTATGCTTGGACGATTATCTGCTTAGTACAGCAAGTGAATATTCAATATCCGATTTAGCGCTGGAATCCCTGCGCAAAGATAAAGAAAAACATAAGCTGCCGTTTACAATGGAAACAAGGCTCTGTTTCGGCCTCGTTTTTTGGTACGAGGTTGAAAAACCATGCTTCGACCCCACGGTATACTGTATATCAAGTACTGCAGTACTGTGCCAGTATTGTTATGCTACCTGGTGAATTCAAAACGGGGTGTTTGCGTAAAGAGCCTTGGACAAGGCTACAGACGGAGAGGAAAAATAGATCTGGGGATAACCCCAGACATTGAGTTTCACCCTCCTTCAAATGTATCAAGTGCAGTTTCGCCACCACTCACCGAATTGGACTTATTGCCCACATGCCACGATGCCAGAAGTCCCGCTCTAACTAGAGTGACTGCATATACATTATAATTTATCAAAACATTTTAATGTTTCGATAAATTATAATGTGTATTTTGACTCTACAATTATAAACATTTAAAAATGTTTATAATTGTAGAGTCAAAATAGACACATACGAAAGTATGCATCCATGCATGACTTTGAAACAGCTAGTGAAAATCCGGATATTGTTAGATGGTGTTGTCATGTTTGCTAGTCTGTCATTTAAAATGATGTGTATTAAAATCTCTTTTTTTTCAACCTTACAGCCAGTCACTTTGAAAGAGGCAAATGATCATCAGGGCCTGCTTTGTGTACCATCTACAACTACTAGTACCACAGCTTCAGACATAAGTGAATCTGATTCTGATGATTCAACCTATGTGTGCTCTTCTGATGACAGTGATGATTCTGTTACTGAGTCGGTGAGCTTCCCATTAGTCCATGGGACACAACCTGTTAAGTCAATGATCTTACCTCCAGTAGCTGAAGCCATTACTGAGGCTAAATCTACATGTGCATCTAAATATGTGAAGCCCAAGCGAATGTGTCCCTTCTGCAGCAAAAGCATCCAAGAAAAACTAGCAAGGCACATATCAACGGTCCACAAAAGTATCAAATCAGTTTCTGACGCAATGAAGCTTCCAAAACTAGAAAGAGATGCTGTATTTGATGGTTTTAAGAAAAGGGGAATCTTCATCACAAACAAGGAGCAACTGAAAAAATCCACACCAGTCTACCAAAGAGAGAGGAGAAATCTGAGCAGTGATGACAGGCTTGTCATCTGTGGCCTCTGTAGTGGATTTTATTCAAAGAGGTGTTTTAAAAAACATAAAAACAGATGTCAAGGTGACTCTCTTTCTGCGGCATGCTCTATACCTCTTTCGATGTTGATAACTGGTGATGATATTTCTGATGAGTTTAAAAGAGAAATTTTGTGTAAGTTTCGCAACACAGATGTAGGGGAAGTTTGCAGAACAGACCCAGTTATCCTTAACATTGGGCAGCAGCTTTGGAGAAAAGGGAAGAACAAAAAAGATAAGGTGACCGAAAAGAAAAAATCTGTGATGGCAGACATGAGAAGGCTCGCCTCATTATATGTTGTCTACAAAGATCAAGAAATAGAGTCAATTGATGCAGGGAAACAGACAGTTGGAGACATGTTCAAAAGAGAGAACTTTAAAGCATTGAGTAATGCAATCGATGTGTACACAACCCATGCCGAGTCCACTGGAATTAAAAGTGGCCTCAAGTGTGCCCTCTATTACTTGATAAAGAAGGCATGCAAGATCATCAAATCTACCCATCTGATGGAGGGTCGGGATGATGCTGCCGCAGAAATAGACAAGTTCATTCCTGTATTTGAGCTCAACCATGAGTTTATTTTTGGGGATGCGACTTATGAAATAAACAACAGACGCCAAAAGATGCTGCGAAAACCAACAGAGCTACCTTTAGAGGAGAACGTCAAGAAGCTCAGAATTTACACAATCAACAAGGTGGAACAGATGTTGGCTGACGACTTCCTTGTCTGGGATTCTCATAACTTTAATGCACTTCGAGACCTCACTGTTTCTAGGCTTACGATGTTCAATGCCCGCAGAGGCGGGGAACCATCCCGCTTAAAAATAGCAGAATGGCAGGAAGCAGAAGACCGTCAGTGGATTGATCAGCAGAAAGCAGACAATCTGCATGACCCACTTGACAAGTATCTCATTTCCAATCTCAGAGTAACGTACCAGACTGGAAAGGGTAACAATCACTTGGTGCCTGTCCTTTTCCCATCCGACACAGTAGAAGCCATGAAGAAATTGACAGACACTGAAATCAGATCAACTGCAGGTGTCAGAGAGGACAATTTGTATGTGTTTGCTTGTGTCCAGGGATCATCTACACATGTAACAGGGTGGCTTGCTCTGAATAACATATGCAGTGAAGCAGGAATCGAGTCCAAAACAAATCTCACAGCTACAAAAAACAGACACCGCATTAGCACACTCTATGCGGCCCTTGAGCTTCCAGAGCAGGAAAGGGATCTGTTTTTTAAACACATGGGGCATTCTGGCAACATAAACCAAAACATCTACCAAGTGCCTCCAGCTATAGCGGAAGTCATAAAAGTTGGGAAGCAACTTTTGCAGATTGATAAAGGTAAATATTCATTGCCTCACACTTTTAATGGTAAGGGAAGTTATTGAAACAACTACGGAAAACTTTGAATAAAGACATTTGAAAAACTTCTGCAACTGACTTGTCTCATGTCGACAACAGAATCAAAATGAAAAGTGTAATCCTTGGTTAACATGATGTTGACGAATGATTGCCCTAGTCAGGCAAATAAGTACAGTTTTGTGATTTTCAATTTGTGAGCATTTGGTTATTGTTTTGTTAAGTTGATATTGTTTGAAATAAAGTTGTTGTATATTTTCCCAACAGGTAGCAGAGTCAGGTCCCAAGAAAGTCATCCTTCCCTGAAGCCCGAAAATGTGAGTGTAATTTAAATCTATAGAGTGGTACATGTTTACATTACAGAAACTGATTTATTTGGGAGAAAAATCTGTGCAGCCACATGGCTAGATATCTTTAAAAGATGATTGACATTTAAAAAGCTGATTTTTCTGGGTTCGATCCGAAATTGTATTAATTTTTTCAATGAGAGACACATACTAAAAGCACCATGCAAGATGGCATTAAAAAATCAGCTTTTGCTCAAAAAAGCCATTAGAAAAATATGAACAATTTAGTAACATTGTCTGGAAAGAGTTTGTGTGTGTCTGATCATACATGTACAGTACATGAATCTTGGGTATTCACTTAAGTATTCACTCATAAAAGTGTCCATTTTTAGATGGATTATGTTTAAATTTGTCAGTGACACCACACAGTAATATGCATGCAAATTATTTGTAAAATTTAGCAATAAAATAACTTACATGACAGCTATAATTGAACTTCTTTTCATTACAAAACGTCTCTCAAAACTACTGTGCTTTGAGATGCTTTTTCTCATTGAGAGACTCGATACTTTGAACTTGATATGTTGTTTTTGACACTGCTATGAACTAAATTAATCAGTGATAATGGAGAAAAGATAAGTTTTAGTTTGTGACAAACTTGAACCGATTAAAGTAAAACACTTTTGTATTTCATGACTGCCAATTTTTTTGAAATTGGCAGAAAAAATACATGTGTTTTTTTATTGTGTTTTTTATTTGTGCATTTGAGCAGAACTTTCACGAAACATTACATGGAGCGTGAGTGCTACTTAATGAAAATGGGAAATTTCACTTTTGGGCACAGCAAAGGTTACTATGAATAATTAGTGTAATTAATAAATAAAGTAAAACTCTTTAAATTTGTAACTGCTAAAACTGTAGGCATTGATGAAGAAGTTTTGGGGAGATACACAAAGTAAGGACAGTGCAAAAACGAATAAGAAAAACACAAGGGATCGGTAAAAAAATACAGCTGTATAAACAAAAGAGGGACAATAGGTTGCAGGTGTTGTATACAGAATGATGTATCTTAAAATGTAAAATGTTTTTACCCTTGGCAGTCAGTCGTTGCATTGAAAGAGCCAATCTTATCACAAGATTTTCATCCTGATGATCTTTCTATGATGAACAACAACGCTGATGAACCAGCTGACGCAAAGGAAAGGCAGCTTCCTCATGTTCAACAATCAGGTTTGTTTCTTGGGAGTTTGTTTTTCTTCAATTCCCCAAAACTTGAGAACGGTCCCTGTTTCATCAGTACATCGATTACACTCGATGATATTTGTGTTTCTTTCTTTTTCAAAGTAAGGCTTTTTTATTGTAAACTGAAAGTTTGCTCGGGTTTTTTACTTCCTTTTTTCTATGGTGCCAACAGATAAATCCTTGTTTATTTCATTATGTTTGGAAGATAAGAACCCTGGTTGCTGGTTTTTTGTTTGTTTATAATAATCAATTGTCAATGAGTCAAGCGTTTCATTATCATGGCACTTGTCCATGGAGCCTGGAAAAAGCTAAGCTAAGGATTGTGTAAGTGATTGCACCTTTTTTTAGGGCTACTAAGATAATCAGAGACAATTAAATTATCATTCCTTCAAAGTAATATTGGGTGCCCATGTCACCATGTTATATGAAAGATAGGATCCTGTAATGTGTGTAACCGGTTCAAGGGTGCAGCAAGATTAAACCAAAATGATTCAACAACGAATATGAGTTCGATGAACAACAATCTGATCTTAATATTTTTCACTAAAACCAATTCTCCAAGTAGGCTAGTAATGTCAAAGGACATTTTAAGATGAAAATCAAGAAGAAATAGTAATACAATTCCAACTTAAACAAAAATATAAAAAGTTCACATAGGAAAGAATTAATGCCATGAAAGTAATAAAAGGTAGAAATAAACTTAGCAGCTTGAAGAACTCTTGGTTGAAAAAACGATGACAAACCACTGAACGTTACACGACACTACTCACAATCCACGCGAATACAAACAAGTTTAAATGAAGAAAATGATGAAACAATATCCAGAAACATCAGGAAAAGTTTAAAAGTTCAGATTCTAGAAGACACATTATCTACATTGCTGTGGTCACATTCTTTGTGAAACTTTTGTAAATAAAAAAAAATAAAAATCAAGTCATGGTAAAGACCATGTCCCCATGTTTACAAAAGTGTGACTTTGTACACTTCAGGGCCAGTGGCGTAACTAGACATTTTCATTTGGGGGGCAAGTGGGGGCAAAGATTAAATTTGGGGGTGCCAAAGAAGTGCAAGGCTATCATTAAATATGTTAACTGATTTATATATTATAAGAATATACTTTTCTGTGATTTCATATGGGGGGGCAAGGGTTCTGTGCGGGGGGGGGGGGGGGGGGGGGGGGGGGGGCGCAGGCCCCCCCTGCCCCCCCCCCCCCCCCTCTGGTGACGCCACTGTTCAGGGCGTATCTGACAGATAAGATCCTACACTGGTCCTATGGGAAATTTCACATGCTGTATCATAGTTACCACATAAATTAAAGAGTAATAAAACAGTTGTACAAGTTTTGAGATGTGCCCCCTTTCTTTATGTAAAAAATTGACATAAATTGTATGGTGCAATTTCCATAAAATGTAAGATTTGTATGTTTTTCTGCCATTGAGTTGTGTACAAAATGTACCTGCAGTAAGTCCAGGCTCTGTGGCTCTTTGGTAAACATGTGATGTCAAATGTTACATGGTCTATAGGAAATAATGAATGCTTAAAACAATAATGCATGTTACCACTTTCTTGCAGTAAGGAAAAGGTACCTTGTCTGGCCAAAATCGCATGAAAAAAAGGTAACGACATTCTTCATGGAGATTATCAAAGGAGAAAGTCAGCAGTCTCTACCTAGTCAGTACAAGTATAATTCCCCTTAAGCCCTGCATGTTCATCTAGATGTATGTACTCAAACTTTGACTCACTATAAAAGGTTCACCGATTTATACTCGCCAATTTGTAGATTATTTAAGAATAATCTTGTCGCCTACTGACAAATAAAATGAAGGTTTCACTGCTTCTTTTGTGGTTCTGATGAAAAGTGAGTTTATTTATGTCTCTCTTTTCATGTCACAGCTCACATGAGATAGTTTAACAATTTTAGGAATCAAAATCTATGTATTTCTAGCAGTTAGAAAAAATGTAACAATATCATCCAGATAAGCTTACATTTAAAAAGATAAAAGTCTATTAGATTAACAGTTTGAGATGTGTTTACAAGAGTCTCTACTTGAAAACTGTCTAATGAGCGAAGGGTTAACGTGGAATAAATATAGTCTTTATTGTGTTTTTTTTCACAGGAAGAAATCAAATTGAATCCTTCTTAAAAGAAGAACCAGAAATTCCTTACAGTTGGACAACAATAAGGACCAAAGTAATGAACGAGAAGGCAAAGTGGCAAAGGATTATGAAAAAAAGGATGGAAGAAATGGGGGAAGACTAGCTTATATAAGACCAGTGTTACAGGTATTGTTTAGAAATATGCAATGGGGGGAGGGGGGACATTGCCAGTTGCAGTGTGTTATAACTTTTGGGAGGAGAGAGTAAAATTGAAGAAATTGAAGTGTTAAAACTATCGTAGGGAAAGACGTACATTTTGGAGACAGAGCCAGTTTCTATATGTTAATTTTGTTTTTGTGAGGAAATGTACTTGTGGGGAACATTGTCAAATTGGAGACTGCAAAATTGCAATTTGCTATGATTTTTTGAAAAAGGTACAATTTGAGACATTGGCAATTTGCAACGTGTTATAATTTTGGTGGGAAAAAATGGTTTATTAGGGAGACTTTGCCAATTTGCATCAGTTATGATTTGTGTTCATGAAAAAAGGTGCAAATGGAAACTTAGCAATTTGCAATGTGTTATAATTTTGGTGGGAAAAATTGTTTATTGCCAGTTTGCATCAGTTATGATTTGTGCTCGTGAAAAAAGGTGCAATTGGAGACATTGCCAATTTGCAATGTGTTATAATTTTGGTGGGAAAAAATGGTTTATTAGGGAGACTTTGCCAATTTGCAATATGTTATGATTTGTGCTCATGAAAAAAGGTACAATTGGAGACATTGCCAATTTGCAATGTGTTATAATTTTGGTGGGGAAAATGTTTTATTAGGGAGACTTTGCCAATTTGCAATATGTTATGATTTGTGCTCATGAAAAAAGGTGCAATTGGAGACATTGCCAATTTGCAATGTGTTATAATTTTGGTGGGGAAAATGTTTTATTAGGGAGACTTTGCCAATTTGCAATATGTTATGATTTGTGCTCATGAAAAAAGGTGCAATTGGAGACATTGCCAATTTGCAATGTGTTATAATTTTGGTGGGAAAATAATTTACTTGGGAGACTTTGCCAATTTGCAATATGTTATGATTTGTGTTCATGAAAAAAGGTGGAAATGGAAACATTGCCAATTTGCAATGTGTTATAATTTTGGTGGGAAAAATGGTTTATTGCCAGTTTGCATCAGTTATGATTTGTGCTCGTGAAAAAAAGGTGCAATCGGAGACATTGCCAATTTGCAATGTGTTATAATTTTGGTCGGAAAAATGGTTTATTAGGGAGACTTTGCCAATTTGCAATATGTTATGATTTGTGCTCATGAAAAAAGGTACAATTGGAGACATTGCCAATTTGCAATGTGTTATAATTTTGGTGGGAAAAAATGGTTTATTAGGGAGACTTTGCCAATTTGCAATATGTTATGATTTGTGCTCATGAAAAAAGGTACAATTGGAGACATTGCCAATTTGCAATGTGTTATAATTTTGGTGGGGAAAATGGTTTATTAGGGAGACTTTGCCAATTTGCAATATGTTATGATTTGTGGTCATGAAAAAAGGTGCAATTGGAGACATTGCCAATTTGCAATGTGTTATAATTTTGGTGGGAAAATAATTTACTTGGGAGACTTTGCCAATTTGCATCAGTTATGATTTGTGTTCATGAAAAAAGGTGGAAATGGAAACATTGCCAATTTGCAATGTGTTATAATTTTGGTCGGAAAAATTGTTTATTTTTGGAGACTTTGCAAATTTGCAATGTGTTATTATTTGTGTTCTTGAAAAAAAAGGTACAATTGGAAACAATGCCAATTTGCAATGTGTTATAATTTTGGTCGGAAAAATGGTTTATTAGGGAGACTTTGCCAATTT
The DNA here is from genome assembly GCA_023634235.1 of Pisaster brevispinus. Classification (NCBI taxonomy): domain Eukaryota; kingdom Metazoa; phylum Echinodermata; class Asteroidea; order Forcipulatida; family Asteriidae; genus Pisaster; species Pisaster brevispinus. The sequence goes on from JAMKCF010000011.1 coordinate 383,774, forward strand.
GCAATATGTTATGATTTGTGCTCATGAAAAAAGGTACAATTGGAGACATTGCCAATTTGCAATGTGTTATATTTTTGGTGGGAAAAAATGGTTTATTAGGGAGACTTTGCCAATTTGCAATATGTTATGATTTGTGCTCATGAAAAAAGGTACAATTGGAGACATTGCCAATTTGCAATGTGTTATAATTTTGGTGGGAAAATGGTTTATTTGGGAGACTTCGCCAATTTGAAATTCGTATGATGTGTTGTCATAAAAAAAGGGTACATTTAAAAAGACATTGTAAAGTGGCAAAGGATTATGAAAAAAAGAATTGAAGAGATGGGGAAAGACTAGCTTATATAAGACCAGTGTTACAGGTATTGTTTAGAAATATGCAATGGGGGAGGGGGGACATTGCCAGTTGCAGTGTGTTATAACTTTTGGGAGGAGAGAGTAAAATTGAAGAAATTGAAGTGTTAAAATTATCGTAGGGAAAGAGGTCATTTTGGAGACAAAGCCAGTTTCTATATGTTAATTTTGTTTTTGTGAGGAAATGTACTTGTGGGGAACATTGTCAAATTGGAGACTGCCAAATTGCAATTTGCTATGATTTTTTGAAAAGGTACAATTTGAGACATTGCCAATTTGCAATGTGTTATAATTTGTGCTCATGATAAACAAGTGCAATTGGAGACATTGCCAATTTTCAATGTGTTATAATTTTGGTGGGAAAATGGATTATTTGGGAGACTTTGCCAATTTGCAATATGTTATGATTTGTGCTCATGAAAAAAGGTACAATTGGAGACATTGCCAATTTGCAATGTGTTATAATTTTGGTGGGAAAAAATGGTTTACTAGGGAGACTTTGCCAATTTGCAATATGTTATGATTTGTGCTCATGAAAAAAGGTACAATTGGAGACATTGCCAAATTGCAATGTGTTATAATTTTGGTGGGAAAAAATGGTTTATTAGGGAGACTTTGCCAATTTGCAATATGTTATGATTTGTGCTCATGAAAAAAGGTACAATTGGAGACATTGCCAATTTGCAATGTGTTATAATTTTGGTGGGAAAATGGTTTATTTGGGAGACTTCGCCAATTTGAAATTCGTATGATTTGTTGTCATAAAAAAGGGTACATTTAAAAAGACATTGTAAAGTGGCAAAGGATTATGAAAAAAAGAATTGAAGAGATGGGGAAAGACTAGCTTATATAAGACCAGTGTTACAGGTATTGTTTAGAAATATGCAATGGGGGAGGGGGGACATTGCCAGTTGCAGTGTGTTATAACTTTTAAGAGGAGAGAGTAAAATTGAAGAAATTGAAGTGTTAAAATTATCGTAGGGAAAGAGGTCATTTTGGAGACAAAGCCAGTTTCTATATGTTAATTTTGTTTTTGTGAGGAAATGTACTTGTGGGGAACATTGTCAAATTGGAGACTGCCAAATTGCAATTTGCTATGATTTTTTGAAAAAGGTACAATTTGAGACATTGCCAATTTGCAATGTGTTATAATTTGTGCTCATGAAAAACAAGTGCAATTGGAGACATTGCCAATTTTCAATGTGTTATAATTTTGGTGGGAAAATGGATTATTTGGGAGACTTTGCCAATTTGCAATATGTTATGATTTGTGCTCATGAAAAAAGGTACAATTGGAGACATTGCCAATTTGCAATGTGTTATATTTTTGGTGGGAAAAATGGTTTACTAGGGAGACTTTGCCAATTTGCAATATGTTATGATTTGTGCTCATGAAAAAAGGTACAATTGGAGACATTGCCAAATTGCAATGTGTTATAATTTTGGTGGGAAAAAATGGTTTATTAGGGAGACTTTGCCAATTTGCATCTGTTATGATTTGTGGTCATGAAAAAAAGGTACAATTGGAGACATTGCCAATTTGCCATGTTATCATTTTTTTTTTTTTTTGAAAAAAAAGATGCAAATTGAGACATTGCCAATTTGGAATATCATAACTATAAAAAAAATATTTTGGGAATTGTTGCCATTTTGCCATGTTATGATTTATTTAATTTTATATTGTTTTGTTTGAAAAAGGGGGTACAGTTTGAGACATTGCTGATAGCAATGTGTTATAATTATTGCGGGGAAAAGGTTACAGTTGGAAGACATTTCAGTGTGTAAAATTATAGCTTTCGAAAAATAGGTAGGTATACTTTGAGGAAAATAGTACAATTGGAGACGTTGCCAATTTGGCAATTTTTTTAATTATTTTATTGGGGGAGGAGTACATTTGGGAGACATTGCCAGGTACTACGTGTTATTATTGTAAACAATTATATTATTGTAAACAGTTTTGGCAATTTTTTGTTAATTATAGTTGCAAACTTTTCGAAAAATGTTTTTTATCGTTACAAATGTTCATGTCAGTCTCCATGTAATGGCTGCTTTGAATGCACTCATTTTTGCAAATGAAAGGATATCTAAAAAAAATTCAGGATTCAAAAATCTACCCGTGACACTTTTGCCTGACTACCTTTTTCATTGCCGCAAATATACTGCTGCACATTAATGTGTTTAAAGAAACATTATGAGAAGTGTGTATGCTTTTACATTATAAATGTATGTGTATACAAAAACTATAATAATCCTTTTCGAAATGTATTCACCAATTAACTGTGTCTGCTTCTCTTGCCGTAAGTAAGCATTTACCACAAAATTTAAACGTGTCTTTGAAGTGGTAATTCTTTCTGAAAGCAATGCTGCTATAGCTCTATTATTTTTTTTACTGGTAGTTAGATAACCAACACAATATTGATAAGCAGCTGTGCTGTCTCTATAAGACCAGTCTTACAGGTGTTGTTTTTGTAAATGTCGACAGTTTAGTGCGGTTTGTGGCCATCCATATGCATTCGACGTTCCCCAGCCTTTTCAGAACAAATTAAATAAGAATTAACCAAGAGTGAGATATGAATAAAACATGCTCTGATCCTGTTGTTGCACGTGGAATTTGTGTCTTTTTTGGTTTTTTGGTTTTTTTTAAAACAAAGTCATTGTAGTTGGTATTTGATTGTACTTGTCCTATTTGTTTATTTATTAGATTATGTTTATATACTTCCAAAAAAACCTCCACACACACTACACACATTTTTGAAGACAAAGGAGTTTTTAACAAAAATTTAAAAGTATAAGTACAAGTTTTCATTGGGGCCTATCGATCTCCCCCAAAAAATGCATTTGGCAGTGGTGCATAGGTTTGACGTGACAGCAACCCGGTCCTCTATATAGAATTCTGACAAAGTAACGCCATTCTTTTTTTTTAGGGGATTTTTTCATTAAGGTTATAAGGACTTGGTACAGTGGTTCGACCCCCTCTACTCTTCTTTTCATTTAATTATTTATAATGTTTTTTACGTGGGCGTGAGGGACTGCGCGCATAGTAACCCCTCTTTATATTCCAAAGTCCACTGCTTACTTTCACGGACCTTTAAACACCTACATGATTCATGATTGTTTTTGTATGTTGAGAGACACTAGTGGGAAATAATGTCATGTCAAAGACATCCCTTCAAAGTTTATTACAGTGACAGTACCCTCCCCCACCTCAACTAATTTCCCTCTTTGCGTGCGTTTTCTTCATCTTATCATTAATCATTAGTGTGTTTAGTGTTACCATCTGCCTTTTCCTTATAGTCGTCAATGTTTACGTATTCTTTTTTGTTTAGATTAAATATTAATTCTTTTTTATTTTGAACCATTTAAATAAACCACAGTA